>OU015747.1:96418968-96442792 GCA_907169655.1 Acomys percivali
CTCTCTCTCTCTCTCTCTCTCTCTCTCTCTCTCTCTCTCTCTCTCTCACACACACACACACACACACTGAAATTTTGAACATGTTTGGTTGCAATGTATTAGCTAATCTAACTCAGCATATAAAAGCTGAACTTTATCTGGTAGATATATAGCGAAGCTGCTAGAGTGTTTACTTAGTGTGCAGAGACCCCAGACTCCATGTACAGCTCCACATTTAAAACAAAAAGGTGTCTTATTGGTGCACATCTGTAATCCCAACACTTGCATGGTACAGGTAGGAGGGTCAGAAGTTCAAGGTCATCATTGGCTACATAATAACTTTTAAGGCTTGGCAACATGAGACCTTTTCTCAAAATAAAAATGTCATATAGCTTTAAAGATTATCTCATCCTCTACTCCCACTCATACCTTTTGGGGTGATTTTCTGTGGCTTCCGTCTTACGGCTTCTTTTGCTTCTACTCCCATCATGCCCAGCATGCTGACCTTTCGCTCCCTCAAGGTGAGGAAGTAACCACTTTCAGTGATCATGACCAGCTGCTTACTAGTCCACTCCTTCGTTTTGGTGCCTGTACAGCCCCAGCCGCGTGCGTCTTTCCAGTGTTCAAGAGAATCTCTGTGCCTAACATCCATTCTTGGGAGTCAGTTCTATACTTACTACCCCACAGAAATTGTTGATGACCTAAACAGGCTTCACCTGTGTATTCAACTCTGACAAGGTGCTCTGTTACTTTCCCTTAAGTGACCTTTAAACTAAAGACATAAGCTCATTTATAGAACCAAGAGAAATATATAGATAATTTTAGTGTCAAACATACTTTCTCTTTCTCTCTTTGTTTGTCTGTCTGTGTGTGTGTGTGAGTGTGTGTGTGCGCGCACGTGCGTGTGTGTGCGTGTTTCCTGTGGTTGTTTGTGTTGTGATCATCATCTACCACCAAAAAAAAAGTAGTAAGAAAAATTAATAAAAATAATACAATAGCCTCGGGAATATAAACTGAGAAAATTCATTTTCTCACAGCTCTTGAAGCCGGAGGCCTATATGGCTGTTCAGGCTCCTTGATTGCCTTTTGTGAGCTCCTCAGATGGTGGCTCCTTGATGAGCCCACATCTCTGCTGGTTTTGTGTGCCCACATTTCATCGTCTTTTAAGAACGCATGTCAACTTGGATCTGGACTCATTGCAACTGTCCCAGTGTAATGTAAACACCTCCCTAGAGGCTTGATTGTCCAATGCAGCCATGTCCTGAGCTACTAGGAATTGAGCTTGAACAAGTGGATTGAAGAGAGGGTCCGGTTTGGCTTCCAACATGGTCAGAAGAAAGGAGTGGAGTGGGTGCTGCTGGATCCCATACATGAACTGTTCTTATTTTCCAGTGTGCTCTCAGGTCAGACACGTCTACAGAAATGTGTTCCTTTGTAGAAAACTTAGGAAACACAGTATTTTCTCTGTGTTCCTGGTGGCCCTTTATCCATTCATTCATAATGTAAGTAAGTACCCAGTTGTGTTGGTGCACACCTGCAGTCCTGATGCCTAAAGGCATAGGCTGGATGATTTGCAACTTGAAGAAATACTCCGGAATGCCAAATAAAATCTGAGATGCAAAAGGCTCTTTGTCAAAACAAAACAAAACAAAACAACTGCAGCAAGAGCTTCAAGAGTGGATCTCTGAATGAAGCAGAAGGAAATGGTGTGTTCTTTAAGCATACTGTGACTTTTCTTTTATGTGGGCTGATGTGTACTGAGAGGTTGTACAGAACAGCATTTTATTTTGAGTACCTACCAGTCCAACAACAGCAACAAACAGTAATTGGAGGCCCCTTATTGAACTCATTTTGAGAAGTCTGTACAGACTGTAGGCCTTGCAGTCCTCTGCTTGGGGGGCCTGTAATAACTTAGCATTCCTCATCAAATGAGATTGAAACATTTCCATTTTATGTCTTTAAGGATTTCTATGCATGAGTCCTGGTTTATTTTTACCTCTTTATCTCCCATGGTTCTCTTGTGTATAGCACTTTCTTCAAATAACATAGCCTAAATATACTTTGTAGTTTCCGCCTTCTGTATCTTTTAAAAACGTGGTTCCCTTTGCCTTAAATTCACTGCTTCTGCCTTCCTGGAAGATTTTGTTATATCAAAGGTCCTTTCTCCGTATGGCTATTTCTAAACTCCCCAATTTAATGATATTTATCCTTTTTACAAACGTGCAATGAATTTTGTTATATTAGGCCAATGTGTATGCCTTATACGCTTTGTACACAGGCATTTTTGTTCCTGTCTCCTTGTTTATAAAATAATTAAAAGTAGAGGTTGTGTCTTGTCCATTTTACGATTCTGGAAAGTTCATTTTTGCAACACAGATGTTCAATAAGTATTAATTGAATCAGTAAAGTAAATGATATGCTAAATGTAATCCTTTGAAGCAACCCTGATTCCAAGCATTTTATGAACATTATGAATATGGCTTTTCTCCTTTATGAGATCTTTTCAAAATGGCAAAGAAACAAGAATTGCAACATTTTTATGAGCAAAGAAGTAAAAGAGGTGAAAGTATTTTTTGTGTTTCTGAGAGGTGAAAAATAGGCAATGTCAAAATTTCAAGGAAAGCACCAACTAGAAGATTTTAGAAAGTGACATAACAGGATATTCTTGTCGCCACAAGGCTCTGAAAATGAAAATTCCTAGGAAATGAAAGCAATAACCTGGTTCTGTAGGAAGAACAAAAGGTCATTGGTTGTTGTTGTTGTTGTGTGTGTGTGTGTGAGAGAGAGAGAGAGAAAGGTGTAGCTTAATTATCTATCATCTATCTATCCATCCATCCATCTATATCCATCTATCCATTTATCTATCATCCATATATTTGTCTCTAGTCTCTTTTGTTTGGAAATGGAAGAGATAAATGTCAGGTGTCTTTCTCTAGTCCTCTGCATCTTTTTAAAAATTTTATACTTTGTGTCTTTTAATTCAATTTTGAAATTATTTACATGGAAATTCTCAATGACTTGTCAGCCCAAAATTAATACACTCATCTGTTAAATGGTTATAAATGTTTCCTTCTAAAATTGCAAAAATTAACAAATTTAATTAATCATATAAAGTGTTTGCATGCTGTTTCTTTTTCAAGGTTCCATCATTTATGCCAATAAATATGTATGAGACGACTCTGAATTTGTATATGTCCTACAAATATAAGTACCTTTTAAAAATATTTTATTAATTTATTCATATTACATCTCAATTGTTATCCCGTCCCTAGTATCCTCCCATTTCTCCCTCCCTCCCATTTTCCCTTTACTCCCCTCCCCTATGATTGTGACTGAGGGGGACCTCCTCCCCCTGAATATGCTCATAGGGTATCAAGTCTCTTCTTGGTAGCCTGTTATCCTTCCTCTGAGTGCTGCCTGGCCTCCCTATCCAGGAGACGTGGTCAAATATGGGGCACCAGAGTTCCTATGAAAGTCAGACTCCACTCTCCCCTCAACTGTGGAGAATGTCCTGAGCATTGGCTAGATCTGGGTAGCAGTTCAAAGTTTACTACACATATTGTCCTTGGCTGGTGCCATAGTTTGAGCAGGACCCCTGGACACAGATTTGCCCATCATAATGTTCTACTTGTAAGATTCTAGGACCCTCTGGATCCTTCTATTTCCCCATTCTCCTTTGCTTCTCTTGCCTAGAGTACCAATAGGATGTCTTCCCCTCTGTCCCACTTGCCTGGTAAGTGAAGACTTTCATGAGACATGTCCCTTGGGCTAGTAAGTGAGTATATACTATTTGACTCTGTTTCTGTGTTAACTCACTCATTATGATCATTTCTAGTTCAATCCATTTGTCCAAAAATTTTGGGAAATCCTTGTTTTTAATAGCTGAGTAGTATTCCATAGTGTAAATGTACCACAGTTTCTTTATCCATTTTTCTACTGTGGGACACTTAGGCTGTTTCCAGGTTCTGGCTATTATAAATAAGGCAGCTATGAACATGGCTGAGCAAATGTTCTTGTTGTGTGCTGGAACATTGTTTATGGTCTTACTTTTCTTTGAGGTAAGATCTCTCACTGAAGCTGGCTAATCCCTGGCATCTGCTAGTCTCCAGCATCATTAGTTACTTGTATTACCTGGGTCCTGTGCATCTCCACTACGTCCTCATGCACTAGCAGCAAGCACTTTCCCCACTGAGACATTCACCCTCCTCTAAAATGTGTTTAAAGAACTGTTTTAAGCACATTTTCTACAAAGCAATTTTAAATTAGGCCTTGGTCCTCATAGTGGGACTACTTGGGAGTCTTGGTAATCTTTAGAAGATATAGAACTCTTTTGTTTCAATGTGAGCATCATTTTAAAGATGCTCTTCACAGAGAAATGGATCCATTTTTTACCTCAAAGGCCAATGCTCAGAGTTTTAAAGTAGAACTATTTATTTAGTGAATGACATCATATTGGAGGTAGTCCTGATACTATAATCATTTAGGATAGTGGCCTCTATTTGAATGGGGATAACGTATGGAATTAAGCTAGACTTGGTTTTTTTTTTTTTTATAGGGACCATTAAAATTTTTAAAATAATTCAAGATCAAAGGAAAAATATACAAACCACGTGGATTTGACTAAATTGAAAACACTATTGGAGAGTCCTGGCTGCATTTCTATATCCAGGCAAGTGGCAGCCAAACCCTTGCCAACACCAGTGTCTAAGCCAGTCCCAGGGACCATAGTGGGATGGCACTTTTCTTCTTTGACCTGGAAGTCACTGCTAACGTGAGGCGGACACCTTAGTCTATTTTCCATTAGTTGATTAGAACAGAACAAGGAATTAAATACACACACACACTGTTCTGTTCCTCAAGTGCCATTATTAGGAAAATATCATGTAATTTTCCTCTTGTAGGAACCTAGACTTATATACATATTGGGGTGTCAATAATGAAAGACCAGCTAGAAGAGAGTTGGAGCAAGATGACTGGTAAAGTAAGGAACTTAAAGGTAACTAAATGAATAGACACTGAAATGATCTAATTACCAATGGGACGAGTCCGTTAATAATTCTTTGGTGGCTACCAAAGGGCCAACACATTTCTTTAATTTCAAGGTGTGTCCTTTGAGCTGTATCAAGTAATTACGGTGTAAACATCAGACTTGCTTATCTTTTATTCCACGTAAATACTTTGTGGATCAAAGTGATACAGCAAACCATAAAATTGTTTTGGAACAATATCTTCTGAAATATTTCTTTTAATTCATATCTCATAAAGGCAGTGTTCTGACTTGTGGGCAGCATGATGTAGCACAGACTCTCAACACTGCTAAGCTTTTGAGGGTGCTAGGAAATAAAACCAGGGTTTCACGGATTCTAGGCAAGCACCTCCGCCACTGAAACAGGCCTGTAAGTTCAGGTTTAGAATGTGCTGCGAGTTTCCCCCAATGGACTTATTTTTGTCAACAAACTTATGGTAAGATTTTTTTTTCTTGCAAAATAAAAAACAAATTCAATGACAACAGGAGGCGGCACCAAAATTTTTCCTCTGTTCTAAATATTTTTAAAAAACAAAAAATAATAAGAATATTATTGGACTCAAATAGCATAATGGAAACTTCCAAAATTTCTTTATCCCTAAATGCAATATTAATTATTGTTGAGTCCAGTTTTCCTAGAGAATTCATTACAATATGTCAGCTTGAATGTCCAGACACAGCAGTGTAACACCTATACTACTGTCCAGGAAGCCCTTGAACAGAAGCTGAACTGTTGGTATTCTGTAAGAGCACATTTGTGCACTGAGATTCACGAAGACAAATTCCACTTTGACTCTAAATCTATATTAATTCTGAAGTACAGATTTAAAATATTAGAGCTATGATAAAATGAATCAGTGCACACACTGATTGTCCGGTTTCACTAGGAACAACTAATTTATTTTTTACCTGACAGTTCTAAAATGATATAAAATTGTCTACTCAAATAAGAGGATTTATTATTAATTTTTTCAATAATCAATGGAAATTAAGTGAATGTCTCAAAAGTCCTACATTGAAATACCATAGGAGAAAGTAACTTTAATATCAGTGAGTTTGGGCTAGCCTATCCATTGTTCACATTCAACTTTTGATGACTTAAACTCTTTACTAAACTTGACTTCTTATTTATTTATTTATTTATTTTATTTATGCATGCTTCTAATGTGTTCACTTTACATCCTGATTGTTGCCTCCTCCCTGCTTGCCTCCTGATCCCACCCCCTCTCCCTCATTCACACCCTTTCTCTCCTTCCCCTTGCTGTCAGAAAGGGGAGTCCTCCTCCCCTACCATCTGACCTTAGCTTATGAAGTCTTATCTGGACTGCCTGTATCCACTTCCTCTCTGGAAGGATCACTCTGCCAGGTGGAAGTCTGATCTGTTTCTTTAATGATGGTTTCTGTTAAGTTTACTGTTATTCATGTGAGAAAATTACATTGTATAGCCTTTCTCTACTCCCATCAATTTAAGCAATTGTATCACATATACAGTGAATGACAAACAGGTTTCCAGTTCCATCTAGTGGTAGATAATAAATTCTCATTTTCTATATTGTCTCTGCCACTATTTTGGTATTAGAACTCAGATTTCTGTGTTGGTGTCTGATAATATAAATAGCTGAAGTCCTGCTATAAGGCAGAAGTCCATAGACACATCCTAGTATAATGAACATTCTAATCTTGCTTTGTTACTTCTTTTGTGTAGAATTCTCCCCTCACCCCATTCTAGAGAGAACGTTATACATGTAGTCAAAGAACACATCAAACTAGCGTTTTGTAATTCTATTCCTATTTTCCACTCTCCTTAGGTAGGAAACTGAACATAGGCAAACGTAAGAATGCCTTAAAAATTGCTTCTGCTTGAGTTACAGGAGTGTATGTGAGGAGTTACTTAGGCAAGAAGAAATTACTCAAAGGCCCTGACATAGGGGTGACAACTGGCAACATAGAATGTACAGCACAGATTGGTAAAAGCTCAAGAGGCTAGAGTGTGTCCTTTCTAGGTACCATATTTGGCCTGAGCTTCTTCCATGATCTGGGATGTCGTATATTTTCTCCATGCCTTGGCTCAGTTAGGAGTCTCTGAGCAGCCCTTACTATTTATATTTTACTTGAGAGAGGAGACATTAATGACTCTTGTCAGTTTCAGAGACTTCCAGAAACCTTTGAGATGTTTACTTCCTTAGCTCAATGAGAGCCCTGTAAGATGAACGGTTTCATCCTGCTTCCCTCTAAGAAGGGTGCTTATCTCCAAAGAACATGCTAGAAAACAACCAGCGAGAGTTAAACCCGAAGATTTAATGGGCATTTGTGTTGTGTTCATAGTTGTTTAGGAAGGCTCTTGCTCCCCATTCAGCTCACACATTATCATTGTGAATGAAATAATATCGACTACTCTTTGCCATGATTATTTTTTGGTCAATAATGACTAAACTGTAGATACTAGTTAGATGGTAGTAGCAAAGTCAAGGCTGTAATATTTACATATTTTATCTTTTAAATAGAGTAAAAGTATCATATGACTGCAAATTAATGTAGTTCATGTGTGTTTGAAGAAAATTATTCTTTGAATAAGTAAAACTAGGACCAAGATATTAAATATAAAGAGTACAGAGTTAACTAAAATTAAGTGATTTGAACTAGATTTAAACATTTGGTTACTTGTGTAAGACTTTTTAAAGACTTTTTAAAATCTAGAATCATGTTCTTTATAATAGAGCACCAATAAATAAATATAATTTCATTTACTTGAATATGAGCTTATATGACCTCCTTTCCTAAGACAAAATTTTCAGTTACATGTAAAGTTTATGTTAGTTACTAAAATAGACTAAAATCAATGATATCTTGTTAAAATCATTATTTTATTGATATGAAAATAATTTGACTGCATAATACCAAAACATTGGATAACAGGAAATCAGTTGACAGTCTGTGTGAAGATTGGTGAACCTATTACTGTGTGTCTTATGTTTATCTGTCTAATTTAGGGACAAAGTGAACAACACTTGCTAGAAAAATAGATAAATATTACTATCGTATCTATTTAAATCAATAAAAGTAGTATTGTAAAAGAGGTAGATTCCCCATTAATAACTACATTGTCTGAGTTTAAACACAATGGTCCATGCCGTGAAGGCTGCTCTTAGTTTTCTTCAGTGTCACAGCACTTAGCATACACACATAGAAAACACATAGGTTAAAAATCAACTTTCACCTTTACCATTTGATAAAATGGACTGAACAACAAGAAACTGTGAGATGAATGAGATTTTAGTCCTTTTAAAATGTGAATATCTTTAATAATTCAGAACAATTTTGATACAGAGACAAGGTTGCTATATAGAAAGGTTTCAAGATGTTATATTTGAAATGGGATATTCCATTGACCTATTGATAATTCCACATAAGGAAATTTAGTGGTGAGAAAATTTTAGAAATAAAACTAACTTAGGTTATTTTACTCTGTTCACAGTATCTGGTGTGTGTGTGTGTGTGTGTGTGTGTGTGTGTGTGTGTGTGTGTGTTGTACTCTTAAATTTATAAACACAACATTCTCTGTACTTACGTAACTTTTATATCATCTATTATTTCTGATTTATGTACTTAGAATTGGGCATTCAATTTGAATGTTTTAGTTTGTGTAGTTTTCCTGACTAAGACTATTTTCTGCTCTGAGCATTCCTTAGTGACTGCAGTTTTGTTGTCTAAGGCTGAGGTCCTGTTAGTTTCCAGCCTTCCATGTTTACATGTCTGTTGGATGTTTTCTTTGTTTAGGCATGACTTATGCATCCATGTTGATCTAGACTACATGGGATTAGCTTTGCTGACTTTTCTATCTACCAACAAGATATAGAGGAGCAAGATATTTGCTGTTAGATAATCACTTATCCACCAACTTTTAATCTCTACCCTGTATCTGAATAAATTGGTTATCACCTCTCTCACTTAGACTCTTATTCAAAAAATGCTTAATGCCAACTAGTAAACGTTTTTACTGAAAAAATAGAAAAAGTATGAAGAAATAGATCATGGACATAGTCTTATTCAAAATATTCTCAAAGAAAAAATGTTTAGGAATAATTCTAAGCAAGGAAATTAAAGACTTCTACATTGAAAAATTTAAGCATCTGAGAAAAAAGGTAGAAATACACTAGGAAATGGAAAGATACCATGCTCATGAATTGCTAGAATTGATATTGTGAAAATGACCATTCTCCCCAAATTGATTAATAGATTCCATGCGATTATCCACTTCGCTTTTCACAAAATAGGAAAGAAACAATTAAAATTCAAGAGGAAACATAAAACACACCAGAAAGAACAGGGAACACTGAGAAAAAGTATAATGATAGAGAAACTATCATTCCGTCCTCAAGAACATTACAGAGAAAGTAATAAAAGCAATGTTACTGGAAGAGGAAGAAGAAGAAGAAGAGAGGAGGAAAAGGAGCAGAAGAAAGAGGAAGAGAGGAGGAGACGGAGAAGAAAGAGGAAGAGGAATAGGAGGAGGAGAAGAGAAGGAGGAGGAAGAGGAAAAAGAAGAGAAAGAGGAGGTACTGAAAAGAAGAAGAGAAAGAGGAGAAAAAGGACGAGGAGGAAGAGGAGGAAGTGGAGGAGGAGAAAGACATTAAGACTGGTGGAACCAAAATTGAAGACCCTAACATTAGCATATATGATGATAAAAAATAGACTTGAGAAAAGACAGTATCTTCAGCAAATGTAGAGGAATGAGATTCACTCATGTATCACTTTTTACAAAAATAAAATAAAACTTTTAAAAGAAGAACTTACTCTGAGTTAAATCAAGGTCACATATTGGGAACATAGTAGTAATGTGACATTATCCTTTCCTTTGTGGGGCTTTGTTATTGAGTTATACCATTTCCATCATAGTGTTCTGAAGATGTAATTTTACTACTACAAAGATGACTAAATAATGATTGAACTGAAGGTTGATAAGGAGGTACTTTAGAAGAAAATTGAATATTGCTATAAAACATTCTTAGGTATAATACAGAGTAAATTATTCAGAAGAAATTAAAGGATACTCATGGCTAGAGAAGATAAGAGAAAGCATGAACCTATAAAACCCCAAAGGCAATAGTGACCACAATTTTAACCTCATAGGCTTTTTTAAAAGACAATTACAAAAAATCATTTAAGGTTTAAAATTTAACTTTTTTTTTCTTTTTTTTTTTTATTAATTTATTCTTGTTACATCTCTATGGTTATCCCATCCCTTGTATCCTCCCATTCTCCCCTCCCTCCCATTTTCCCCTTATTCCCATCCCCTATGACTGTTCCTCAGAGGGATTACCTCCCTCTGTATATGCTCATAGGGTACCAAGTCTCTTCTCAGTGACCTTCTGTCCTTCCTCTGAGTGCCACTAGGTCTCCCCCGCCAGGGGACATAGTCATATGTGAGGCACCAGAGTACATGAGAAAGTCAAATCCCTCTCTCCACTCAAGTGTGGAGACTGTCCTGTCCATGGGCTAGATCAGGGTAGGGATTTAAATTTTACCGCCTGTATTGTCCTTAGCTAGTGCCTTAGTTTGAGCGGGACCCCTTGACCCAAATCTGCCTATCATGTTCTACTTGTAAGTTTCTAGGACCCACTGGATCCTTCTACATTGCTATTCTCCCATTGTTCTCTCATCTAGAGTCCCAATAGAATGTCCTCCCCTCTGTCCCAGTTTCCTGGTAAGGGAAGGCTTTCGTGGGACATGCCCATTGGGCTAGTATGCAGATATAAGTGAGTATATACCATTTGAGTCTTTCTGCTTCTGGGTTAACTCACTCATTATGATCATCTCTAGTTCAATTCATTTGTCTACAAATTTCGGGAATTCCTTGTTTTTAATAGCTGAGTAGTATTCCAGAAATGCTCAACCTCCTTAGTCATCAGGGAAATGCAAATCAAAACAACTCTGAGATTCCATCTTACACCCATCAGAATGGCTAAGATCAAAAACTCAAGCGACACCACATGCTGGAGAGGATGTGGGGAGAGAGGAACACTCCTTCATTGCTGGTGGGAATGCAAACTAGTACAGCCACTTTGGAAATCTATCTGGTGCTATCTCAGAAAACTGGGAATAGGGCTTCCTCAAGACCCAGCTATTCCACTCCTTGGAATATACCCAGAAGATGCGCCAGCACACAACAAGAAAATTTGCTCAACCATGTTCATAGCAGCTTTATTCATAATAGCCAGCTCATGGAAACAGCCTAAATGTCCCTCAGTAGAAGAATGGATAAAAAAACTGTGGTACATATACACTATAAAATTTAACTTTTAAATCTTTAAAAGTCAGCATAGTAGGTTTGTACTCATCTAATGGGATGTGCTATTGTAATTTATTTGCATATATTTTGTATAATGATCAAATAATAGCAATTCACATTTTTACATTCCCCCTTATTATTCCCATGCATTAAGAAACTTTACAAACATGTATGGGCCATTAGTGAAAGCAAAGATTACTTACAGTTAGTTTAAAAGTTGAAACATTGATGGAGAAAAGGACAAATCAGCTGATGAGCTCAAGAAACGCTTTGGTGGTAGCTATTAATAGCTAGACACAGAAAATAGCCTCCTTTTTCCTTACTCTCCTTGAAAGTAGGCTTAGCACAATAATAAGAGAAATTTTTGTAATATGTAAGTGCTCATTTTTGCACACATTTAAAATCCACAGTGGCTGCCAAGTTATTCCAAGTAAATGTCACATCTGTTGAATGATGAGTTTCTACAAGAGCAGCCTGCTGTCTCCATTTCTCCTCTCTCTCAACTCAAACAAATTGGCTTCTTTGCTCTTATTTAGACACATTGCTAATCTCATGTTTTGGGGGAAAACACCTGTTGTTGTTGTTGTCTTGCATGGCTTTCTTCTATACAGCCACAGCTAATCTCTCATCCAGATTTTCTTCAGCCCCTGATCTCTCCTCATGGCATTCCTGGGTCATCCTACTTACATTGGAATTATCCTTCCATATATTTAGCCTCCTTTTCTCTTGATTTTTCTCCTCCAAACTTAGCCACTCATGTTTATTCTTAGTAGTTCTTGACCACACCATCCATTTCATTAATTACTGAAAATTGAATCTAAAAACCTTCTTTGCACATAATCCCTATTTTTGCAAGGCTTTGCTGTATTTTTGTAAAGTTGTCACATCTGCTTCCTCCTCCTCCTTCTCCTCCTCCTCTTCTCCTCCTCCTCTTCTTCTTCTTCCTTCTCCTCCTTCTTCTCCTTCTTCTCCTTCTCCTTCTTCTCCTTCTTCTCCTTCTCCTCTTCCTCCTCCTCCTCCTCCTCCTTCTTCTTCTTCTTCTTTCATATCCCTGTGGGGCCAGGGAACTGTGGGACCAGGGGAGCCAGTGTGGAGCAAGAGTTGTATTGAGGCATGTCTAAACTCTGGAAATCTTATCCAGGGATCATCTGGAATAGGACTGCTCCCCCTATGCCCTGGCCTGCATGTTAAATATACTTTGTTTTTTATATTAAATCAGAGCCAATCCTTTGTAGCATGTGTACCATTGCTGTACTTATTCCTGAAAGTGCTTCATGCACATTCCCCCCCAAAACACACACATCCCTCTTACCTAGCTTCAGAGAATAATAAAATGTTCCTTGTGTGCATACCTTTTTACTACCCCAGCAATACAAACTATGGCCATTAATCTCTGAGTTCACAAATCCAATGCCCTCTGACAAACTGATGTCACCAACATTCCCAAATTCAACTGCCAAAAATATGTCATTGTCATTGTTGACATATACTCACACTTCATAGTGCTGCAGTCCAAAGAGGAGAGCTCAAAAAGATTAATTCACCATATGCCCTCCACCTTTGTCGTCATGGGCGTTCCTCAACAGATAAAAACTGGTAATGCCCCTGCCTTTACTAGCACCCAATTCAAGACCTCCTCCTCACAATGGGAGATTGCCCATCACACAGGTATCCCTTAAAATCTCTAGAGCCAAAGAATCCTAGAATCAACCTATAAAACTCTAAAAGCCCAACTTAAAAACCATAAAAACAATAGTCTACTCCACCAACATACAATTAGCAATGGCTCTAGCTACACAATGTATTTAACATTTACAAAATTTTAAAACATCCTTCTGTCTCCCTTTACTGGATCACACCAGGAACAATTGCTCCCATCCTGGTGTATTGGCATGATATCTTAGACAGAATATGGAAGGGACCTGATCTTCTCCTTACCATAAGGAGAGGTTTTGTTTGTGACTTTCCATAGGACCTGCCCAGGCTTATTTTGGTTCCATCTTGAAATGTCCAACATCATCTAACCAACCAAAAAGATGGGCCATCTCTCACTGACAGACTGAGGAGGTAAAGGAGATGCTATCCCTAACGGGACAAGATTGCCTGAAAGGACACCCATGCCCTAGTGGCTACTGCCCTGGCCATGTGCTCTCCCAAGGCCTCTCTCTCCTCCATTGACTTTTTTATAGAGAAACTTATTACAGATACACTAAAGTTACATGATCTAGGGATGACCCTCCAAAAGGGTGCCAGGTGCCTTTGATCTTCCTCCTCTTGGTCTCCTGTTTCATGCAGTTTCTAAAACTGCAAGTGTACAATGTTGCCAAAGTCACCACTAACCAGATTCTGTTTCAATATCAAACTATTTCCATCCTAGAGGTTGATGACTGTGATGATGCCTTCCCTTTATTAAAACAAAAAGGGGGGGGGGTCAGGACATGTGGAGCCGTGGAATGGAAGGGGCAGCGACTCAGAATAAGAGTTAGGCCAAAGCGTGTCCAAACCCTGAGACGGGTATGAGTAGAACCTCCTGATTCCTACCCCAGGCATGCATGGCCCAGTATATATAGTGTTGTGTCCCCATAATTGACTTCTTGGGGAGGTCAAGTAGCATGCAAGCCAGGATGAACTACCTTTTCCTTTATAAGCCACTGTCCTCAGCACTCTGGCCAATGATGTGCACTAACCCTGATAGCTCTGACACTGTCCTCAAGGGTTTAAGTAGCCTTTGTCCTCTCCTCCCAATTAATGAGCATCTCACTGAAGCTCTCTCTGAAGAAGTCTGCTTCTTGTGTGCTCACTGCCACGTGAGGTCTCCATCAGGAGGAAGGCAAAGTCGGGAACAGCACTTCCTAGCTGCAGTTTCCCCTCATTCCACCACTCCACTCTCTCCATGCTTCCTCTCAGAAGAGAGAAGGCTTCCCAGAGACATCAACCAAACATGGCCCAACAAGCTACAATAAGTACACGTCAACACATCCTGGCAGGATGAGGCAACCTAGCAGTAGAAGGAAAGTTTCTCACAAGTAGGCAACATGTCAGGGACAGCCCTCACTCCACTGTTAAAATGTTAAAATTCCCACAAGAAAACTAAGCTACTCTGCCATAACATATACATAGATGACTTAGGTCAGGCCTCTGCAGGCTCCCTGATCTCTGTGAGCCCCATGAGGCCTGGTCAATTGATTCAGTGACTCTGTGTTTTCTCCTGGTGTCAGTAACCCCCACTGTTTCCTCCAATTCCTACACAGGACTCCCCACCTAAAGTTTGTTTATAGGCTCTGAAGCTGCTCCAAACAGTTGCTAGATGAAGTCTCTCTGCTCTCTCTGTCTCTGTCTCTGTCTCTGTCTATGTCTCTGTCTCTGTCTCTGTCTCTCTCTCCCTCCCATTCTCTCTGTCCCTGTCTCTCTCCCTCTCTCTCTGTCTCTGTCTCTCTCTGTCTGTCTGTCTCTGTTTCTGTGTCTCTCTCTCCCTCTCTCTCTCTCTCTCTGTCTCTGTCTCTCTATCTCTCTCTCTTTTTATTTTATATATGCTGCTTAATTTTTGTTTTTGTTCTTGTTTTTTGTTTTGTTTTGTTTTTATTTTTATTTTTTTTCTCTCTGGTCTCTTTGATGATGATTTTGCTAGGCTCCAGTCCCAGAACACTCTGCAGGCAGAACACAGATTTTTTTTTTTCTTTTGTAATTTTTGTGGCTGGGTTGCTGTCCTCTACGCCCTCCACTTGAGGTTTTCCTGGTTACAGAAGATTACTGGATCAGAATCCATGTCGCCCAGTACTAGGGTTTTTGCTAGAGTTACTCCCATAAATTTGATGGAGTTTCCATTGCATAAGGTTTACATCTTGCCTCTGAAATAACACCCAATTGCAGTCATTTCTCCCAGTATTTTCTCCACACCCTCAACATGATCCTTACTCCACCGTCCTCTGTCCACCAACAAAATGTGCTCTATTTCCCTTTCACAGGGAGACCTTTGCTTCCTCAGAGGGGAAGTGAGGCTATGAAGTAGCAAGATGAGAAGTAAATGATCTAGAAAATTTTGGGAATTTGGACTGGGCTGAACCCATCACTTTTGCTCTCCTCTTCAATACCGCACTATGTTCCTATTTCATCTTTTAAATTATATTCATGACTTGACCTAGAGGTAGAAATAGCCTTCAGAGGCCAGTAATTAGGAACCCATGTTTGCCAGTCAGGCTCCACAACTTCAAGCTTTTACAAGCTTCAAAATAGTCCCACAAGCCAAGACAAATTGTTCCAAAGGTGAATCTGTTGTGGAGCAGTTGAGATTCACACAGTGATATTTAGAAATAACCAAGCAATTAATACTCAAATACTCCCCTTTCTGGGTGTTTCTAAGGAGATACATTAACATTGAATAACACAGACTTTTAAAAGACTATTCCTGTAGTACATTGGCAGATACTTTGAAAGTGACTATAAAATTTGGAAAAAAAGGAGTTGTTAGAACAAAAAAAATGTCAGTCAATATTTGCTGTATACTTTTCATGTTAATATTATCTCGATGATTTATGTAGTTTACATCATTCTATCTAGTGCAATAAAGTTGATCCTATTTTTCACATAATGGATAATCGCAAATAAATAAGAAGTCAAATAGTTCACTGACGTTCCCAGAATTGAGATTTAGTTCTGGTAATTAGCTTCCAGAGCAAAATAAATTGACTCTTAGTAAAGACACTCTTGATGAGGTAAAGAAGGGACCTCTACTTTGGGGATGTATATGTATTTTTAGATAATTAACACTTGAAAAAATTGAGAAATTCATTTCCTTAATAATCCTTTAGGTTATACTCTGACTTTAAAATGGATTTTGAATTACTTTTTTATTTTATTAATTTATTTATATTACATCTCAATGGTTATCCCCTCCCTTGTATCCTCCCATTCCTCCCTCCCATTTTCCCCTTATTCCCCTCCCCTATGACTGTGACTGAGGGGGACTTCCTGCCCCTGTATATGCTCATAGGGTATCAAGTCTCTTCTAGGTAGCCTGCTATCCTTCCTTTGAGTGCCACCAGGTCTCCCCATTCAAGGGACGTGGTCAAATATGAGGCACCAGAGTTCGTGTGACAGTCAGACCCCACTCTCCACTCATCTGTGGAGAATGTCCTGTCCATTGCCTAGATCTGAGTAGGGGTTTGAAGTTTACGGCCTGTATTGTCATTTGCTGGTGTCATAGTTTGAGCGGGACCCCGGGGCCCAAATCTGCCTATCATAATGTTCTTCTAAATGGATTGAACTAGAAATGATCATAATGAGTGAATTAACCCAGAAGCAGAAAAAGTCAAATGGTATATATTCACTTATATCTGTATACTAGCTCAAGGGGCATGTCCTATGAATGTCTTAACTAACCAGGAAACTGAGATAAAGGGGAGAACATCCTATTGGGACTCTAAATGAGAGAAGCATGGGAGAATGGATTTTGAATTATTAACATGGTAAAGTTTATCTGTTGCTTTCAGCATTTAAGAATCTACAGAGATGACAATGAGATAGCATTAAGTGTTCACAATTTTCCATTCAGTCTGTACTGATTTTGCTGCTAGAGTACATCATAATCTTTAATTTGATATAGTAAATAAATGTACAAGAGCAAATGGGCATTTGAACTATGGACATTTTATTATGATTTTCACAGGAATTAAAATTCTAGAGCCATAAAATTACCCAGAACATTACAGAAGAGCTAAGAAAACCAAGTTTTCTTAATGTGCATGTCTTCTTTTTATAAATACCTTTAGCATTTCTTTTGCATGCCATTTTAATTACCTTTTAATTGTTATTACAAGATCTTAAAGAGTGAGTGGTTTATACATAAGAAAACACTAGGTTAGAAGTCGAAGCTCTAGGTTCTTGCATGCCAGTTTCCGGACCGGAGCTTTTTGTTTTGTTTTGTTTTGTTTCTTGTTTTTATTTTTGACTCTAAGTTCTATTTTTATTACTAGAAAGAGCCGTCTGCCTCTGCAGAACTAGTGATGGCTCTAATCCACTCCAGAGCCTAACTACCCCCAAAAGGCCTAAAATAAAATGCTACATGAGTTGAAGCAACACATTCATTTTGAAGGGGTATAAATATCAAATCTATTCTCTGGATTCTTATATAAAAGTGCTCTTCACAATCATCCGTCCCTTTCGAGGCATACACAGCTTGAGGGAAACCCTGGTTATTAAATGAACAAAAATTAACATGAATTTTTTTCAAACTCAAATACTTATCCTGAAAAACACAGTTTTAAACACAAGGAAAATTCAGTATCTTCAAGTGTCAAGCTGTGTTATAAGACAGAGTGTTATGACAGACATGAAACAAGTTTTACACATTGTACATGCATTTACCATGTCCACTGAGATGAAATCAAATGCCTGAGTGCATGGAGCCACAGCCAGAGTAAACACTTGTGACATTAGGTCTTGTAAAACTCCCGCTGTTCATCAAGGTTGCATATTATATGTAAGGCTAATCTTAATTTAGGGTCATAAGCCCTGTGTAACACCATCCCTCTGAGCTCAAAGGATGTCAGGCTACCTCCTTGAGCCAAGTTTCCTGCTTCTTGGCATTTTGTGTTGGCTGTCTGGCCACTGCTGTCATTTGCCTCCATTCACTGTGTTTTCCTCTGTGTATGTGTGTGTGCTTGTGTTGCAGAGAAGGACAGCAGTCACCAGAACAGTGGCAGAAGATGTACGGGAGGTGCTCGGGAAATGAAGTCTATCACATCGTTTTGGAAGAAAGTACATTTTTTGCTGAATATGAAGGGAAGAGTTTTACCTATGCTTCTTTCCATGCACATAAAAAGTATGTTTCTGTTTCCATTGAAGAGTTAATGCATCAGCCAGTGAATCAGATCATTTAAACAGTCCATATCTGTGCTCATGAGTTTGATGTCTTTAACCTTTTTTTTTTCAATAGCATGAGGCAGAGCAGACTATTTTATTGCTGAAATAGGTCATGCCCTTATACCCCCCCCCAAGTGTCTCTTCCTCCCAAAGTTTGAGTCCATTATGATGTCACCAAACTCTGGACAATCAATTTCTGGGCATGCCCAGGAACGTCCAGGTAAGTCTTGGGCTGACTCTACATGAAGGCCCACTTCATGCATTTTGCCAGGCTGGTCTTGTCCCTGCTCAAGGCAGGTCTCATTCCTCATATACATCCACCCTTTTGTTTTTAGGTTTGGGACTGAATGGGAACCAGACTTCTGCTCTGATCTTGTTTTCCCTACCTCAGGGACCCCCAATATAATGGGTTGTGCCTTCTTAAGTTGACCTGCCAAACAGGTTCTTACTGATCATTGACTACCAATCCTCAAAGGCTGGAATCCCTGGAGAGTGCATAGGGTGTGGGGGTATTAGACAGAGGCTTCATGGATCTCCATGAGGAAGGCCCTTATCACTTTCTTGGGTGGACTGTGATCTGGGTGTTCCAAAGCCATGAGTACTTGTAGGTTAGTTTTGTTGATAGAACATTGCTGGGTGACTTGCTTCAGGAGACACTTAAACAAAATTATTAATATGATCATTATTCCTCCCAACGTGGCATAGTTGGATATCCAGAAAAGTTAAAAGGTTCTTTGGATGTTGTTCCATGAGCCCCATATCAAGAGAAAATACTGGAGCCCTGGTCTTTTTTATTTTTGATATGTTTTCTCTGAGTAGCACAGACTTTTACCATAATTTTTGTTCCACTAACTATGAACCTTGTTTCTACAAGTGAAGCATACCAGGAGGGAAATATGTTTAGAATATCTACTTTAAAACAGCTTAGACCCTCATAACATCCTAGCCCATTAAGAATCAATAACTATAGAACATTGAATCTTGTTACATAAATGAAATTTAAAGTGTTTAAATTTATAATAACCGAATACTTGAAAAAATGACAGAACAACAACAAAAAGGAATCAAACTCAGTATGTGGACAAGGCTCATCTTGAGTACTGAGTTTCCACTTTCACTTCTGAAAAAACACATAACTATCCCAAAATTTTTTCAAAATGTGAGATTATAGCCCTTCTACTAACTGTCCAAAAAAGATGTAAAAACAAATGAATATATATATGTGTGTGTGTGTGTGTGTGTGTGTGTGTGTGTGTGTGTGTGTTCCAATTTAAGCATAAGGATTTTTCCTTTACTTTATTGACAAAATTAATATCTCAAGAAATAAAAACATATATAAAAGCGTCTCTATTAAAATATTTCAATGTAACAAATTTGAGCACTTTATAATAATATATTCCACTTAACTATTATATAATATACTCAAATTTAATTCTCAGTTATTTTACTTATACATATTTTATTGCTAATTATATTTTAAAATTTGACTTTCTCACTTACTCTATGTGGTTTTAAGATAAAATTTGAAAGTTAGAACATTACCAAAGAGTAATAAGCAATATTTAATACATTATTACTCTTAAAAGTTTTTGAGTTCTCTTAAATATATATGACCATTGAGGAATATTTTAAGTGTTTCTTTTTTCAGTGCATGAAAGGCACTCAGAGGAAGGATAGCAGGCTACCAAGAAGAGACTTGATACCCTATGAGCATATACAGGGGGAAAAGGTCCTCCTCAGTCACAGTCATAGGGGAGGGGAGTAAGGGGAAAATGGGAGGGAGGGAGGAATGGGAGGATATAAGGGATGGGATATCAATTGAGATTTAATATGAATAAATTAATAAAATATATTTAAAAAGAAGAAAGATGGTAGAAGTGATAAGCAAGGGTGATCCAGAGACATCAGTTTCTCTTCACAAGGCATTTCTTAAGAGTATCTCATGCCAACCCATTGTAAATATTTTGAGCAAAGTATAAGTACTGTACATATCTTAAAAATATAAAGCACCATTATGTCTACTGTATGATAATCACTCATATTTTGTATTATGCTTTTTTATACTTTTCATTGCCATAATTCTTATAACCAATTAAACTGATACTTTTTTCTTTTAAAAAATGAGATTATTGCATTTTCTGATTCTCTCCTGCTTCCTAATTCTATTATTTGATGTTTTAATTTTGTTCTATTTGATTAGATGTGACTAATTTTCTTACAAATGTAAGCACTTAAAAAGAACAAAAAGCTAAGGACCTTTCCAAAATGTAATTCTTAAACTCTTATATTCTTCTTTTAAATTAAGGTTTGGTGTCTGCTTGATTGGTGTTAGGAGGGAGGATAATAAAAACATTTTGCTGAATCCAGGTCCTCGATACATTATGAATGCTTCAGACATTTGTTTTTACATTAATATTACCAAAGAAGAAAATTCAGCATTTAAGAACCAAGACCAGCAGAGAACAAGTAATGTGCCAAGGTCATTTTATCACGGGCCTTCCAGATTACCTGTCCACAGCATCATCGCCAGCATGGGTCAGTACAAACTCACTCCAATTAACTTTATTGTGCATTTTATGACTATAAATATACATCTATTTTATTAAAAATTCATAATCAATTTCAAAACTTTCTTGTGGATATTACAAACTATCATCTAGATAATACAGAAGAAAATTTCTAAATTCTTATTGGAAGAAAAATGCAAGATCACCAAAACATAATCAGTAATTATTCCTGTGTCTAATTCTTAGTCCTTGCTTTGTGTGTTTTTATTGTTGATTATCTGTACAATGATAAATTGGAAATTTTCCCAATGTTTACTTTCAAAACTCACTCACTTCATTTTCCTCTCATAATTGACCTTGACATTTATGGCACTCAAAAAGTGGAATTATATACACCCAGTTAAGATGAAATTCATTAAAATATTCCCACTGAACTACTTTGATACTTATGTGTATGATTCCTCGTTATAAGGAATATACATAATTCCCTTTATGTAATTATATTGTCTTTATATTGTCTTCACTTGTTCAGTATACCCACTCTCTTCTCCCTTTTTGGCTATTTCACTTGATCTTCATTTAACCTTATTATCCTTAACTCCATTCTCCACTCTCTCAATCAGAGGCTTCTATTTCTATACCATTCTATATACCATGCACATATGCTATTGACCTTCAATATTTCATACCTCAAAATGGTTGGATTCCAATGTGGTTTCAAATCACATGCCCTTCATGTCTGTCTTTGCCCCAGCCTGCAGTCATATAATCAAATTCAACTTTTGGTGGGTTGAAACCATGCTGTGGTCAGTATTAATTACAGAATGTCACAAAATAGCACCAGTCACAGATTAAATATGTGCAATCAGCATTGCTACTACTTGTAACAGCATCTAAGTAGAAGTAAAGGACTCAAGGATTCTGAGATGGATAAGTGGATAAAATGCTTGTCATGCAAACATAAGGACTTAAGTTTGATATCAAGAATCTATGTTAAAACACTGAAGAGACAGAGACAAACTCTGGAGTCACTGTCCAAATATTTCACCATTGTTGTTGACCCTCAGCAAGGGAGAGACTGTGCCCAAAAGCAAGGTAGATGACTCCTGTGGAATAATAAGTTTGATGTCTGGACTTGTTATTGTACCCACATACATTGTATACCTACATGGGTGTGCACATGTGCGTGTGTGCGTGTGCTCACACACACGCACACACTAACACACAGACACACACACACACACTTTCAAACATCTAAACATATATACACAAATAAAAGAAGAAAAGAAAGATCCATAATAAGGCACCAGACATACCTTAGTAACTTGAAAGAAGTCAGAGATCTAGTTATATGAAGCTTATAGGTCTATATTTTGAAAAATCCAATGAAATGAGACTAGTGTTGTGTAAAATTTCTGACTTTCACCCAAAACTCATTCACTGAAACCTTACCTGTGCCCAGTGTCATAGTATATAACTTTATTTGGAAATATATTTTTTAAAGAAGTCAAGTTAAAATGGAGTTACTAGGGGTAAGATTATTTATTTGTGACTAGTGAACTGACAAGAAGAATAAAAACAACATTGACACACATACAGGACATTGATGTGAAAAAGATAATGGAGAAGATGTCAATCATCAAACCAAGAATGATAACAGATCTATCCCTCTCCATCCTAAGGGGGCAAAATCACAACATGAAGATTTTTATTCTGAAACTTTATCCTTCAGATATTAGAGATATTAGTCTTTGTCATGGCATCTAGTTTACTCAACATTGTTATGTAAGCTTTAAAAAACTATTACAAATACTATGAAATTAATCCAGAGAAACAGAATAGAATAAAGCTGATGAAAAAATTGAACTAATTAAATTCAGTTGATCCTATAGTCTGAAGACGTGTGATCCAAAAATGGATTTTCACAGAAGATAAAGAAACTTTACAGTGACAAAAATAAATAATGTTTCCCTTTTCTAAAACATAGGTTACTTCTTTATGGCAGAGGGAAAGACCTTGGGAAGAACCATGCATTTGTAAGAGAAAAATATTTTGCAAAGAAAGTCTTGTTTCTGCAGCTGTAACTGCTTTTTCAGATGTTTCTGCTGTATTATAAATTTCTCATGCTTGTTATCAGGGCCAAGACTACTGTCAAGTGTCAGTATTGGAAGGATAACTGAAAATAGACCAAATGGAGCACCCGTACATTCATGGTTCTGTCAGTGTGTTGCCTGAGTTAGGAAAGAAAATAACTAGGTATTTGGAAGCGATGCACAGTCAGATGTATTGACAAGGAGGCTATTTAAATATCTCTTTGAAAGTGAGAAAGGATTTAACATACAATATTGGAATTGTTCTACATGAGGGGAGATATTTGTATTATCTTCTAAATGAAAATAAGAGAGGAAGAGTTTGATAAGTTTGTGTCTAGGGCATGTCTCAGTTTGCTTTTGGTGAGACTTGAAAAGGCTCTGACATGCCATATTTTCTTTTTGCTCTGAAGCACTCGGAGACTGCATCATCATCTATAGGAATAAAATGTAGTAGATGTGCACTGGCATCTACAACTTAAGGATAACAGCATGCTGGATAAATTGATGTTGCATCAATACATCTTATAAAATTTACATCTCTTATCTATTCTACTAATTTTTTCATTCCTTCTAGGAAACCTCCCTCATTTCCTGATGGGACAGATTTGCCCTGTGATTTGCTCTCTAGTAACTATCATATTGTCTTTGCTCATACACTGAAATGACAGAGTGCTGGGCCTCACAGAAGCACTTTCCCTCATACTACACCTCTTAGCGCTTCGCTGCTTCTTACATCACCACACTTGGATCCAAGATTTCATCATTTGAAACTTCGTCTATAATAAATAATTTTTAATCAAGGTCTCATTGGGTGATTTGACTACCTTGAAACCTACTGCATAGACTGGGCAGCCCTTGAAATCATATAGATTAACTGGCCTCTGTCTGTTGAGTGCTGAGATTAAAAGTGTTTGCCACTGTGCCTGACTGATCCCATATATAAATTGTGATACACATTTGTCCAGTGAAATGTTTGCCCCAAAAAATTGCATTGAGAATTCAAGAGAGACTAGACAAATGGGCACACACACACACACACACACACACACACACACACACACACACACAC
>OU015747.1:96442802-96462597 GCA_907169655.1 Acomys percivali
ATGCTCCAACTAGTCCCATGTATGTATGACTCCCTCTCAAAGTCATAATCTCTTTGTCAGTAATTATTTTTACATATGTAAACACGTATATATAAAACATCCTGATGTGTCTATGTGTATAAGCATGTGTTTATGACTTTCCACCTAGGATTGGATAAGCTACCAGGTGGCTCACACTTGATAAGACTCATTCTCACAACAATAGTTGCTTATAGTTCTTCCCTCAGGGATGGAGCTTAAGTATTCCAGAATCTTACAGTTATGGAAAAGGATAATATTTTTCCTTCTAGAAAACCTAGGATAATACTCCATAGTTCTACTGAAATGTTCTTCTGTTAAGCACTTTTAAAAACACAGGGTATTATAAAAGAAATCAATTTTCTGCCTTCAGCATATACTTCCAGTCCCACTTTTTCTAATTTATCTTTTATATGTAAAGAAAAAAAATTAAATGCATTTTCAAAGTTGTATTTCATTATACTACACTGCTACCTTTAATTTATTTTTTAACATTTATTTTGGGGTTTCCATTACTCATTTTACTCATTGTTGTGACAAAATCTAAAACAACCTGAAGACAGAAGAATTTATTTTGTGTCACAGTTTGAGAGTATGTTTGATCATGGCAGGGAAGGTGTAAGGTGACTGGTCACATTGTACACTCAGAAGTCAGAGATGTGGTCGAATGTTAGTACCCAACTGACTTTCTTCTTTTTGTTAAGTCTAGGATCCCAACCCTTAAGATGATACTACCCACATTTGTGGTGGGTCTTTCCATATCAGTTAGACTTATTTGAAAGCATCTTCACCTAGAAATATATTTTGTAAGTGATTGTAAAGCCTGTCAGGTTGACAAGCAAGGCTGACAATCATGAAGTTCAACATTTTATCCAATGATATATTCAGATTTTTCCACAAAGTGTTTTTGCATTTCAACCTTTAGCATCCCTTTCTATTTGGAACTAGCAATAGTTCAAACTTACAAATGAGACTGTCTTGTCCATGGGCTAGATCAGGGTAGGGGTTTAAATTTTTCCGCCTGTATTGTCCTTGGCTAGGGCCTTAGTTTGAGTGGGACCCCATGACCCAAATCTGCCTATCATAATGTTCTACTTGTAGGTTTCTAGAACCCACTGGATCCTTCTACATTGCTATTCACCCATTGTTCTCTCATCTAGAGTCCCAATAGGATGTCCTCCCCTCGGTCCCAGTTTCCTGGTAAGGGAAGGCTTTCATGGGACATGTCCATTGGGCTAGTATGCAGATATAAGTGAGGGATTTGACTTTCTCAAGTACTCTGGTGCCTCACATCTGACTATGTCCCCTGGCAGGGGAGACCTAGTGGCACTCAGAGGAAGGACAGCAGGTCACTGAGAAGAGACTTGATACCCTATGAGCATATACAGAGGGAGGTAATCCCTCTGAGGAACAGTCATAGGGGAGGGGAATAAGGGGAAAATGGGAGGGAAGGGAGAATGGGAGGATACAAGGGATGGGATAACCATAGAGATGTAACAAGAATAAATTAATTAAAAATAAAATTAAAAAAAAAACAAACTTACAAATGAAAGACATATTTTTCCTTTACTAAGTTGCTATTCTCTTATATTGCCTACCAGTGTAGGAGTCATCACATTTAAACCTATCATAGATGTTTCTATACGTCATCCTCCACATAATGTTGCCATAAGAAAGCTGAAAGAACAGTAGCCTACAATACTGACCTTACTGTCTCAAAGATTTCTTTGTCATCCAGATTGATCTTATAATATTAGTCTACAAATAAAAAATCTGACTACAGTTTCTCTATTTGTGTGACTCATGTATGACTGCCACCTCGTTGTATGTATGTATATATGTGTGTGTGTGTGTGTGTATATATATATATGTATAATGGAAATGATGTAGAAAAGTGTTCCTACTACATTTTGTGTTGAACAACCAATGCCATTTAGACATTACAAATGTTTCTGGGTATAATGGTGTCAGGACAGTCATCGCTATTCATGTCTCTCAGTAATATTTATATAAATTCATACAATGCCTTATTAAACTGAAACTGAGCTGTCACTGAAACGCAGAAAAATCCCTTTAAACCCATGCATGATTTTTTTGTTTCATAAAATGTCAATGTACTTGTAGACAAAAATTTTGTCTCAAATTGTTCTGTGGTCCAAATCCTCAAATGTGTTTGTAGAATACAGGATGGGAACACCACCAGCAGACTGGGCAACCTTCCCTGCAGGCAAAAATCCTGATAGGAAATGATGTTTTCAAGTGTGAATGAAATTCTTTTTTCAGATTTCTAAAACATGGGGAGGTAGAAGGAAATTTTCACTAGAAAAAGCAAAGTGTTGTTAAAGTAGAGGTGATGGCTGTCAGCTTGTAAATTTATAAAATGTGCTCAATTTCACCTCCCAATCTAGTGCCTAGAGAACAGTTTCAACGAGGTCTACACTTCATGATGGCACAGGAAAAGTTACTGAAAATCAAGAGCTTCCCTTTTGGATTAGAAAAAAATTTCCTTTGAGTAATTTCTTTTTATTGGCTAATTAACATTTATGCATCTGCCTTTTAGAAGCTCCATGTTCCAAACTGATGTAGCCAAAATGTGCAGGTGTCTGTTTTTAAAAGTCAGTAAACAAACTAAGTGTCTTTGATAATATTTAAGAGCAATTGCAGGAAAAAAACCTGCCTTTGAATAATTAACTTACTTGTTCCCCTTTAGTTTTGTGTGCCTGGCTAATGAATATTGATACAGCCAAACATAATACAGATTTTTTAGATACACTTGTATGTATAAAGTATTCTATTACTATTTGTTATGTCTCCATGGATGAGGATTGGGAAACATTTTCTAGAAAGAAACAACTAAGAGATATTCATGGCTCTCACTGCATTTACTCATTTCTCTAGCTGAATCAAACACAAATGCCCCCTTACCCAGTTCAACATGACCATGAATGGCTGTGTTCCACTGATGCTAAAATCATGGATGGAGGATTCCAACTTCATAGGATTTTCACATGACAGGAAACATTTCTACAACTACTTAGAAATATAGTTCTCAAAATTTTATAATGAGTCGTATTTAATCATAATTTGCCTCCCATTTCCTAAACTATGTCATTTTAACAATATGACGAAAACATAGATTTACTAATTCTAATTAAATCACGCAATAGATCTGGGTCATATCTGAAGGTTCCAGCTTTTAAGGACTACTCCAGGGATAACATCTCTTACTGCTTTTCAGGTACGCCAAAGGCTACCCTCCTTACTCTCCATACATAGGAAGTTCACCTACATTTTGTCACCTACTACAAGAAAAAGTGCCCTTTTGCTGCTTAAGATTAGACAAGGTAATGTTTTCCTGTTGATGTTATTTTCTCAAATAATAAATATTGCACATATTTAAATAATTTTATATTCTTTAACTATAATTCATACAAGCTTGACTAAATAAAGTGGTCTGTTTTGCTTTTCCTCCTGGCTAAAAAATCACAAAAATGATTCATCTTTCTATTTAATTAGTGATTCAGTCATTATGCTTTTAAAAGGGAAGACAGACACTTAAGACTCTTACACCACTTTTTTGTTATTAGTTAATTACCAGTTGTGTTTCGTAGCATATTAAGACTATGTTTTAATAATTAATCTCTACTAAATGAAATACGGACATTTATGACTGGACTAAAACTGACCTAAGTGTCTTGCCTCATTTCTCTTTCCCACATGTTTTGTTTAGTTCTCTCTTTCTGTCTGAATGCCTTCAGAAATTGGCTCAGAACAGACCAGTCTGAGGATGTGAACCTTTTTTTTTTTTTTTTTTTTTTTTTTTTTGTCTTTTTCTTTGATTCTTATCCATCTGAAGAATAAGAAAACAGGTTAAAATGGAACTTAACACTCCCTGACGTTATTCAACTGTGCCGGGCATTTCTTCATTTACTCGTTGTTGGGGTTAAAACTATAATTGCCCTCTCATGTCCTGTGCAACTTGAGAAAATCTCAACGTTCAATTTGCTTATCTGTAAAATGAACATGATTTTAATGCTATGAGTTTTATAGTGTTCTTAGAAGGGTTATGTTAGTCAGTATATTTAACTTAAGGTAGTTGATTCCTGAGTCTGGTTTCCATTCATTTTGCTGATATTCTTGAGGTTTTCTTTATTACCAATAATGACTGCTGTTGCTCTTGAAGAAGACTGAAAGAATGTTAGTAAGCTCCCAGCTTTACCTATCTGAAGTTGGACTGTCCTTCTTTCTCTTTTTCAAGTATTCCATGTTGTTTCATTGGCATGAAATTCTATTTCTCAAGGCCTTATTTTGACACCTTGTTTTAAACTTTGAGTGTTGATGCATTCCATATTTCTTGTCAGCTTTTCTCTGTTGCTTAATTAACACATGTTAAGTTTCAGTGTTATTCTCCTGCATTGACTCCTTCAACAGCTACATTTTATTAAGCCATATTCTTTTATTTTCATTTATAGTACTTTTGATGTTATTCTTAACATAAAATGTAATTTAGGAACTGTGATGCCTGGACTCATTTCTAAAGTACTCCTTTTTTTTTTTTTTTTTTAACATACAGTTATTGAGGTAGTATGGGAGTCAGGAAACCAAGAGAGTCAAACTGAATTATCTCTAAGCAACTGATCCAGTTGTCACTGTAAGGCTCAGCTCTCAGAGGAGTGGATTAGGGGGGAAATTGAAGACTTTTAAAAGCAGTTTAGTAACAGCCTTTTGCTGCATTAATAAAGAAAAGTTATGCAGTTTTATTGATTCATGGCTATAAAAGAGATTATTGGTAATTCTAGTAACATTAGGCTGGTATGACACAGTGTGTTCTGAAAATGGATGTTTGCTTTGGATTATGAGATGGCATCAACTGGTCCACTGTGTTGGTGAAGTGTATGGTTTGGGATGGCAGTATTGTTCCATTCCAATGCCAGCTGACTGTTCTGGCCAGTTTCTTCAACACTACTTTCCTATTGTCTCCTTGGGTTTTCTTAATACCTGTGTCTCTTCCTTGTCTTCATAAACCATATAGTTATCTTACCTTCTGATATTTCATGCGTGTAGAAGTTCTATTTGCTCTAAACATTAGCCCATCCGTATACTCCAACTCCTTTCTTAGTGCTCTTCTTTCTTTCTTTAGGCTGTATGTGGCTGTAGACTCTAAATATCAGAACTAAAATCTCTCCACCCAGATTCCAATGAATACTTTTGCACCCATTCCTTTCTGTTCTCCTCCTTTAGATATTTTTTTTCTACTTTTCTGTATCATTTACCTACTGATTCATTTTCAGCTTTTGGAATTTCTGCAAATTGGATTCAGTTGTTGAGAATTGTTTTCCCTTGGACTCCTTTTACCTTCATCCTTGAAAGACAGTTTCCTTGGTTTCCAATTCCACATAATTTCTTTCTTCAGTGCCTTTTGGTTACTATAAATATCCATCATTATTCTTGTTATTTGTATAAGCTCTTTATGTATGGCTGGTTAGGGCCCTGTAGTCTTGGCTGCTCCATGCTTTCATAATAATGTAAATGACTGTGCAATTATGTTTATTCAGGATTAGAATCCACTGACTTTTCTGAGGCTTTGTGGCTTGGTCACTTCTAGAAAATCCTCAATTCATATTTATTTGAATAAGGTTCCTTTCTGATTGTGATTTTTTTCACCTCTTTTGCATTTGGGGTAATATTTTTAATCTCTGTGATCCCTTTAGCTGCATTATATACTTTATTTTAATTACTATTTTTAGTATTGGAAATTGAGCTTTGGTGTTTCAGACACACTCAGAAAGTGCTATACCACTGACCTGTATCTTCAGCCCTGAAGTAACTCTTGGATTATATTGATCAATCTGAGAGTGTATATAGAAATGAATGTATGTTTAAACAACTGCCTTGGATATTAAATAGAATTTTGATCACTCTTTTTGTGCACCCTCTTGTTTCTTCAAACATATTGAACATTATTTTCTGAATCTAGTAATAGCAAAATCTGTAGTCTTTCAAGGTCTAATTGGTTTTTTTTATCGTTTTTATTATCACACTGTGCTTCATTCCACCATTTAAGAAATAATTTTATTAAGGAATAATGGCACAGGGTGTTTCATAGGTAATCAACACACAGAGAACTAACCAAAATCCATGGAGCTAAATAAAAAGAAGTCCAGGTAGAGTCATATAATGGTGAAGAAAAAACTACTGTGGCCATTAGGCATGCAGATAATTTAGCTTGAAAACTGTCTTGATTTAGTAATGTTAATGAATATTCTGAGTCTAACCTCTCAGAAGTAGCAATAATTTTGTTTTCATGATAGCTCTGGGATGAGTTCTGATCAAGTGCTGTGCTTTCTTCCTTGTGTAGTGCTTTTTACACTTTAACCCTGCTATATGCTTAAGCAAGTCAGTTTTCTCCTTTTTCTTTTGTTTTTCTGTTTTATTTTCTTTTTTATTACATCACTTTAGGTACCTACAACTGGGAATATCCCTTAGACTTTAAAAATTTATTTGTTCACTTTACATGCTGGTCATAGCACCGTTTCCCCTCTCCTTCCAGTCCCTCCTTTCTTTCCCCCTCCCACTTCCTCTACTCCACAGAAAAGGAGACCCCCCACCCACCCACCGCAGCTCAAGTCATATCAGGACTGAGTTTGTACTCTTCCCATATGTCCCTGCCAGGCATTCATTCCTGTCAGGGGAAATGACTGAAAAGCAGGCAACAGAGTCCATGTCAGCAATAGCCCCTACTCCTTAATAATAACTCCAGTGTATTTTGGAAATGGAAATCACATGTCTATGCTATAACAAAATAGATACTGAGTGGCTATGCAGCAATAACTTTTAACTGGCAGTGTTACCAGTGTACACATAGTCCCCTTACAGCATCAGGTTGTGTACTTACCACTCCTTTTTTTATTATTCAACACACTTTTCTTTCTTACATCATGTTGGAGAACTGGGCAAACAGAAATGTTCCAATCTGTTAGAATATCATTTAGATAAAATTTACATAACCATACATGCTAAATTTTTTTCAATAAATTTTAGCCAAGCATATAAATGTCCTTTCTTTGTGTAATTTTTCTCTCTAGAGTTGCCAGCATAACTACTATGAGGATGCAAAAGCCTATGGATTCAAAAACAAACTAATTATAGTTGCAGCTGAAACAGCTGGAAATGGATTATATAATTTTATTGTACCTCTCAGGGCATATTATAGACCAAAGAAAGAATTAAATCCCATAGTTCTGCTATTGGATAACCCGTAAGTATATTTTAAGATACACAAATAGACAGAACTTTTAATTATACTGTACATTAAATAGTTTGCTGAAATTTACTGATACTGCTTTAACTCAGATACACTATGGTGCACAGTTTATTGGGAGAAGAGTCTATTATATTATGCAAAACATTGTTGATTATGTTCTTGTTTAATCAATACTACTTAAATGTCATTGGAGACTTTTGCATGATATTAATATGCAAATGGTCACCTACTCATAGGACCAATTGAAAAGAGCCACTGAAATACCTATTGCAAATTTCTTCAGTTTAATTAACAAGCCTGGAAGACACCAGCCAAAACTCCTTAGTTTTGTTTTTTAGCCATTAATTATAAGAGAAGATTTATTGATCTGCCTTACTATCTTATACCATGGAATGTCACTGTGTGTTTACTGATTCTAATGTTCATATACCATAAAAATGTTATGTTAAATCACATGCTTACGTCTGCAAATTTTTAGGTTGACTTGCTTTGCTAACTATGACTACCTAATCATTTTGAAAGTGCTACAGAGGAATACATAGCCCCCCTAATAAAATGTTCCATTTTATGTTAAAGATGCAGTGCCCTTTACTATAACTGTGAATAAACTGGTTGTAATGAGTGCAGTGTTAGAAGAAGCTAAAGCATATGAAAACAAATCTCAGTAGTGTGACAGTCATTGTGTAGGATGGCCATAACAATAGAGGCAGGGATTGTCAAGCTCCTCCTAGCTCCTTTCAATACACTGAATCTTCTCTATGGGAAACCTGCAGTGTAGGTAAGTTGGTACTACAGATACTAATTAACTAAGCCAAATGCTCAGTTTGGCCTGTGTGTCAATACTACAAACAGAAGTTAAGAAAGGCATTTGTCAGACTGTCATAAAGTATCCCTGTTGTGAATGATGAGATCAAACTGACACCAATAAAGCCTCCAGTTACAGAAATAAAGACGGAAGAAGCTTGACTGTGTTTAGAGCATCCTCTGGCTGTGCTCAGGCCAGAGTGGCCTGTCCTCTTCCTCACATTATGTCAATGTTTGGGGTCCTGATTCATAACTCTACCTAAACCTCTGCTTATAAAACAGACGTATACTTCTCATTTTCAGTCTTTAGTCTTGTAAAGTAATCTTAACTCAGTCATGTCTTGTCATTTACCTCCTTAGCCTATCAAACATGAACCAAGCCATCCCATTCAGTTTGATATTGAGTAGCAATAACTTAAAATTTTTGATTACTAGAGGATTAGTTTGTTCATTGGACTTATATATTCTTGTGGTGCTTTATATAGTCTTAATTGCTGAATGTTATTAATTACACAAGACATATGAAAATGCCCCTTCTCTAGATAACTGACAGGCCACTATTTCCCTAAAAGTGTATACATGGCTTTTCAGCACTATCATATATAAATGAAACCATAATGATTAATTTAAAGTGTTCTTTTCATGGATTATAATAGTACTGAGAGTCAAACAATCACTACAAGACACCATATTCAACATTTTAATTTAATTTTACATTTTGTATATTTATATTATATAGATATTATGACTGCAGAGAAGTGTACTCAAGAAGTTAACAATCTAAATTCTTACATTTAATTTAAACATTTGAATAAGCTTTCATTGTGAATGGTCTGAAGCAGAGCTAAATACTCAATGACATCCAAGTAAAGTTACCATGGTCATCTCTAGGATGGAGGCCAGCTAGGCAACAAGTAGTTCTTTGTCTTTCCTCTGTGTTCTCTTACCTAACTCACAGGTTTTGTTACAGATAGATGAACAATATGTACCATTTACAATTAGTTGTAAGGATAACAATCTAGCTTATCTTAATTTCCCATTGGAAATATATCACCACTACCTATTGCTGATGATTTTGGCAATAAATGTCCACATGAGGCTGTTGACTGGTGATTTCTGTTGAGTATAATATTATTAGGTTTAAAATGGTTATATTACTTTCCATTATTAATTATATAGTATGATTGTTTAAATAGTTACTAAATTACAAGGCCATGATTAACAAAAACTTATTCTTCTTTTGTATGTCTCAAAAGTGACATCTATCATTTTTACTTGTCTGTATTTCCTTTGATGAAGAATGAGCAATTCAAAACTGAGTTCCAAAAATAATGCTCCCGGGAAATTATGTAATCCTTCTCCCTCTTTTGAAACAACAAAACACCTGTTGCTCTGAAATTACAGAGTATAATGATTTTTCTCCTTAAAATAGATTCAAGCTCTCAGAATTTCTAATCATATTCCTATATGCTTTTAGAATTCTTACTTAATTTTGAGAATTTGACCAAGTTTAAATATTCAGTTGTAGAGCTAATAATAAGTGAATAGCCATTAAGATAAATCCACTAAAGAGACAAATTAATTCCATATAACAAAAACAGAAGTATCATAAATATGAAATATTGCAGTCTCAAGTCAGTTTTTACTTTCATAATATAATGAACTAGATGTTCAGAATATTTATAAATAGAAAGAGTTGCACATTTTAATGGTAATCAAATGAAAGTCTGGCACACTGAAAATGTCTTTCCCATGGCACATCAAACCAACTCTGAATTTTCCACAGCTCAACAGAATGGTGTCAGTTCTGATTGATTTACCAGCTGTTCTCCTTTGTTTGTGGTGCTAGAATGAGTTCAAATATTTTGATTATTGCCTCTACCTTAAAGGTCATCTTGCTGAAATTTAGCTGGAAGTCAAACTGGAATGTATTACCCAAAGTTAGACAAAGAATGGCAAGATCCATCCTGATGCAATTAGTTTTTACATTTATTATTTATTAAATCCATTGAACTCTTTTCATATAGTACCTAAACATCTAAGCTTTTTAAAAAAAATGCTAAAATATATGATGAAGGAAGCCCCTTATCCTACAGAAATATACACTTTTGTTTCAGACAGAATTGAGATGAGATCTAAGCTTAACCTATAGAGGTGCCTGGACCATATTTATTCTCATGGCCTCATTTCATTTTTTCTTTAAGTTGAAAGTGGCAGGAAAATTTAAGTTATTCTTAGACTTAGATAATATATTTAACAAAGTAGCGCAAGATCTGACATATGTGACAGCCTGGAAATGCTAGATTTTCTTCGCCTATTAAAAATTAACATGTTACTATTTCCATTAAGCAAAGTTCTTGTTTAAAAACTAAGTTGATAAGAAAACAGAGTCTGAAGATGTAGTTCAGTGGAAGAGTGCTTGCCTACTGTGTGAGACACCCTGCCTTAACTCTACCTTTAAAAATATTATATGAGTGCAGTTTTACCGGCGTGCATGTCTGTACAACACTTGCCTTACTGGTGCCTCCAAAGGAAAGTAGAAGGGTTGGGTCCCCTGGAACGGGAGTTCAGGGTTACTGCTGGGAAGAGTTCCCACTTAATGTGGGCTGCCCAGTCAGTGGGTGGGTGCTGGAAGTGCTGACAATCAGCCAGGTCCTCAGCCAGAGCAGCCAGTGCTCTTAACTGCTTAGCCATCTCTCCAGTCCCTGACCAAAATAATTAAAAGAATAAATAGACTACTCTAAAGTAGCTGTAAAATATTGATAAAGTAAGCTTTGCTCATAAAGGTATATTACTTTCATTTCTTGAAGTTGAAATCCAAATATTGTGCTTATTAGTTTAACTGTACAGAAAAGATGCTCTTGAAGTTTGAAAATTCATGAAACTTATGAACATTTTCACTGTCTGGCAATGTTGACTTACTTAGTATTTTAATGTATGGAAATATTTTTGTGAGAGATTTATGAAGATATGAAAATTTATATTCACGGTCACTGTTTCTATTAGACTTTCCTGGTAAAGCTGCAATGAACAGATGTACTTGTTTTCTTCTACTTATTAACACTGTTTGTGTTGTTTATGTTTCGACATTTTATTTCATTTATAATAGTTAATTTGTCTACTTTGTTTTGCTTTGCTCTATTTATTCTGATGTGCATATATTTCCTTGACACATTTATTATTGCCTCTTAGAAAAAACTTAAGATATTTCATTATATATTTTAAAAAACCCACTTGGCTTGTACAAAAACATTTTGTATAAAATATCTTTTGTTAAAAAATCTTTTGTATTTATTTTATATGATAAAACTTTTATGAAATTTATAGATGAATCACTTGATACTTTTACCATGATTCTTTACTATAATTTCTAATAGAACAATTAGCATTCTCTATTTGACAGCCAGAAAAAAATAAACACATTTTATTCTCTTTTATTAATAATATTCTTCTATTTTAATCTTTTCATTGTACTTTGAATATGTATCATAAAAAGGAGACAAGGGACATAATTCTAATGACTGTTCTATGTGTTTGCTTATTTTCTCTATAATAATGCTTCTTAATGTAAAGTTATGCTTGCCAGTTCACTGTCTCCCAATGAGTAAGAAAACTGGCTAATTATGTGTTAGTCAATTATTAAGCAGCCTTGTGTCATGACTACTGTTGTCAACTCAGATAAGTGAATAGTTACAAAATATATGAATGTAAAGCGCTATATATGTATATATATATGTATGTATGTATATATTTCTAGTTTCTTTTAAACCATAGAGGAGTCTTTGGTTGCTCTATTTTATCAGGAGTATGCATTTACAAGGTTTAGGGGATTTGATTACTCCTTGAGACAACTGAAATTGCGTATGGATGAATAGGTGCTAACCCTGTTTAAAAGCAAGTTCTAAGAATTTGAAGATTTCTTGCTCATTTTAAATATATGTTGTAAATAGATCATAACTAAAATTCGTGAGATTCCTTTAAAAAGTCTTTGCTTGTAACAATTATAGTTTGTCATCTCTATCAATCATGATAGGAAAACGTTTCTAATGGTCTCACCTTGAATTTTATCTCTCACATAACTGTGGCTATAGCATAAAGATGTATTTGCTTCAATGACCTGAGTATGTTTTATTACTTAGAATAATTTAAGTCTCTTACTGAATTCAATGATTCAATTATGCAAGAGTTCAGAAAAGCATAGACTGGAGACCTAGTGAAAAAATAAGAACAGTCAGATAGATAGTATAAAGAAACTGGACTAATATAAACTGTAAAGGATAACCAGATTAAAATAGTTATCATTATAGCCTATGTACATATCTAAAATTAATAATTGTATAATAGTATCTTCCACCTTTAATCTGAGCACTTGGGAGACGGAAGCAGGAGAGTCTCTTTGGGTTCAAGGCCAGCCTTGTCTGCCAAGAGAGTTCCAAGACAGCAAAGGCTACACAGAGAAACTCTTGTCTGGGAAAACAAAACAAACAACAACAACAACAAAAAAAAAAAAACTCAAGGAAAAACTCAGAAGTAACGGGGGTATAAATTTAAAATTAGCCTAAAATATACAAGAAAAATGACTTTTCAGACCGAAAACACAGTGATCTTTCAGCACTTTCGATGCTTGCATCCTTACTCACACTTTTAAAATTAAGAAGCTTATCAAAAGCCATAAAAACATTGTCCTCATAATGTTTAGAAAAAACAAAATGTCTATAAACAAATCTTTAAAATCTCTTTCCTAAATCTTGCAAACACACAGAATATTTATATAAAGCTTTAAATATGGTTAAAGATGGACAATAGTATTCATTCTATGGATGCTTGAGATCTTGATAAAACTGATGCCTAAAAATCATCTAAAGGAATGTATACCAATGATATATGTAAAATGAACTATTAATGATTTAAAAAAGTGATTATGAGTTATGAATTAAGTGATACAGGATTTTCAAAACAGAATCATGGTAGATTGTTACAATGTAACCCTACTGGTCCGTTCACTATTACAGCTTGATACAATGTAATAGTATTGGTCCATTCACTATTACAAATAAATTAACACCCAGAAAAGTTTAGTCAAATTTTTAACAGTAACATCTTTTGGAAGTTTTTTTTTTTAATACATTACTGTATTTAACTCTTTTCTCTTTATACTTTAAAGATATTGAAGGGAAATAAATAGGGAGAAAAAAGTTAGGAAAAGAATTGATCCAACTGGGGATCAACATCTGGGAAATTATAGTGGCTCAAATTACCTTGACCTGGAATTTCTCTCTTCTCTGTACTTGTCAAATTCCTACTCATCTGTCAACACACAGAGTAAACATTACCTCTCTGTAAATTCTCCAATTCTGTTTTATGGGTGCAACTTTTTTTAAAATATCAAATAGTGCCTATCAAAGTTTATTGACTAATATTTGGGTCTACATATGCTGAGTGAATGAATGCATGGATTAAAAGGTATAAAGGGGATGTAACTTATTAAGCGATTTTAAAGAAAGCTTGAAGTCTATGGTTCTTTCCCTTGCTGTGGTTAGAAAGTACAGATTTCAGTTATCACAAACATTTGTTTAGTGATATACCTTGGATAAGTCAATAAAAATAAATGTAAAATAGTGTCAATGTAACTTTGTGAAACACAGTTTTTCTACATATATACAGACTATATAATTGGCATATTGAGATATGGAACATGATGTGAATATATACATTCCTGAGACAAAGGAATGTCTTGATACTCAAGCCCAATGATTACTCTTTAGAGTTATTCGTAATGCTTGAGGACATCAGTGAAAATTAAAACAATTTGTTTTTCATGATCAAATTGTCTTCTGCATTAGGTAGTTGAACTAATTGATGAGCATTAAGGCCTAATTAAAAGTAATAGTTCATTATTTTTCAGACTTTCACCATAATGTTTCTGATTTATAATTCACAGTTCTTAGTATATTATGAGGTTCATAAGAAATGCAAACATATTCTTAGCAATAGGGCAATGTTGGTTGTATCTTGTCTTTGTTTTTGGAAATTTAAACTAAATGAACTTGCTTCCCTTCCCTAGAAGTGCTGCCCCTGTTGTGACACTGTGTTTCATTTTGTAACCCATCTGCTACATAGGCCAGATATGCATTTTCTGGATGCAATCTGTTGGTTTCCAATGGTTTACTACATGGTGGGCTCTATTGACAAGTAGGTGACAATGTCTGTGGCACATGACTAGTGTAGTGTCCTGTGGTCTGTCAAGTGCTGTGTCTTGTTCCTGCATGATGAGTGTACTTTGTCATGTTGTTACAGTAAATATGGTGACCCATGCATGCAGAGCACATGTCCCTGTGTTGTGTATCTCCTATAATAACTGCTTAGCCATAATCCATTGCTAAATTGCAGAAGACCTTGCAGCACATCAAATCGGTTAGGTGCACACCATCTCAAAGCTCTTTCTGTCTTGTAGCTTTCACAAAGGTAGCATTTCTTGTAGTAATATTAGTGCTTAAGTCACATCAAACAGTACGTTAAAATGTCCACACTGCAATGCAGCAACACCATTACCATAACTTCAAATGTAAATAGTAATAGTTTCTTGACAAGTTATTCAAGCACATTTCAGAATTTATAATTGTATTACTTGAAAATTGAAAGATTATATGATATATGCATTTATACAATGTATTAACATAAAATTTAAAATGTACATAAATGCTTTTGTGACATCAGTGATTAGAAAAATAATTTATCACCAGATTAATAGCATGAAATACTGTAAAATATTTGTGATGATCAAAAAGGAAATCTCAAGATTTAAATTTCTAAGGAGGAGATGAAAATGGATTGATTGATTGATTGATTGATTATAGACTAACAAGTATTGAAGGTGGGTCACCATATCTATATGCATGTGTATTGTTAGAGAGGAAATTATATAGATTGTCCTTGTATAATTCTTGTTAGCTTAACATTTGAAATATTCATGAAAATAAAAGCCATTCAAATAAGAATACTTTCTAACACTTGAAAATTTCACATTTTAGTCCTTGGAAAAACTAAGTCAAAGAAAGGTTAAAAAAAAAAAAAAAAAAAAAAAAAAAAAAAAAAAAAAAAAAAAAAAAGGCTTCCCTGGTTAGAGCATCTTCAGGGTTTATGGTACTCAGATTGGTTTTTATTGGCTTCCACTGCCATCTTGTGGCTGAACAGTGTAAAGCAACTGTCCTTTAAAAACGGAAGCTAGAGTACTAGAGTGTGTTAATTAGAAAAAAGCCTGAAGAACACAAGAATTCTACATGTTTCACTATAGCAGGAGATAATTTAAGGATGAAATCAAGAGATGCACTTGATAACAGGTAGCTTCCAGAGACTCAGAACAAGTTCTTTCAGTGAAATGTTTGTCCAGCCTTTACTTTAGTTTTGCAAATTTACTTTTGTTTTGATTCAATGAAAGTTACTTCTTACAAGTATATATTTCCCTTTGCCTATAAAATTATAGTATAGAATTAGAATGTAGAGAGAGGGTTTAAAGGCTGAAATACAAGGAAATTACTTTAAATCCCTAGGTGGCTAGAAGCAAGATGACTTAGTCGGCATCGTATACTCCACAAGGGACCATATCACCTTCTTTTTCCATCTAACGTTTTTCTGTGTTACTATGGCTTAACTAAAAAAGTTGCACATGCTGATGAGCATGCTACTGCTGACCTAAATCCACCGCCCCTCCCTGATGCTTCCTAAAATATATTTTAACCAATTAAAGATGAAGGGCAATGAATCACCTACACAGAAAAGGAAATCAGAATACAAGGGATTTAACGTTGAAGAACATTGTATTGATTGGATGTTGTGTTTCTGGCTTCTTTTCCCATGAGGAATGTATTTGGGATGAAATGCTGTTTACATAGTTTTTGCTATAAAATCTCTATCACAGAAAAAAAATTTTCTGGAGCTCTTAGAGGAGGCTGTCATTATATCCCCATAGGTATGTTAACCTACTATGAGCTTTAATACGATGTCTGGAAACTAAATTCAGTTAAGATCAGTAGTGTCTGCAGTTATTTACACTTTGTTGGTTTGAACCAGGAGGAGTGGACATTAATTGAATTTCTTCTTATCTCTCTTCACTGAACCATGTAACTACTACATCCTTGGTTCAAGTTTGATCTTCCTCCATCTTCGTCTTTTTTTGTCTAGTCCATACAAAGCAAAGACAGTGCAAATAGTAGCTCCCCTGTTTCAGTCTTAATGGTAAACATTTTTTTCTTTAATTTTCAGGGAAAATGACAGCCAAAACTGATGAGAATAACTCACAACTACATTTACCCTAGTTTTTCTAGTCATTTCATGCAGGCAAAGAAACTTGGGCCATTTAATCCCTTGCTCAAATCTTGTTTTAGCTTTATGGTAGGATTTAACACAGACACAGAGATGATAAATGATAGATAAATACATACATACATACATACACACAAACATACATAGATGTGTAGGTGGATACATAGATAAATATATAGATACAGAGATACAGATACCCTACTGTCTCTGTAATGTAGGAACAATATGTAGCATATAGATCTTAAATAAATGTGGACATTTGAAAATCCATATTACATACCTTTATATTTCTATATTAGCTATACTATCAAATTAATATAGTCATTATCTCTCTTATACTCTGACTAAAAAGTGCCTTAGAAACTTGAATTAATTGGAATGTTTTGTCCTTGAAGTAACACATTAGTTGTAAAAAAAATGAATCATTGTCATAGTTTCTGTTTAGCTGCTTATATGGTAAGTGTTACTAAACACAGATTCCAAATATGAGTGCTCCGGAACCACTGGTATCTGATGAATTCTGAACTTCATGTCAGCAGATCATGTTGCATCACAGTTATCCTTAGTGTTTATCTGTGTTTATAAATCCCGATATAAGGGCAACATGCATAAGGCTACCAATAAGTTAATTTAGTGCCTGACTACAGTGTTGAAGCTTATTTAAAGCCTTTCTCTTTTTTCTCCTGTGTGACTTTTTATCAAAGCCTAGATGATTTACTCAGGTGTGGAGTGACTTTTGCTGCCAACATGGTGGTTGTGGACAAAGAGAGCACCATGAGTGCGGAGGAAGACTACATGGCAGATGCCAAAACAATTGTGAATGTGCAGACTCTTTTCAGGTACGTGTATGGAGCCTAGCCCTGTGATCATTTACACTGTTTTCGATATGTATTCCATTCTACCTGTACCTGAGCAGTGGCTGTGTGGCATGAGAGCTGGCCTCAGGTAATTCATGAAGCAAATACTTTAGTATATAATGTGACTGGCACTGAATAAAATTAATAATTCTTTTCTTAAAATAATGATATATCTATTTATATAATTAAGTCTTTAAAAATATTGTGTACAGTGACTGTTGTCTTTTAGAGCAGACTATATTCTCATTGGGTTTCTTTTCTAGCAGTGGTCAAAGACTTGTTTGTGTCTAGGACTGCAATATTGTCAGGCAGTAGTCTATCTAGGTTATGAATGACTTGACAACCTCCTTCTCTCCCTTTTCAAGTCTTTCATCATATTAGTTCAAATATAAACCTTCATTTTGGTAATCATTGGGTACGGACAGTCAGACCTCTCCAGAAAAAGGTTTCCCTGTTAGAAGTGGAGTGTGAGGCACCTATAAATCATAAATCTGTGTCACTTGGGATGCTTCTTTCTAGACTCATTTGAAAGTTACAGTGTCAGAGAGAGCATATTTCCATTTTTCTGAGTGAGGTTTTAGAAGCTCAAAGGAAATGTGTGACCTACTGGATTTTTAAGGTAATTCAAGCATTCTCAGCTCTTTCAGCATTGAAAATATCACCTTTATAAGCAACTTGTTTCTTTAGAATTAATTCAGTGATGAGGTTCACAGACAATGGACAAAGATTATATGTATGAGCCAACTTTCAGATTATAAATATATATTTACTATGCATATTGCATATTTTAATTTTGAATACATTTCTAGTTTTCCATCTGGTTGTCTGGTCATTTGGTCCTAACTGTCCTCCTCTACCAGGATGAGCTCTTTCAGAAAACAGGTGATGAATGTCAAGTAGTTTTTGACCCCACAAAACCCTTTATAATCAAATTCAAGCAAGGTTTGTAAGAGGAAGGTGGCTCATACCCTAAGCACACCTGGTATCCTTTTTCAGTTTCCTTTTATCTGCTTTGTGGCTGGTGTCCTAGCATCCTAAATAAGTAGTACAGAGCTAGAGAATTCAATATATCTAATGTCAGGAGCTGGACTGTGATAGAATGTCAAGAGAGAACAGTTACAGTGCTTTTCAAGAGGACTTTAAAACACCATCAGCAAGAGAAAATGCCTTTAAAAAGAAGTTTGAAAAATAAGTGCTTGTAAGAATGCCTTAGGAATGTTAATAACCTAAATCCACAGACATGACACATCTCTGAAGTGCTTACCTATGTCTTCAACACAACACAGTTATTTTATTAGGTGTCTGTTTTGGATTTTTTTGGAGACAGATCCTCTCTGTGTAGATCAAGAGGGCATCAAACTGGAAATCCTTCTCACGTTGTCTCCCCAGCTCTAATTTTATTTAGATTATAGGCATGCCCTATTTTTTGGTAAATTATCATTGTCTTAATTTGTTCATTCTCTTATGGTGGGCTTGCCTATATGGACTCTTTGTAGTATCCGTAACAACCGTAGTTCTCATATCAAGGGAAGCAAAACTCAGATGAACCTGGAGACAAATATGACTGACCATGCCCCAGGCACAGAGAATCAGGTTGTCCCAAATAACGTGTTCCAGGATGGAAACAGTTTCATGTTGTTTTATAGGTATAAAATAAAAAGAAAAGTAAAAAAAAGAAAAATAAAAGCTGTCTTCAGATTTATCATTAGAAGTATCTGGTAGATGGCTTATACCAAAGCAATAAGCTCTCTCCTGTAGGTCTCAGATGTTTTCTGATATTATTTTTATCCTTTGGATGGATGGAACTTAATGGTGTATTAGACTTCAAAAAAGATTATGAAACCATTATACCTCATAGTTTAAAAAAAATATTAGGTCAGATAGAGGTGAGAAAAAAAAAAGGCTAAGAGGACTAAAGTTAGCCTGATGCCACTTGGCTCTAGATTTGCAACACTGCAGCTTTCCATATCTATGAAGTTCCAATTAGTCTGTACCAGAATACCAGTGTTTGAACTGTAGGTCACCCAGTGCCAATAAGCAGAAGCTGACAATTGGAAAAAGAGAGAATCTACATCTTGAAAGATCAGCATTTTCTTGCCTTTATCTTTACCAGTTAGCATACTTTATATAGTATTTCATTGGTGGTATAAAATCCTACCAAAACTTAACACTATGCCCCCAGTCAAATGGCCATCTGGTCAACCTTGTCTCTAAGAGATTCTCCTTATTGCCTCCTGTATTTTTCCTTATCTTTACTCTCTGTGTAGTGGTATTTACTTATGCTCCAAGCCACAGAGTTTTAGTATTCTGCTCAATGTGCCATCTAGACTATGTCTACATTAAAGTTTAACTTACCACAAATACTTTTAGCAGTGTATATGTGTTGAGCTACTTAAAACATACAAATACAGATATATTTTAATAATGTGAAGTATGTATGTTCTCCTATAATACAGAGAGTAGGTACTTGATGCTGGTGTGTATGTGTGTGTGTGTGTGTGTGTGTGTGTGTGTGTGTGTGTGTGTGTGT
>OU015747.1:96469778-96525202 GCA_907169655.1 Acomys percivali
TATTATTATTATTATTATTATTATTATTATTATTATTATTATTATTATTGTTACAAACATAATTACATACATACAACAACATATGTATGCATAGTATGTGCAAATATATAAAGACAACTGGCTAAGTTCATTTTTTGTGTTTATATGGTTTCAAGCTGTATTGGGTAACCACTCTGTATTGGATGACAAAGCACAGGTAATTCTTTCCCTTTCAAAAATTGTTAGTTAACTTTAGCTCTTTGTCTGGAGGTGAGGTCCCATGAAATTTTCCTCCTGCCACATTAGCATGACTATCGATATTGCCAGTGATCTGGTCTTGTTTATACTGACATTTACAATAGAGACAGTTTCACAGCAGACTTCCTGGTATTCTGGCTCTTACAATCATCCCCCCAGTGCTTTCATGATGCTCCCAGAGCCAGAGCTGTGAGGGCTCTGGTGTGAATATGTCTGTTAGGGTTGGTATCACCACTATCCGTTGATCTCTGTTTGTGGCGTACAGTGATGGCCTCCATTCACTGTAGGAAAGCTTCCTTGATGAGGAATGCTCATTATGTTTACCAGTCAAAGGTGTCTCTCAAGGAAAGAAGGTTTGAAGGTCACAGATCAGGAGCTACTCTAAGGAAAAGTGGCTCATGTACCATAGTTATGTTTTTAAGAGTATTGCAATGTCTGCTTGTGCTAGAAGCAATAGTATAAATAGAATAAGTAACTAGTATGTCTTATAAAACAAACAGTGCTAAAGAAAGGTTACATTGAAAAATGGAAGTTAACAGTACGTTCCATCACATTTTCTGGCATCCTTTAAGTAACTCCAATTGGACAAGAGAAGTATTACATATCCCCTATCCTTCATGTTTCAAAACTCCTTAGTTCTAACATATGATCATCACAAGTGTTAATATCTTTGGTAAAATTTTGATATATGCAGTTACTAAAAGCAGAACAATTCATGTGCTCAAATAAGTTTGATTGCCCATTTGTGGGCCACATGTTGTTTCTGACATGATTGTAAGTAGCAGGAAGCAAATGTGTGGTGGATACTCTCATGGAACACGGAGTCAATGGAGGCATAAGATCAATAAACAACTTTGAAAAAAGAAGTAAGGAATTATAGATTTCAGCTGTGAAATTCAAGTAGTCGTTTTTAAAATGTCATTTTTTAAAGCAATTGGGGCAGGCCTGTTCTAAAGTGAAAGAAAGGCCTCTGTGGGAAAGTAATAGTTGTGTTACAATAAAAAAAAAACAAAAAAACATATAACCATAGGAAGGCACATTATAGTACGGAAGGTATTAATTTTCCAGGCAGATAAATAATTTAACATATTAAAAGAATTAATGGTGATAGAGTATAATATTTCTAAGTGATTACAATATATAATATTATAGCCATTTTATTTATTGCAATCACAATGAGATATAGATGGCAATACAATCCCATTTCACCCTAAGGAAACAGGAGCAGGGACATTAAGTATAATCTTCCAGGTCATGCAATAACTCAGGAGCATCATGTGACTCTGATAAATGTTTCTGTCAATCACCAAGCCATGCCATGGTACACTACCAGCTAGTAATTTTTAAATAGATGGTAATCTCCACCAATCTTAAAATTTGGGGGAGTGTTTTAAATAATGTGATCAAACTGGACATTCATGTGAAAGTAGGTATTTTTCAGCTATTGAATATTTTTAAAATAAACATTGAGGAAATTTCTTGGGTTTAGAAAAAATGTGTCTCTGGGAGAAAATAGTCTAGCAGGATTAATCTATGTGAAGAAATCATGATGTATCTGGGAGCATCCACATGACCCACTAAGCTGGTGGGAGATTTAAGTTGCTTTGATAACACATTCCAAAGATTAAACCATTTCTGTTCTGTAAATAAGAAACTTTTTTTCTTAGTCACAGAGTTTCTGGTTCTCTATTCTCCAGGCAGATATAGAAAAGTCTAATTATAAGGTCAATGGACTCAATTTATAAACAGGAACTCAATTTCCAGGAAGGAGGAAATTAATTAGCAGTGAGCCTGTCTTGGGTAACAAAGATTTGTGGTTAGAAAAAAAAAAAAGAAAGAAAAATATCAGGTTTGAGTGTTAAAGCAGTAGAATTAAGCAGAAGAAATAAAAGAACACCCTACCAGTGGTAGAAATTGGAAACTGGAAACGTATACAGGTTAGGGATGGAGTCATGACATTCTTTCATTGATAAATTAGGCATCATTAATTAGGATTTACTAGTTAGATGGGAATCCTGTGTGGCAGAGTTCATGAGGTAGGTTCACAGAGTGCTATTCAGGTTAAAACTCATGAATGGATTTAAGTTATATATAAAAGTAAGCACAGGAACTTTGATTAGAAATCCAACATGAAAGTTAAAATTCCAAGATCAATTATTTACTAACATGTGTTTCTCTCAGTTGCAAAGGAAAGGGAGTCCCAGGCTAAGGTACTTTCTGCTGAGGTGAATGGTAAAGTTACATATTACTTCAGAGCTGGCACAGGGTAGAAGGATTTTGGCTCTAAGGGCACTGATCCCTTTCGGGAGAACTCGGCCTCTGTGGTATGATGAAATTAGTTCCTCAGAACTCAGCCCTGCTATGTGATAACCCTGGCAGTTAGGACAACATATTGATCTGCAGCAACATGAGAATTCCAGCCTAGCCCAGGCCCTCACATGCATAAGTGAGGAAGTATGAAGAAATCTGGGCTGAATCATGTTTTTTATGCATACACCTTTTGATGACCATCCCAAAATGTTTCTGTTTTTATTGTGAACAGCAAAACTATAAACACAGAGGCGCAAGTTTCTCTCTGGGGTGTGCACTTCGACTCATTTGTATATAAGGAATGGAACATAAGGATCTTAGTTGGGTTACGTAGTCACCGTATGAGAAACCACAATACTGATTCCCATAGTGTTTGTAGCATTTTACATCCCATAGCTATAGGTTCATTTCTAGGCATCCTTGTATTTTTCTTTTTGTAGTCATGACCATTCAGAATAGACTCCCACTCATTCCCTAAAAAGGTGGACATAATGCTCTCTTTCTCTTTGAGAGCCACATGATTTGTTACATTAAAATGGGGCTTTATTTCAGTGTCTTCAGAAGGTAGACTTCTTATTTGCATAGCTGTTTCAGTCTGTCCCAGTAAAGTTTGCAGTAAAGAAATAGCGTTTTTGAAGTTAGGTACTGGTAACTACAAAGTTACCTTCATCTCTCCTTAAAAAATTTTTAATTTATTTTTTTAAGTGGTTCACTTTACATTCCTCTTGTAGCCCCCTCCTTCATCGCCTTCCTGTCTTACCCTCCCTTCCTCATCCCGCAAACATCTAACCTCAGCCTCTCAAGTCTCATCTGCGCTGTCTGTCTCCTCTTCCTCTGTGGCCTGGCAAGGCCGCCTCAGTAGGAGGAAGTGATGTACCCACAAGTGGGCACCAGAGTCCATAATGCCTCTTTCAATCGCTAATACATGTAACATTTCCTCTCTTCTTTTCTGTATGCTAATAAGGAGACAATCCCGTTTTGTTTTGTTTTGAGGCCAGGGCTTTGGTAAAACAGGATGGTCTCAAACTTATGCTTCTCCTGCCTCAGCCTCCCAAGTCTGTTCCACTGCATCCAAACAATAGAATTATGTTTAAAGAAATTACTGTGCACTGTACTATACATGCATATATACTTCCTTTTGGACATGTAAAGGGGCTTCTCTGTAAGTATGTATGTGTCTGAGAGAAAGTGAGCTAGATGGAGAATTACACTAAAATGATGGGGTGTGATATACATAGTCATTTTATTTGACCTGCTACTCTCATGCACCATAGCCTGGAAAGCATAGACGTGTGTTTCTTTCTCTCAGTTGTAGAGGATAAAGAGTCCCAGGCTAAGGTGCTTACTGCTGGTGTGAATGGTGAAGTCACATTTTACTTCAGAGCTGGCACAGGGTAGAAGGATTTTGGCTCTTAGGGCACTGATCCCTTTCGTGAGAACTCAACCTCTGTGGTATGATGAAACTAGTTCCTCAGAACTCAGCCCTGCTATGTGATAACCTTGGCAGTTAGGACAACACATCGATCTGGAGCAGCATGAGAAATCCAGCCCAGCCCAGCCCAGGCTATCACATGCATAAAGTTTCTCTTATGTATGAAGATATTAAAAAGCAAATCCTAGTATTGTGATAGACCATGTAACGTTAGCCATTGCTTAAGTTTAATTCAACTGCATTTATTTTGTTGGTTTTATTATGATCTCTATTGTAGCAAGAACAAATGTTTCCATATGAAGAGGCTAACATTCTGATTATGAGACGTTCCAATAGATTCGGAATATTTGTGAATGAAGGTTAAAGAGATAGTTTACATTTTATTTTTAAGAGCACAGATGCACATACACTCGCGAGAACATATACAAAATCAATCCTAAATGAAGGTGGGACACATTTATCATTAATAATTGAATACAAATATCTTTTCTCATACTGGCTGAGAAAATTTTGTCACGTGACAGTGCATAAAATATATATGCTCACAGCTTCTCTCTCTGATTCCGAACAGAAAGAGCGAGAGCGAGGTTCTAACCTGGCCTTTATGTTTCGGCTGCCTTTTGCTGCAGGGAGAGTGTTCAGCATCAGTATGTTGGACACGCTTCTATATCAGGTATGCGATCTTTTTCTTCCTTTGAAATCATTATTTTACATTCACCCAGATTTTAATAATAAGTGATAGTGACGGTTTCAACTTTTAACTTAAAAGTTGATTTGAAACAGTTCAGCACTTTTCCATGTATTTAATCACATAAGTGCTGACAGGAAGCATCTTATCCAAAAAATATTTTTTAAATATTATCTGATATCAAATGCTCAGACCTGAAGACATACATACAAGTAATAGTATGTGTAGACTGAGCAAGTTGTATAAAGCAATATATAGTTGTATCCATAGACGTATATGCATATGACAACTATAAACTTCAAAGAGAGCAAGGAGGGGTATTTGGGAAGGTTTGAGAAAAAGAAAGTGAAGGAGTAAAGATGCAATTATATTGTCTCAATAATGAAAGAAGTAATTTTTAAAAAGATTAAAGAAGTAAAATAATATATTACGTAGATGTATACATACACACACACACACACACACACACACACACACAAACACACACACACACATATTTCAAGACAGGAGTTACCTCCTCAGAACTGAGGATAGAGCAGAGCTAACTTCAAAAATGTGTCCTGTTTGTCACAGGGCATTGTGCACCTGTGAGCTCTCGCTAGCTCTGTCTCTGTCTGTCTCTGTCTGACTCCCTGTCTCTTTCTCTTCCTCCCTCTCTTCAATAATAGAAATGACAATAATAAAAAGTAATTTTGCTTATGGAAATTATTTCTCGTATTCCTGGATACAAGTTTCTTATGCAGGTTGTTAATGGACTTTGTTATTATTCCAAGTATATCTCTGAACTCTTTGATTTTTTTTTAAAAGAAAAATTATAAAAATCCAAAGGTAGCTTGGCTTAGAGTGCTTCTTTTATTCAGATTTTAAACAAAAATAGCAAGTGTTCAGGATTCTAAAATGAAGATATTTAAGCAACTGATAATTTTTGTTCACTTTCTATAAATACAAGTAATATTTTCCAACCCGGAACAATTTACCTAGTCCCTAAATGCCAAGGCACCATTGCTGTTTCTGTTCTGTATAGTAATATGCAGCAATCCAAAAATACACATATTTTACACAAATTGATCATAGTATGCTTTTGTTTGTTTCTGACTACAGCTACATATTAATAATGTTTCTGGGTCTCTGATTAGCCATACATTTATGGGACATTTCCATTTAGAGGGAAGTATATTCATAGAGTTTTGCTTCATAACATTAGTTTCATATTAAGCACCTTCACATTTTATTGTCCACATAGTTTTTGAACATATATTCAATTGCTGCGCTTCCCTCAACTACCTTCCCAGCTAAACTAACCCCAATATCCTTGGACATTTTCTGCTTGTCTCTGGACTAAGTACCCCAGTGTGTCCTTATGCGTGTCTGGGGCCACCTGCTTATCTGGAGAGGTGACATAGCAAATGATGAAGCAGTATTCTTGCTTAGTGATAATGTTCCCAGATATTTATTTATGTAACCCAAGTGGTGTGGCCTGCACCCATGATCCACAAGTAAGCATGTACTTATCTCGTGAAAACTGCAACCTAGTTTTTGTTCCTTTTTCTTTCTTTCTCTTCCTTCCTTTCTTCTTCCTTTCTTTCTTTCTTTCTTTCTTTCTTTCTTTCTTTCTTTCTTTCTTTCTTTCTTTCTTTCTTTCGTATGCTTGAAGATCAGGCAACAAAGCTGAGAGTTCATACCGTTCACAAAGAAGTGCTCCGCTACTATTCTGAAGGTACAGTCTTGTGTCCTCATCATAGAATGATCCTACTCAAGTAGGGACACATATTTTAAGCCTTCTTTGGTTTGATTTTTGTTCCATGTTATCAGTAGACACAGAATTTAGTTGTGCAATGAAACTTCTGCAGAAGGCTCAATTAGAATTCAAAAGTAAGGCACCCATGCTTAAGCCTAAAGATCTGAGTTTGATCGCAGAGACCCACAAATAGAAAAAAGAAATCCATTTACCTAAGTTATTCTCCGATGTCCACAGGCACTCTGTGCCACATGTGTACCCATACACACACAACAATATGTGGATAAGTAAATAAATATAATATTTTAAGATTAGGTATATACCAGACTTTGCATTATATTCTGTGTTTCAATCGAATATATACTGCATCTGACTATCTGGGTACCTGTATAGATGAGAACTCTAGAAAATACTTTCTATCCTTTTGGAGGTTGGGATGGTTATAATTACTTCTGAACTGTTGAGAATTTTATCTTCTGTTTATGCTGGGATTGGCCCCAGGCCCTTTTGCACGTTAGGCATGTCATCACTCCTACAGATGCCTTTTGATGATACTATCTGTACAATCTTAGTAGTATTATAGTTTATTTTCTTATAATACAGTGATACACACTGTTATTTTGAGAAAATAATGACAATTCCTATTTTAAGGAGATTCTATTTTAACATAAAGTAGTTTGGGGAAACTATATGTAATAAGAAATAGTAAAGGAAGTCTAAAAAATAGAATATTTTACTATTGGGCACGGTAATCTTAGGGAAAAGACTGGTTGAAATACTTTTACATTTATTTTAAAAATTGTTATTGTGACCATTTTATTCAGTTTAGAGACATTTGGTTTTTTTAAACCATATAAAATGTTAGCATCATGCCTATCAGCCAATGTCAGCATACATATTATGTCTAAATAATAAGTATCTCATATATTTTTTCATCAGCTTAACTATACATGCTGTTCTAAAAATTGAGATATAATTTATCTCATTTTATATAGGCTTACTTCGCTGATAGAAATAATTTTCCAGAAATATTTATGTGCTCAGACTCCTCAGTATTCTATGTATCTCACATACATAATGTATACATATTTTGCTTATATTGCAGTCATTTGTGAAAGATTATATGATTTCTATCACCAGACTTCTATTGGGACTGGACACCATACCAGGATCGGGGTTTCTTTGTTCTGTAAGTTAATCATGTCTGGAAGAGAAGAGAGTTCTGACAGAAGGTTTGGAGATCCACCTACAATGTGCTTTTGGTGACTTGTCTATAATCACATTTGTGTCCTCATGTGTATCCAAGGAGTTAATCTGAAAGTTTTTTTAATTGATTCATTAAAAATCTTTTGACCTTACAACTATTATATGCTTTTGGGGGGGGTCCAAGCATTTAAATTAGTATCATTTTAAAAAAACCTTGCTATATAAAACCATTGTTGACATTGTTTTAGCGACTGGTTTTGGCAATGCCAGATCCAAGAGTTGAATGCCACACTGTCCATGAGAAGAGTAATTCTGGAATTGAACTCCATGTTTTTCTCAGCTGGGATCTTGTTATATTATCCAGACTGTCTTCATATTCCTGTAATCAAGAAATCCTGCACTCCAGGCCTTTGACATGGCAATGACAACAGGCCTGTGGCATTGTATCCTGTTCAATCCTGTGCTTTTATACAAAGGTGTAATGAGTAGAATACAATCGATTGCTAATGGTTCGGATGTACAAGCAATAGTGAGGGAAGAGAGTCCTGGTTTCAGGCTGAAACCCTGTGCTCCTTCTACCATAAATTTCCTCTGTACATGTAGGAACCCTGTGGAATAGGACTTTATTATTGGAGTAGGTTCCACACCTTCCTTTTATTTTCTTTAGAAAATTCTGTTCAGGAAATATCACTATTAATTGTGTCATTACATCACCGTGAGGGTTTTCACAGTTTGCGATACATCCATGGTCCCTACCAGTGTTGTGTTGCCTACTTTTATTGGACCAATATACTGACATATTGGTCCAGACAGAATACTTAACTTTATCTTTGGAGGAACGCTCAGGAGAAGCTGAGATGGAGCAAAATAAATAAACCTTATACATAAGCAAGCTTTTATGAAATACTACTTTGAGAATTTAAAATATGTATTGACTCGGGTTTTAAGAAAAGAAAAACAACCACTGGGTTTTCATTTTTAAATATTGATTGTGTGATTCACTCATATGCATTATAGATGAAAATCACTGAAGATGACTTGTGGATCCGAACATATGCCAGACTCTACCAGAAGTTGTGTTCTTCTACTGGAGATGTTCCCATTGGTATATACAGAACAGAGTCTCAGAAACTGACTACATCTGAGGTTTGGAACTATGAAAGCATTTTTTGCTGTTTTATATACTCTAATGAATATAGTCATTCATAAACATGGAAACTGATGTAACACAAATGCAATAGAAAGTGAAAGAAGTTATATATAAATGCATAGTATTTCAGTAGATTTCATAGATTTCAGTAGCTGAAATCTCAACTATTTTACAATATATTGTTAGATGGGGCCTTTTTCTGCACTGTGGATATTGGGTCCCAGTCTCTTTTTCTACATCCAAGATTAGCCAAATCTAGAACATTTTAAAACATCAGAACAATTATAAATTACCCTGAGTTTCTACGATAAAAATCATCTATGTTTCTAATTTATTTCCAACTTCACATATTTGCATTTGGAAGGAAGTAAAGCAGGAAATGTCATTAAGCATTAAAAATCATGTTCCTTGTCTCTACATTAAGGGAGGAGGCATAGGTGGAGGAGGGAGAGGAGGGAGAGGGACTATGAGGAGAAGTGGGAGGGAAGTTCTAATGGGGATGTAAAGTTAATTAATTAATTAATTAATTAATTAATGGGGAAAAAAGGGAAATTAATGTAACTCTGTAAGAAAAGTCCAGAAATGATGACTGATTTTAGAGGAAAAAAGATAATTTTATCAGAAACTTGGAACCTGTTCATATAGAAAGATGGATTTTGATGACTACCTGTGACTGAGAATACATTTGTATTTTAATTTTATCACATATGGTGGTTTCAGGTGATTTTTATACTCTTAGGAGGATCCAACTCCTTAAATTAGATTACTTTATGACATAAATTTCTAAGATAAATATATTATCCTACTAATATTTACACAATGTTTTTAATATAACAGTTTAGTTTGTATCCTTGAAGTATTTCTTTTCAAATTATCTGAAGTTATGATAAAGCACAACACTTTGGCCAGCTGTATCTTTTCCTCTTATGCAACATCCCTTCAAGCACAGAGCCCAGATAAATACTATTCGTTTAGCTCTCTAATCATTGAAAAGATTTATGATACAAATAAAACAAATTCATGCTTCGTGCAGAACAGTTTTATTGTCAGCACACAGCTAATAGGATAGAGTTTTGTTTTTCTGTTCGGTTGTAATTATACACTTACATCTGAACATCCAGATGTTACTCAGGTTTTCTGAGATGTTGTGAGTGACTTCATTGTTGTTCCTGAGACATGAAGAACATCTCTACTGCCATCTCTACAGCTGAATTTAAGTTTTTGCTCGAACATATACTCTTAGATTCACTTCAGAAAGAACACTTTCAAATAAGCATTCAACAACAATAGTTGACTGGAGAAGCATACAAGAAAGTTAAGTGCTTGAAGTAGTATTCAAATATGGCTGAAGTTTTTAAGATTAGATATGATACTGATATTATTTGATTATACAGTAAAAAACTAAAACTAAGTACTTTTCATATGTAGTTTAACATTCTCTTAGCTTGATAGTGTTTCCATAGAAGCATAATATGCATTCAATGGAAATTTTAATGGATTTAAAGGTGACTCTGTAGAAAAGAGTACATACTGCTCTTCCAGAGGAGGATCATGTATTTCTTTGCATATACACACAAAGAGACACACATTCATATACATAATAGAAATAGTAAGAGGAGATCTGTTTTAGTAAAAATTTTATTCAGACATTTGTAAGGACTGGGAAGCCTGGAATGTAGACAGCAGTAGGTTTCTTTTCTCTCGCGAGTGTCTGTTTGTGATTCTTGGCAATGTGAGCAATGCATCTTCTCATGAGGACATAAGAATCAAGCCATCCTGGGATCAATAGACCTTTAATGATCTAATAGCTGCCAACAAGTCCTACTCCCAAATCCCATTGTCGTGTGGCTTACAATTTCACATACTTTGTAAAAGTTGAACTGAACGTTCAGTTTAATACAAATATTTCTTAATTGTTCATGGTAATTACAAAATGCATTTCTATAGACTTTTGATGTAATCTTCCCTTTATATAGGTTTTATGAATTTAAATGTAACAATTGTTTTCTTTGGTCATGCCATCCATATTCATGTAAATCATTTTGTATTACTGAAAAAGTCTTTATTGTGTGATGAATGACATGTAGAAATACAGAAAATATAACTGAATGTCTTTGTTGTTGTCAAATAGCAGTTAATTACATTTTAGTCAATTCTACCTATCACAAGTAAAGCCCTTATAGAAATACTTTTAATCTCCAAGCCCCCAACTTATTTATATGTTTTAAAAACAGCATGTTATTGTCATGATAAAAGAAAACTGATCTAAAATAATGTTTCCTGTTTTCCTATTTTTAATTTATCACTTGATGCATTTTATTTACTCATTATATTTGAGTACTGTAGATAAAATGAGACACAAGGATAAAGGGAAAGTATTAAATATTTCCCTGACAATGTATTGAACCAAATTAATGTTATTGTGTATGCAAGAAGCAATGCACCACCTACTGCTACTGAGTGTGAATACTCTTTCCTAACATGAAAAGTCTAATACGCGAAAGAGTACAAGTCCATCTTATAAAACTGAAATTTCTATTCCTGGACCCAATTTAAAAGTGAGTATATTTCCTCTCATTCTTCATTAGGAGATTATGTGAATATGACTGGTGGACAGTATCAACAATCAATCATAGTTTTACAGTTTTCAGGAACATCATTATAATGAAGGAACTCAGTTAAGGCATTGAGTTTTATGTGAATAAAAAAAGCAATGCTTGAGCTTGAGAGATGGCTCGGAGATTAAGAGCGGTAGCTGCTCTTCCAAAGGTCATGAGTTCAATTCCCAGTAACCACATGATGGTTCATAACCATCTATAATGAGATTTGGTATCCTCTTCTGGCATACAGGTGTTACATCCAGGCAGAACACTGTATATATAATAAATAAATACTCTTTTTAAAAAGCAATACTTCTCTCTAATATGCACAAATAAAAAATAAATAGGCCTAATAAAATGAAACCTACCACCATCTTTCTCTAATGTCAGGTGGCTTAAAAATAAAATAAATAAAATGAAAACAAGCCAGGAAATTCAAGTAAGTTGTCCAGGTCTAAATGGTAGTTTTCTCTGACTAAAACCTAAGAAAGGTTCCAGGTTTCGGGAGGTAGAAGTTTCATTCAGTTTTATAACTGATGGTTTCATTATGATCTTGCTGAGATAGCTAACAGTCTCCAGTCGTGGTTATAAAAGCTTCCGCTGTCTCCGACCATGTAGAGCTGATTAGAATTGCAATTGCTTGGTATGCAGAGCACCAAGCAGTTCATAGGAAACACCAGACAAGAACAAGAACAGGAACCCTCAGAGAGGCTTCCTTTGAATAAGTTATTCATATGTGCATATATAAGCAAGTATTAAGCAAGGCAATTTGTGACTTTAGTAAAATAACAACTTTATCAACAATAAAAATATATTAATAAAAAGTACCAATCTATATCTTTTGAATCTACACAGATTATACTTAACCATAACGTTCCTGAATGTTAGTTCAGACTACTGTTGTGTGTATCATTACCAATAGTAACTCTTTAATGTAAACAATATTTAAAACACTATTTTTTCCATGGAGTGAAAAAATTCATTTTTAATATTATATTTATCTAATTTTAATAAAACAAAAAGCAGTCTGAGGATAAGGAATCTTTGGTACACATTAAAAAACCATAAGTGACATCTTAAACTGACTTTGATCAAAAGCCTTACAAAAAATAAACACATGATTATGTTATAAGTTTAATGTGGTTGTATGTCATATGTTGTCCTTTTTACTGTTTCATTATGTATTGTTCAGTCATTGTCTAAACTGCATTTTGTGTATTTCTTTTTCTCTCCTTTATGTCAGTCTCGAGAAATAGCATCTCAAGTAAGTATCTTCTGTTTGTCTCATTCCTCAGTGGTATAATATGCAAAATCAGGCCTATTACAGAAATTGACTATGAAAGACTAAATTCAGAACTGCACTCAATAAGTATAACATACTGAAAGGTTCGTTCGTACTTTCTTCCCAAGTTAGTGTATTTTTATTTTCCCTGAAAAGATTAGAAAATATTACCATTTCTCTTTGTACTGCATTTATTAATCCACCTTAGGCACTATCTCAGAATTTCAGTACATAGTTGCATAAATGCTATAGCAAACATTGAGAAACTAATGACCATAGGTCACAGTAGTCACAAACTCCTCTATTGTGTACTTCCTTAAATGCATAATTTGTACTGACAGGATTGTGGCTCGCAATTAACAGGCATCTATTCAAAATTCAGTCCTAAAATGTGGAACCTAAGATACAAGCTGAAGCTCTGAAAAGACATTAAGAATAAAAACATGCATTAATCAACTAATTACTCCTTCTGAAGCTTAACATTTTAATAATTACATTCTAATTTATATTAGTTTTTATCATTTTGTATTATTAACATTTACAATGGAGGATATTTCAAAATGTTACTGTTTTTAAGCATCCTGAACACTAGTCATAGTTTGGATTTTTAACTGCTAAGGACTAAGTGGATCTTCACTTGTGCCTGGAGAGCTCTGATCTCCTCTCTAGGGTATCTGTGGGTGGAGGCCTAGAAGTAGACTCCAGGCAGATGGACCTCAGGAGCTGCTGTACTTTATGAGATATATAATAGTGAACTAAGGATGTTCTTCTTAAATCTCTTTCTGGGACCTTCAAATACATAATACATTAATATTAACTGTATTCACAGTGCCTTATACAACACATCCAGAATTTACTAATTTGACAAGGAAAAGTTTGTGCCTTTGACAAACACTTTCCAGTTCCTTCCCTCTCTCTCTCCTTCCTTTTTTCTCTCTTTCCCTCTTTCCTCCTTCCTTTCATCTTTCAGATTCATTTATTTTATATACATAAGAGCTCTGTCTGCACATTTTATGTTGCATATGTGTGCCTAGTGTACATAGAGGTCAGAAGAGAGTGCCAAATCCTTAGACCTGTAATTAAGTATGGATGATTGTGAGGCACCAAGTGGATGTTGGGAATTAATCCTCAGCCATTTCTCCAACCCAACTTCTCCATTTCTTATTCATAATGGCATAAATTTACCCATTATTGAAAATTTGCCATTTTTAATAGTAAGAAAAGGATAGGAGTAAACCTTGGCATTTTATGCGAATAAGCCAGAATACAAAAAAAGTAATATTATTACTGAGATTTGAAACAAGGCACCTTGACCAAGATTCAAACTTCAGGATGTGTCAAGCCTGAATTAAAGACTGACCAGCTTCAGACACCAGAGTACCTCTATTTTATAATTCAATTCCACTGTTGTAGGTAATTATTCCCTTCTCCCACAATCTGTTTTGAGCACAGCATTTAATTTTGACAATCAACATAAGAAATGACCCAAACTATGTAACTGTTTTTAAAAACCTCATGTTTTTGTATACATTAACTGAGAACACTCATTGCTTCTTGAGGTTCTGAAACTGTTACTCTTATATTGCTGGAAATAATTTTTAAAATATAGTTTATTAATTTATTCATATTACATCTCAATTGTTATCCCATCCCTTGTATCCTCCCATTCCTCCTTCCCTCCCATTTTTCCCCTTACTCCCCTCCCCTATGACTGTGACTTAGGGGGATCTCCTTCCCCTGTATATGCTCATAGGGTATCATGTCTCTTCTTGGTAGGCTGCTATCCTTCCTCTATTCTAAATACATATAAATGTATGTTTTATATCTTTGATTCTCAACCTGAGTGTGTATATGTGTGTGTGTGTGTGTGTGTGTGTACATATGCCTCTTTGCACATGTATATATGTGAATGTGTATCACATACCAGAAGATTTCTTTCCACAACCTCATATGGTGTACTGCAAAAGGTAAGGGAATTGAACTCTCTTTACTCCCATCTATGTGTGTGTGTGTTTGTGTGTGAGTGTGTGTGTCAGTGAGTGTGTGTTTGTGTGTGTGTGTGTTTGGTTTGGTCATGATTGGAAGAATGCTATACTGATATTAGCATCATTTTAAGATAAAATTTTATTATAATAAAACATTTATATTTTGTTTCCTTCTTTCCATGTGCTAGATATGTTTTGATGATACTGTTCGTGTCCCACTGCATAATATTTACATTCCATATATAGAGTTATTTACTCATAATTTTATGCTGGACATATTGAATTATGTTGTAGACTCTTGTTTTTCTAGAAATGTATAATGAGAACCATATGACAAGGTGGAAGAGCTAGCAGTAAGATCATGATTTTAAACATTTAAACTATTTAAATATAGGGTATGAGTAATCCAACTGCTCTCCCTGACTTTTAAAAGTTTTTGTGTCTAAGTGAAAATCAAAATCTAAAGATATGTATATCTAATAATTGCCCTGTGGATATTAATAAAACTGTACAAAGTATACAAAATGCAATAGTACGTTAAGTTTTACAAATAAAAAAATTTATATCTAAGGAAGGTATGTCTGTACATATTGTGATTGTTCAAATGAAAGTGAATCATTTGGTTTGAGAAAGTTGTTAAGGTGCTTTGCAATCTAAATTTGATGAAGAACACATTTCTAATTTAGTTTAAACTAATGATGACCTATCACATATATAGACACTTCGGACAATTTAGGTAATATGGAAAATAAGTCTTCTGGGAGACTATAGGGATGACTCTAACTGAGAATCCAAGTAGCAGAGGTCATGAAGACTGAAGAGGCTACCCTCCAACAGGACAGGACTCCTAGTAGAGGGCGGTGAATACCAAACCACACATAAAACTTCCACCCAAAATTTACCCTGCTTATAAAATATGTATGGTTAAAAAGAGCCAAGATTGAGGGATCTCCAATCAATGACTGGCCTAACCTGACCCTATGGGAGATAGTAATGATACTCTGTTATGCTTGCAGACAGGAACCTAGCATAGCTGTCCCCTGAGAGGCTCTACACAGCAGCCAAACATTGTATGGAGTTCAAGGAGACTTGTGGAAGAGTTGAGGGAAAGCTAGAAGGGAGGTGACAGGAGCTCCACAAGAAGACCAACAGAGCCCAATAACCAGGACCTAGGTGCAGGGGGTTTGAGGAGACTGAAGAATCAAGGATCATGCATGGACTGGACCTAAGTCATTTACAGATGTAGCCAATGGGCAGCTCAGGTTTCATATGGGTCCCCTAGTAATGGGAACAGGTGCTGTCTGACATAAGCACTTCCCTGGAGGCGTTGCCTCACCAGACCACAGGGGAAGAAGATGCTTTCATTTCTGATGGTATATGGTATGCTGAGGTGGCTTGTGTGTGGGGGCTCCCTTTTCAGAGGAATAGAAGAGGGGGAATGCGGGAAGAGGGAGGGATGGAAGGAGGGGGCTACAATCAGGCTGTAAGTGAACAAATTAATTAATTAATTAAGCAAATATTGTTACCTATATTGATAAAAAACATCTTGGTCTAAAAGTATAAATTGTATAGTGATAATAATTCTTATGCTGATTATGTTATATAAAGAATATTTGATTTTTGAGGAGAAAGGAGAAATTACCTCTTCAAAGGAGTTAAGATGTTTGTCTACAACATGAAGTGATGGAATATTAACTTTATCATTTTATTTAAATCTTATACATGTTCATTTTTCATATAGAGCTAGAAAATTCCTGAAGCACCACTCTAATTGTTCATCTCAGTATAAATTTACTTTTCTTTTCTTTTTCAATTTTTTTAAATTTATTTTATTAATTTATTCTTGTTACATCTCTATGGTTATCCCATCCCTTGTATCCTCCCATTCTTCCCTCCCTCCCATTTTCCCCTTATTTCCCTCCCCTATGACTGTTCCTGAGAGGGATTATCTCCCCCTGTATATGCTCATAGGGTATCAAGTCTCTTCTTGGGGACCTGCTGTCCTTCCTCTGAGTGCCACCAGGTCTCCCCCTCCAGGGGACATAGTCAAATGTAAGGCACCACTGTACATGAGAAAGTCATATCCCACTCTCCACTCAAGTGTGGAGACTGTCCTGTCCATTGGCTAGATCTAGTAAGGGTTTAAATTTTACCTTTACCGCCTGTATTGTGCTTGGCTAGTGCCTTAGTTTGAGTGGGACCCCTTGGCCCAAATCTGCCTATCCAGTGAGTCCTAGAAACCTACAAATAAATTTACTTTTCAAACACAATGTTCAAAGGAGAAAAAAAGGTTTACAAAATCCAAGTTTGTATTAAGTAGTCTCTAAATTTTTACCTGGTTTTCTAAAACAAATGTCCAAATTGTTCTCATTCCCTCCTCTTTTAGGAAAGTGAGATTTACAAAGAGATTTTTGCTTGTTATGTAGACTAGAAAAATGACCTACAATTGTTTCATTGTATATGTGAAATCATGATACGCCATTCATAGGTGATTTCACAACAATGCTGAATGAGATCTTTTTGCTATTACATAGATAATACATATATACTGTTTGATCCATAATTTAGAAACATGTATTTCACAGTGCCTGAGACATGAGACTAAAGAGCAACATTCACAAACACAAATAGTGTTTCAGGTCAGCTTGAAATAGCATCAAATCCTACCCCAGTCCCTTAAATATCAATCAGTATATGATTGCAAGACTTAAACTGTAAGTGGTCATCCATATGCTCAAGTTTGTTTTCTCTGGAAATCATTACACAGAAGAAATTCAAGCAATTGATCATGCAGGACATATGTCATATATTACTGAATAATAATAGATAGTCCCTATTGATGATAGGTATTCCCAAGAGTTTGTAAACTACTTCCACAGAAGAGCATTTTAGTTGTAATGTTAACTGTGAATAAAATAAGCTAAGATTTGTAAAGGTATCCATGATTTAAAATCTTTAATACTTCCAGCTTGTCTTTTTTTTCAAATGTATTTTTTTATTAATTTATTCATATTACATCTCAGTTGTTAGCCCCATCCCTGTATCCTCCCATTCCTCCCTTCCTCCCGCTTCCCCCCTCTACTCCCCTCCCCTATGTCTGTGACTGAGGGGGACCTCCTCCCCTGTATATGCTCATAGGGTATCAAGTCTCTCCTTGGTGACCTATTATCCTTCCTCTGAGTGCCACCAGGCGTCTCCATCCAAGAGACATGGTCAAATATGGGGCACCAGAGTTTGTGTGAAAGTCAGATCTCCTTCTCCACTCAACGGTGGAGAATGTCCTGTCCAGCTTAAGTCTTGAGAGATAAAATCTGGTTTCTACATTTTTAGTAAACTTTTCATCGGGAGGTATGAAGTTTAAATGAATTATTTTGTTATCCTAATAAGTACTGTTTCATAATAGAAATGTGAAGGATTTGGTGCAGTTTGGCTGTACTTTGGTGTGTGACGATTTCCTATCATGTGACTAGAGTTGTGGGTTAGGCACTCACTGAGCCCCATAAGTTATATTCACATTTAGAGTGTGTATTGGATCTATTTCCTGACTCCCAAATTAGTAACTTAGTTTCTATTACTTTGAGAGCCAGCTGTGTGTGCTGTGACATCTGGAGATCAGCAAACTTGCAGCTCTGGACGGGAACTCTAGAACTCCATGTCAGATTCCTGGGCTCATAAGTCCAGCAGCATTGAGGAAGCTATTTGCCAGCAAATGTTTGCTTCCATACATTAAGAGTCTCCTTGTGTAGGGTTAGATTTTATGAATGTATCCTGTGAAAAGTTATAACACTGAAACAAATAAAGACTTTTGTTGTAAAGATGAGAGCCCACAGGAAAAGAGCAACTCAAACAGATTTGATGAGTTTCTTCTATGGAAAGGAGCCAGTTTTTCCCTCATTTTGTTACTCCTCAAGGTGTTCCTGGCAGGGTGAACTTCATGTAAATGTCATGAAATAAGGTGTAATCATAAAAGTATGTTATGTTGTGAATAGTAGATGCATGAGTTAAAACTGCTTTAAGCTTATTCTTAGAACCTATGTAAATTAAGAGAAATTCACATTTTACAAAGGTTATTCGACAGTCATCTGTAGAAAGAGCATTAATTTGAAAAATATTTAACTGAAGTTGCTCTTAAACAAATTTTTAGTACTTATTTATGTTGTGTCTGAAACACTTGTAGAAGATTTAACATGTAGATTGTATCGAATGTACTTTAATGTACTTAAAAAAAATCGAGGTTTTAAGTATCTGTGTGCTAGCAGTAAGTTATAAAAACAAAGTCACACCAAAAGGTAATACTGAAAAGATCCAGATGTATTCCCAGATTAAAAATAAGCTTCAGGAACACTTCTGGGAGTTGATTAACAAAAGAGGGCTAGAATGGAATATCTTGATTTTGTTTTCCCGCCCCCTGTGGAAACTCTCACATGCAAATATACAATTACACCAAGATCATGCAAACAAAGTATTTCAATTCTAGGTGATGACTATTACTAAAATTTCTCATTATCAATATTTGTTTCCTCTAAAGTCTCAAATATCCATCAGTGTGGAAGAGTGGGAAGATACCAAAGATGCCAAAGAGCCCGGGCACCATCGCAGCATTCACCGCAACTCAACATCTAGCGACCAATCCGACCACCCCTTGCTACGGAGGAAGAGCATGCAGTGGGCCCGACGGTTGAGCAGAAAAGGCCCAAAGCACTCTGGTAAAACTGCGGAAAAAATAACCCAGCAGAGACTGAACCTCTACCGGAGGTCAGAGAGACAGGAGCTTGCTGAACTTGTGAAAAATAGAATGAAACACCTGGGCCTTTCTACAGTGGGCTACGGTATGCTCCTTAATACTCCTCCACAAGCGGGACAGTCAGTTCGTGCGTTTATTAGTTAAATAGTTGTCTCTGATGCAGGAAAGGACTGATGTTTGTTTGGCAGTATATGTACGTAGCATTTTGATGGAAATCCCGTCTTTTATGAAGAGTGCAAATAGCAAATATTGGTAAAAATTGTTTAGCTTTTATTCAGTTTACTAGGTAATGTTTGAACTCGTCAGAGCAATATCCCACTTCAAGTTATACAACAATTTCAAAGTGGATGTTGTTTCTGCTTTGGAGCTATCAAAACTAAGCCACAAATCTCCTGAGCTTGCTTATAGCTAGCTGAGATTTATATAGGTCTCTCTGGCTGCTCTCTCTCTCTCTCCCTCTCTCTCTCTCTCTCTCTCTCTCTCTCTCTCTCTCTCTGTCTCCCTCTTTCTCTTCCACCCCCTCTCTCTTCCTAACACACATATACAGACTAGATGCAAACATCACACCTAACTAAATTATAGAGCCTAAAATGAAATGAATTTGAGGTACTGAAAGTAAGTAACTAAACAGCTATTGGAGTATTATAATTAATAAAGAAATTGGGTTTAGTTATTACCCAAAGACTTCAAAAGTTTTATTTATTTCCTACTTTAATTTTGAGATCCTAATATGATTATAACATTTTGCTTTCACCTTTCCCCCTTCAAATGCCTCCATATACCCCTTCCCTGCTTTCCTTTAAGTTCATTGCACCCTCTTCCATTCATTGTTATTACATTCATATATGTATATTCATATATATATATACATATATATGTTTCTAAATATAACCTGTTCAGCTTATATTGTGTCATCTGTATGTATGTTTTCTGGGCTGAACATTTGTTTCTGTACAACCAAGTTGTGTGTTGTTCCCTAGGGAAGATCACTTCTCCTGTGTCCAGCTTTTCTCAGCTGCTCTTTGATGATGTCTGAGGCCTTGAAAGCTTTTATTTTTGAAATAGAAATAGTGTTTTATAAGTGAGTATATTTCATGAGTGTCTTTCTGGGTCTGAGTTACTGATGCAGAAATACATAGGGGTGGTAGGACAAAAAGTAGGATGATCATTTCTAGTTCCATCCATTTGCCTGGAAATGAAAGGATTTCTTCGTTTTCGATAGATGAATAGTATTATATTGTGTAGCTATACCACAGTTCCTTTATCCATTTTTCTTTTTTCTTTTTTTTATGTTTAATAATCTCTTTATCCATTTTTCATTCGAGGGACATCTAGGTTGTTTCCAGATTCTGGCTATTACAAATAAGGCTGCTATGAACATAGTTGAGCAAATGTCCTTGTTGTATGGTGGGGCATCTTTCGGGTATATGCCCAGGAGTGGTATGGATGGGTTTGTCTTAAGGTAGAACTATTCCCAAATTTCTTAAAAAGTGCCAGATTGATTTCCAAAGTGGTCGTACAAGTTTGCACACCCACCAGCAATGGGGGACTCGTCCTCTTTCTCCACATTCTTCCCAGCATGTGCTGTCACTTGTGTTTCTTATATCAGCCATTCTGATTGGTGTAAGATGGAACCTCAGAGTTGTTTTGAGTTGCATTTCCCTGATGAATAAGGATGTTGAACATTTCTTTAAGTGTTTCTCAGGCATTTGCTATTCCTCTGTTGAGAATCCTCTGTTTAGTTCTGTACCCCATTTTCAAATTGGATTATTTGGTTTAGTGGTGTTCCATTTTTGAGCTCTTTATATATTTTGGATATTAACCCTCTGTCAGATGTAGGGTTGGTGAAGATCTCTTCCCAGCTTTCATTTTGTTCTATTGAGAGTGTCTTTTACCTTACAGAAGCTTTTCGGTTTCATGAGGTCCCATTTACCAATTATTTATCTTAGAGCCTGAACTATTGGTGTTATGTTCAGGAAGTTGTCTCCTGTGCCAATGAGCTCAAAGCTCTGCCTCGCTTTCTCTAAAGAACTACATGAGGCCAGTGGCTGCTCAGAGAGACAGATCCTCTGCCTTTAGGATTGTTTCATACAAAGTGCAGCCCTAGATACATGCACATATGAGTCGAACAAAATGAACACAGTAGGATGTTTATCTCTATGTATATGTGTATATGTAATGTGTGTTCATACACATGCAGATATAAAACTAATAATTTTAAAGGATTATGCATATTGTAGAGATAATGAAGTTATTTTGTGGGAGAGGAAGGGACAAGAGGGATATAAATTCAACAATCACATATAAAATTCTCATGAAAATAAAAATGTAATTAAAAAAAGAAACTTAGTCAACTAGCAAATCACAAATGAGTTGTTTTTATTGTTTTTTAAATGTATTTTTAAAATTTATTCATATTACATCTAAATTGTTATCCCATCCCTTATATTCTCCCATTCCTTCCTCTCCCTCATTTTCCTCTTACTCCCCTCCCCTATGACTGTGACTGAGGGGGACCTCCTCCCCCGTATATGCTTATAGGGTATCAAGAGTCCACATATACATATATATTTCTTCAGTTTGTCTTTATTATAAATCATATATTGAGACATTTAAATCACTGGGTTAGAATTTAAAAGAAGTTGCTTTTGTTTTATTGAGCATGAAAAGGAAAATATATTTACTGAGTAATTTCTGTGCATTTTTTCAGTGTCTTGTTTATTTTTTATGGTTTTGCTCTCAGAAGTGGATCGTCCTGCTCAAAGACTTGCATTTCAATTTTCTTCTTTCAGGCTCCTGCATATAATTGGCATATGTAATTATAATTTTCTTATCTGTAGTGAAGACTCGTCTGTGTCCAGTAATATTAATAAAAATACACTTACTATGTTACATTAAGAAGTAAATTAAAAGCTCAGGATGATCTTCCAGAAATTCACTAATGACTACTTGCCAGTTGGATTATATTTAAGATTATTCAATTTCTAATAGATTTATTTTTTATTTAACCCCTTACATGTTGTTAAAGTGCTTTGTGTTTCAATGTAAGATCTAGAAAATAATTATACATCTGCATTGCAGTTGTTTCTAAAGGGTTATAAGTTCCTGTTAGCCCACAAGCCGGATGGCATATCGCATCTTGTTAGAAATACAAAAATGTCTGAGCTCACTATGTGGGTGTTGCTGGAGAACACAGCAAAAATGTATAAGAAATTCTTTCACAGGCAACATGGACTCACTCATATTCTATCTTCATGGAAATTGGTTAATTTTACGTTTGTGATACTTGTTATAGCAGAGGACATCCTATCCTTTTATTCTCTCCTTTTTCCTGCACCTCTCCTATTCATATGTATGCACAAACACACAACAAATATATATATATATATATATATATATATATATATATGTTACATATATATGTAACACTTACTGAATGGTTATAATCTCAGGTTATGAGAACAGGATTTAGAATCCAAAATATGGTCTTCTAAACCTGTTCACTTAATATTAACTCCACATACCTCATCCACAAAACCTGACCAATATATTAGTTTAATTTTTATATGTATAAACCAACTTCCAATATTCTTATGTGTAAAGTGAGAGCAATAACATCTTTGATGGGCTATGATATGACACACATACTGAGCCATATAATAATATACTCTCAGTTACATGCTTCCACTCAATCAGGTCCCTTACACCCTCAGAATGCAATAATTTTAGTTCTAGAATTTCCCACCTACATATGTACTACATATCTGCATAATATCGTATGTGCTTCTCTTTTTTATACACAAAACGGTAATAGTTTGAAACCACATATTAAAAATAGAACAAGCAGACCTATTAACAAACATGCTTTACAAGCCTGGAAGTCCATGAGTCATCGTATTATTATTTGTAAATCTGAATGCTCTAAGAGAACTATCAGGATGATTTGCAGTCATGTATATGAGTTATGAAGGAGAAAAGACAGAAGAATAACACGGGGACACCTATAGCCCAATAAGTGTACTTGGACACTCTTGTATCTTGGGAGGTTCAGGTAGAGAGACCCTAGGTCTAGTTATCTCCAAACATAAGCAGCTTTGTGTACCAATCAGATTGTTAAGCAGTGTCACTTGTTATGTCTTCCATGGTGTAAAAACATGTAATGCTGCAACTCTGGTACTGTCACTGGTGCCACTGAGAGACTTGTATTGATAGAATGATTTGTAAACTAGATTTGAGTAGCATGAACAGAAGAGGCAGATATTTAGGTGTAGCAGATACAAATATGTTATGAGTGTCTAAGTAAAATGGCTTAAATAGAATATAAGATTTCTGATTCCCATGTACATCAATACATTTATGATATTAGATTACAGACTCTCTTGAAAGGTCTGTTTCCTCTGCAAGTAGAATCCTTGAGAAACTGAGCCAGAAACACATTCTCTCAATTATTTTACTTTCTTTCTCATGTATTCTGAACCCACTAAGGACCTCAATAGGACATATGCATGTTACATAGGCATCAGCTGCACATGAACTTGGTGGGATCCTAAGTTTGTTAGATTGGATTGCATATTGATGGCCTGCTCATCCCCAAGTTCAGATATTATGCCCACCTGAACTTGCACTCAGATTTATGAATATTAACATCCTTAAAGAGGCCCTATCAGCTCCACCAATCAGAGACCACATCTCAGCTATCACAATCACCCCAAATATTGCTATCTTAACACTTTCCTGGGGAGTGCCTATCTACTCCTCAGGTCAGACACTGCCACTCTAGATCTTCAACACCCAAATCGCAAAGTTCATAAAACTACCTACTGAGCACCTGTCCGTCTTCCAGGTCAGAGGCCAAATGCCATCAATTCTGCAAAATATGCCATCTTTACTAACTTGTGCAAAGCACTCACTGGTGAAATCAGAGGCCCTACTTTTTTCCCAGATAAACTGGAATTATTTTAGGTACCACACTAATGAATCAATACTGAGTGGTAAGAAGGCAGAGCTTCAAGTATCTCCTAGCTGACTATAAACTATACAAGTAAGTGTAAGAGAAATACAGATCCAAATGCCCATTCAATACAAAGGGTGGATATACGTTTGTGTAGAAATGCATATCAAAAGACAGCAGCAATAAACTGCATGCACAGGTCATAGAAGAAATATAAAAGCAGTATTGTAGGCTTTGGATTTTTTCAAACTTACTTTATTTAGAGTTAATTAATGCTTCTTCCTCCCTTCCAAGGAACCTACCCTCGACAGGAGGGAAAAAAAGAGGTTAATGGGAACAAGAGAAGTAGACCTTGTTAGAATCAGTTCCTTGGAGTGATTCCATTGGTGTAATTGGCAGGATTCTACCAGACCTGTTAAACAGCAAACCAGCAATTCAGCAAAAATGACTGTAACTTCAGCAGCTGGAACCTGGAACAGCAACCAGGAACCCAGAGCAGCAGGAACAATTCTCTCTAGAAGCATCTCAAAGGGGAGTGATGAACAGCCAAACAATAGGAAAGCATGCCAAGACAAAAACGTCCATCATCTTGTTTTGCCTCATATATAAATCTCCTCTCAGTGTCTGTACTAGGATGTTTATCAGTTGGCCAAGCCCATGCCCCTGCAAGAGGCAGTTCCTCTTCTAGTGAACAAATATCACATGTTCTCTCATGAGTCTGTTTTCAGTGGAAAAACACTGCACATCTTCACACAAGTCTGTTTTACATCCCACACTTGGGATCAAAGCAAAACCACATTTACATCCACTATACAGTGTGAGAAACTAAGACCATTTGTTTGTCCTATCCATCCATCCTCCCTCCACACCCTTGACACCAATCTCATGGTAATAGTTTCTGTTGAAAATAACAAAGTGACCTATGGAAGTTTCTGTAAAGTAGGCCTCATACTGAGACACAAAGCAAATCTCAACCAATGTAAGACATTTGAAGTAACTCCTTATATCCTATCTGACTACAATAGATTAAAGCTTGAAATTATTGTAGAAAATAGACTACAAAGAATACATGAATTCACAGAGATTATGAGGAATGTGTCACAAATAAATTAAGACAAAAATTTAAAACTTCCAAGAAACAATGTATATAGTCTTATGAGGGACATTCAAAGTTCTAAGTGCCTCTATCAAAAAAATCTGAGAGAACATAAATTAGACACCTTGCGATACACCTTAAGAGAAAGACACCATGAGAAAGTCATATCCCACTCTCCACTCAAGTGTGGAGAGTGTTCTGACTATTGGTGCCTCACATTTGACCATGTCCCCTGGAGCGGGAGACTTGGTGGCACTTAGAGGAAGGACAGCAGGTCACCGAGAAGAGACTTGATACCCTATGAGCATATACAGGGGGAGGTAATGCCCCTCAGGAACAGTCATAGGGGAGGGGAATAAGGGGAAAATGGGAGGGAGGGAAGAATGGGAGGATACAAGGGATGAGATAACCATTGAGATGTAACAAGAATAAATTAATTAAATAAAAAAAATACAGAAAAAAAAAGAGAAAGACACCAAAGCACAAGATGGGAACATTAAAATAATGCTAAAAATTAATGAGGTGGAAAATTTGAACAGTACAAAGAACCTCCTCCCACATTTACTCCTCCTAGAATCCTTATCTCATATCTTCCTCTCAGTATAATGTTCTTTTGTAGCTTACTTACCTGTTTTTTTTTTGTTGTTTGTTTCTTTCTTTAACTTACTAAGTATTATTAGTGGTTCCGGTGTGCATGGTTGTGAGGTCATTGATTGGGAAATAGAAAACCTACCAGTGGCCACATTCCTAAAGAAATTGGTTCCCTCCTATGACAACCATTGGCTGCCTAGTTCCCCAGCTACGGGTAGGGTTTGGGGAAGTTCTCTCCATTTCTTGCTTGGATGTTTACCTGGCTTGATCTTGTGTACATCTTATGCAGATAAGCACAGGTATTGTGAGTTCATGTATACAAGGGTCATAGCTTTCATAGCACTCCTCCCCAGACTTCAGCAATTACATTCTTGCTGCTCACCTCTTCAGAAATGTTTTCAGAGACTGCTGAGTGTAGGCTTGATATGAGAGTCCCATTTATGGTTGAACACTTACAGTTGCCTATTCTTAGCACTTTGAATAATGAATCTGAAGTAACCTTTACACACTAGGATAAAAAGTTTCTGATTAAGTTTTGGTAGCAGCATAAAACCTTGATACAAACATTAGTATTTAGAACATAGATTGACAAGGTGATCATTTAGAAAGAAATAAAACATATTAATTCATTCCCAGTAGACCTCTCAGTAGGCCTATCAGTTTCCTAGTCATGATTTTGAGCTTGTTTATAGGAATGGACATGTATTTGCTCCTGTTGAAGCTACAAATCCAATCTAGAGAGCAATTAATTACCCTTATAAACATCTTGCAATTATTGAACCACTTAGAACATTTTGCTTACTAGGTCAGTTTGTTAACATTCAGGGTCTAGTCCACTGTTGGGTAAGTCCACTGATATATTTTCTCCCCTAACAGTCTGCATAGCACCCTCTAGCACTGTGAAGTGAGCCAGAAGGAAGTATGTCCTGGTAAACTCAAGGTTGAGGTCTCTGTGTTCTGTAACCAAAGTGTATAGTGTCTTCAGCAACAGGGAATTATCATCAAGTTATGATAGGAAAACAAGGACCATGTCAGTGGTCTGTATTGTTTTGGGTGACTCTAGGGCTCATTGACAAATAACACATAGTGAATGAACACATGCCTCTCTCTGAGTTTTTTTTTTCTAATAACTCATGTCTTCTAGAAGCAGCGTTGTTCACTAATGTGGAATTAAAAGATTAAAAGTTGTAATTGGCATATGAAATGGAGCTGTTCTTTCATTAGGTTTCTTCGTACATACTTAAGTTTTATGAATTTACCTTCTTAAATTAATTCCCTATTTCTTGATTGCTAGAAAAGTTGAACATTTTAAAAATACTTATTATGAGTTGTGATTTTCAGCACTCTTTTTCATCTGATACATTATAGCACAACTCTTGAAAGTTGCTGTGAAATTGTTTGTCCAGTAAATGTCAAGTATAAAGTTCCACCAACATATTTGCTTAAGTGACATCAGTAGACACACTAGCTTGGAAAGGGAAGTTCATGGGGCTTCAGTCCTACACAAAGAACTACAATCAGTTAAGGAATTCTGAGAATAGATAGTCTTCCCCAGGAAAAAGTACACCATTTGGTTTCCAAAAACCAAATGATCAGATGTGAACTTAACATGCATACAAGTAAAATTATACAGAGTGAACAATCTGTATTATGTATTTAAGAAAACATACAAATCAAAGACCGAGAAATGAATCCACACACACACGGTCACTTGATTTTTGACAAAGAGCCAAAACTTTTCAATGGAAAAAGGATAGCATCTTCAACAAATGGTGCTGGTCTAACTGGATGTCTACATGTAGAAAAATGCTATTAGATCTGTATTTGTCACCATGCACAAAACTCAAGTCCAAGTGGATTAAAGACACCAACATAAAACTAGAGACACTAAATCGGTTAGAAGAAACAGTGAGGACGATCCTGGAATAGATTGGCACAGGAAAAAACTTCCTGAACAGAACTTCAGCAGCCCAGGCCTTAACATCACAAATAATAAATGGGACCTCATGAAGCTGAGAAGCTTCTGTAAGGCAGAAGACACTGTCAAAAGAACAAAGCAACAGCCTACAAACTGGGAAAAGATCTTCACCAATACTACATTTTACAAAGGTCTAATATCCAAAATATATAAAGAACTCAAAAAATTAAACACCACCAAACCAAATAACCCAATTGAGAAATGGGGCTCAGAAGTAAACAGACAATTCTCAACAGAGGAATATTGAAGAATATTAAAGAAATGCTCAACATCTTTAGTCATCAGAGAAATGTAAATCAAAATGACTAGGAGATTCCATCTTAGCCATCAGAATGGCTAAGATGAAAAATTCAAGTGACACCACATCCTGGAGAGGATGTGGAGAAAGAGGAACACTCACTCCTTCATTGCTGGTGGGAATGCAAACTTGTACAACCACTTTGGAAATCTATCTGGTACTTTCTCAGAAAACTGGGAATAAGGCTTCCTCCATACTCAGCTATTTCACTGCTTATAATATACCCAGAAAACACTCCACCACACAACAAGGACATATGCTCAACCATGTTCATAGCAGCCTTATTCATAATAACCAGAACCTGGAAATGACCATAATATCCCTCAGCAGAAGAATGGTTAAAGAAATTGTGGTACATTTATACTATGGAATACTACTCAGCTACTAAAAACAAGGAAATCCTGACATTTAGACAAAGGGATGGGACTAGAAAAGATCATACTGAGTGATTTAACCCAGACGCAGAAAGAGTTACGTGGTATATACTCACTTGTAATTGGGCACTAGCCTAAAAGACATGCCCCATGAAAGTCTTCATTTACCAGGAGATTGGGATAGATGTGAGGACATCCTACTGGGACTCTACGTAAGAGTAATATAGGAGATGGGGAAATAGAAGGATCCAGAGGGTCCTAAAAATCTATAAGAAGAACATTGTGGTCAAATATGGGGCACCAGAGTTCGTGTGAAAGTCATACCCCACTCTCCATTCAACTGTGGAGAATGTCCTGTCCATCAGCTAGATATGGGTAGGGGTTCAAAGTTTACTGCCCGTATTGTCCTTGGCTGGTGTCATACTTTGAGCAGAACCCCTGGGCCCAGATCTGCCCTTCATAATGTTCTTCTTGTAGGTTTCTAGGACCCTCTGGATCCTTCTATTTCCCCTTTCTCCCATGCTTCTCTCACTTAAAGTCCCAATAGGATGTCCTCCCTTCTGTCCCACTTTCCCGGTAAGTGAAGACTTTCATGGGACATGCCCCTTGGGCTAGTGTCTAGATATAAGTGAATATAAACCATTTGACTCTTTCTGCTTCTGGGTCAGTCACAGACATAGGGGAGGTGGGTAGGGGGAAAGCAGGAGGGAGGGAGGAATGGGAAAATACAAGGGATGGGCTAACAATTGAGACATAGTATAAATAAATTAATAAAATATTTTTAAAAAAGAACATTGTGACAGATGGATCGGTGCCCAGGGGAGGGAGGTGTGTGGGGTCTGCTCAAACTATTGCACTACAAAAGGACAACACAAGTAGTAAACATCGAACTACTACTCTGATCTAGCCAATGGACAGGACATTCTCCACAGTTATGTGGCGAGTGGGGACTGACTCTGACATGAACTCTGGTGCTCCATATTTGACCACCTCCCCTTGGTAGAGAGGCCTGATGGCACTCAGAGAAAGAATAAGCAGGCTACCAAGATGAGACTTGATAGCCTATGACCATATAGTGGGGGAGGAGGTCCCCCTCAGTCATAGACCTATGAGAGGGGAATAGATTGAAAGCGGGAGGGAGAGAGAAACAGGAGGATACAAGAGATGGGATAACAATTGAGTTGTAATCTGAATAAATGAATTAAATAAAAAAATAAATAAAAGAACACACACACACACACACACACACACACACACACACACACACCAATTAAGGGAAAAGAGTTAATAGATTTGAAACAGAGAAAAGTGGTTTGGGGGAGATGGGAAGAAGTAAGGTAAAGAGAAAATGGTATAATTATATTATAGTCTCAAAATTTTAGAAAATGTATTTTAAAACACTTAATTATCACTTGCATTTCTTTACTGAAAATTGTCTTTTTAACACCCAGTATTTGTTAATAGACATTTTGCAGGGGATAATTTTTTTCTGCAGTTCTTTGTAAATTTTTGCTAATAGCCCCTTGTGTGAGGTACACGGCAAATATTTTCTCTCATTCAGTGGTTTGTATGTTTGCCCCACCCACAGTGCCCTTGGCTTTAACAAATATTTGATGCAGTCTTGTTCATTGTTTTCCTATCTCTCTAAGGCCCTGTTAGAAAGCTCTTTTCCACACTTCAAATGTGAAGTGTATCCCCTATGTTTCCCACCAGAAGTTTGAACCTTTCGTGTTTTAAAGTAAAAAGTTTGGTTCACTTTGAATTGAGCTTTGTATAGGATAAAAGACATGAGTCTAATTTCATTGCTCTGGAAGTGTGCAGCTAGTCTTTTCAACACCATTTGTTGAATTGCTGGTCCTTTCACACTGTGTTAGAAAACAATTTCAATGGCAGTAATTATTGCTATACAGCACTTTTCAGTTTTCTAAAGTCAGAGTTTAGCTGTCTGGACACAATATATCTATAGAAGATTCTTTTTTTTTAATTTTTAAAATTTATTTTATTACTTTATTCTTGTTACATCTCTATGGTTATCCCATCCCTTGTATCCTCCCATTCTCCCCTCCCTCCCATTTTCCCCTTATTCCCCTCCCCTATGACTGTTCCTGAGAGGGATTACCTCCCCTGTATATGCTCATAGGGTATCGAGTCTCTTCTTGGTAACCTTCTGTCCTTCCTCTGAGTGCCACCAGGTCTCCCCCTCCAGGGGACATAGTCAAATGTGAGGCACCAGAGTACATGAGAAAGTCATATCCCACTCTCCACTCAAGTGTGGAGACTGTCCTGTCCATTGGCTAGATCTGGGTAGGGGTTTAAATTTTACTGCCTGTATTGTCCTTGGCTGGTGCCTTAGTTTGAGCGGGACCCCTTGACCCAAATCTGCCTATCATAATGTTCTACTTGTAGGTTTCTAGGACCCACTGGATCCTTCTACATTGCTATTCTCACATGGTTCTCTCATCTAGAGTCCCAATATGATGTCCTCCCCTCTGTCCCAGTTTCCTGGTAAGGGAAGGCTTTCGTGGGAATAGGGCTTCCTCAAGACCCAGCTATTCCACTCTTTGGAATATACCCAGAAGATGCACCAGCACACAACAAGAAAATTTGCTCAACCATGTTCATAGCAGCCTTATTCATAATAGCCAGATCATGGAAACAGCCTAAATGTCCCTCAGTAGAAGAATGGATAAAGAAACTGTGGTATATATACACTATGGAATACTACTCATCTATTAAAAACAAGGGATTCCTGAAATTTGTGGATAAATGGATTGAGCTAGAAATGATCATAATGAGTGAGTTAACCCAGAAGCAGAAAGACTCAAATGGTATATACTCACTTATATCTATAGAAGATTCTTAATATATTTTTTATGCTAAGAAATAGAATCTTGATTCTCTAATATAAAGCAAATCCATTTTCAGTAAGTATTGTATTATGTTACTGACCCAATAATATAATTGCATGTTTGCCATGGTTAGTGATAATTAAAGCAGACTTTCAGTAATCTATCAAACATACTGTATCTCCCCTATAGAATTGAGATAATAACTAAAATGTAAGCACAATAAATGTCTAATTAAGATTAAAACAGTATTGTGTAATTAATAAAACAATTTGTGAATGCAGCTTTGATGTATGTTTACAATAGAATTAACAACACATTTATTAGTTCTCAAATGCAAAATCATAAAGAGAAAGCAATAACTGCAGACGTTCAGATAAACTGTAGCAGACAAACAGCGCACCAGACTGAGAACTACTGCAAGGCAGACCTGAAAGAATGTTTTTTTAAAAATATATTTTAGTAATTTATTCATATTACATCTAAATTGTTATCCCTTCCCTTGTATCCTCCATTCCTCCCCTTTTCCCCTTACTCTCCCCCCTATGACTCTGACGGAGGGAGACCACCTCCCCCTGTATGTGTGCATAGGGTATCAAGTCTCTTCTTGGTAACCTGCTATCCTTCCTCTGAGTGCCAACAGGCCTAATGGATTGACGTAGAAAGAATGGTTTTGAACTCAGCAACTACTTGTAACCTAAATCAAAGGAATCTTCTGTGGGGACAAGTCTGTGAGGAAGAGTGAAAAAGAAACTGGGATTGCCAGTTTGGACTGTGACCTCATTTATGTCTAGATTTAAAAGTTGTGAAATCACAGAGTATATTACCAAGAGGTGCAAAATCATTCTTTTAGCCAGTTGCCTAATAAATGCGCACAGTGTGATGTGTTAAAGTAAGATAATTGAGCAAACCAAAATATTGATAAAATAATTGCATCCACTTTGAGAAAACTCACAATTATCTAGACAACTTTGCGACAAACAAATGAGATTACCACTGGCTCTTCACTTGTTTCCAAAACAAAATGAGAATGCTCCTTTAATTCTGGGCGAGGCTGGGTATCAACACTGAGCAAGAGGTAGTCTGTTAAAAATCATCTTCGTATTGAGATCAGGAATATCATTGTTCCTTATTTAGGAAACAGGGTTGCTCGTATTCACATGAATTAGAGCTTTTTCTAATATACCTGTTACCTTTCAGAGAGTTATGATTAAAGGTGCAGAGCACAACTTCAATTTGAGTTTCTTTGAAAAGAAGTTGTTATAATTCACAGAAGTATATTTTTTTCAGAGAAGAACATATGAATCAAATTTACTTTTCACAGAATTATATGATCTTGATAATATCATGTCGGCATAGTGTGATTTATGTTTGAATTGTAACAATTTTTGGAGTAAATATCATTTATAAAACAAGTTGGGATTCATCTCCAGCCTGTTGATTTACCATTCAGCTCCTATTTATGACAGCCAGACTTTGCAAATAATTGTGGTGGATTCCCACCTGCATTTGACTTTCAAATACTTACTTTAGAGTTTCACATGCAATCTTTAGGCCATGCTGTGCAAAGCAACTTGTTCTTTACATGTTAAGTCTGTGTAACATATTCTTAGACATTCTTTGTTTTTTCCTGGCAAACCTGATCCTAAAAAAAAAGATACAGATTTTTTTTCTGTGTCTACTTCATCAATTACCAACCAAACCTTTTACTTTATTTGAATATCAGTTTAATCCATTAGGTATTATAATATTCTTACTGGTAAACTTTTGGTAGACTCAACTATTCTGTAATTTGTGTGTCTTGTGAAATACTAAATTTGACTTATAGACTTTAAAATATATTTACATATCAATTGAACTAAAGCAGAACATATTATGACATTTGAATGGCATATTTCTTCTGATATGAATGTAGCAAATATCACTATTTTGTGAAAACAGCATTTCAGCGCAGAAAATTGCTTATTCATATATGTTGGCCTAAATTGAACTTTAATGAAGTATTTTAATATTGAGGAACTTATTTTGGTAAGAAATAACATTAGACTTTATTTCAAAATAGTAATTTAATATTTTTCAAGAATTATGCTTATTTACAACTGTAGTGACTAAAGGGATACTATTCCTTTCAACTAGTATTTGTGGTTTTAAGTGTATCAATAAACTTTATCCTTGGAAGGAAATGTAGTCATAGAAGCATGTATCCACATGGCTTTATCCCCTCATCTTTTCGTAATCTTTATGATGTAAAACATTAAAAGCTACAAAGATGTTTACATTTTAAAAATAAGTATTCCTGTGCTTTTGGAGTTGGTGAGTTTCTTATTCTGCATTTGATAGCTGAGATGTTCATAGAGTCATATTGTTAGAGGTTCTGATTATAATCAGTGAGATCATTGGGTTAGCTGTTTTGTGATGGCTCCTGAGTATGTCACATCAGATCAGATATGTAGATTTAATAAAAAAATTACATGGTCAGATCTGAAGCCAACTTACAAGGTGCAGGGATTGAATACTTACTCTTTTAAATTAACTTGACCTAATCAAAACTAACTCAGAATATAGCAGGGTACAGTGAAGACATTGACTTCAGTGTCCTCACAGCATGGACAATGAGAGCCAGGCTTCCAATACAAAAGCCTCCTCTGCTGTGGGAGAACACGTTCAATTGATGCTTAAAATATTGCACTTATATTATGTTGGTTTTGAACAAAAACATTTTCCAGTGTAATCCCTTTAAAATACATGGTTAAATTATTTTACACAGGATTCTTTGCATTCTTAGAGGAAAAATAAATTGTGCTGGGAAGACATGCATATTAAACCTCTGCATATTTTTAGCACTGCCTCTAATGTTTTCTAAGTACATCTGACTGGTTTATTTTTTCAGGGAATTTCCTATATCAATATTCTCTAGGATGGTGTTTACTTCTAATTATTTTTAATTACTATAAAGGGAAATTAATCAAAAATATATCTCATATCCATTTCTTTAGTAAAATTTGTAATGGCTTTCAGGAGAGGATGTAACTATGGTTACACTGAACAGAATTGGACACTTTATTTTTATTATCTACTGGAACAAAATGTAGGTAATTTGCAGACATTTCCAATGACAGCTCTGTGAAAACCAAAACTACATCAAACAAACAAAACAAGACAAAACCCTAAAGCGAGTTCTCATTGACAACGACGTGATGTGAATTCAAGTGCAGTAATTGGAATGATTTTTATGTGACTCATATAATAAAGTTGACGTTTCTGTTTTTTAGATGAAATGAATGATCATCAAAGCACCCTTTCCTACATCCTGATTAATCCGTCTCCAGACACCAGGCTTGAGCTGAATGATGTGGTGTAAGTTGATCTCATATAACACATTAGGGAAACATAAACTAATAATCTACCTTATGCTTTATTCACTATCAGAGTCTATTTATTCTTGGGATGAGCATGCTTAGAAAATGCTATCCTTAGCAAAACTATGGACCCGTGTTTTTATCTGGGCAGTACTATACAGTATAAAATTGTTGAAAAGTCGGGTTTCTCAGTGAGGGAATAGTAGCAAACATTTTTTATTCTCTGGACAAATATACCCTTTGCAAAATAAAAGAGAATCTATGTTATAGTTGGAGGGCATCTCAAAAGAAAAGTGAAATATCCAACAGTAAACACTTCTGAAAATTTTTAAATTTCCACAAGCAAAAATAAAATACAACAGAATGCATTAGAAAGGGTTCTGAGAGAGGAACCTCATTCACTGAAATGGTGGTTCTCAATCTTCCCAATGCTATGACCCTTAAATTCATATCCTCATATTGTGCTGACCCCTTCCTACCCACAAAATTATTTCAATGCTATGTCATAACTGTAAATTTGCTACTGTTATGAATTGTAATATAAATATCTTATATTCAGGATAGCTGATATGTGGCCCCAAAGAGTCAAGACCCACAGATTGAGGACCACTGCACTAAAAGGATGGGACTGTGCATGTACAATAGTAATGACCCTACCCTGAAAATGGTATATAGAAATGAGAATGACAGTTTCCTTTACTTCACAGTGTTTGCATCTAATTAACAAAGCTATAGTTTAATCACAAGAAACTGAAAATAATGTATAATGACTCTTGTTATATAATCAATTTATCTTTTGGTTTGTTAAATGGTGCTTCACTAATTTCATGGAGAAAGACACTAGTTCAAGAAGAAGTGGACAGGAAAGGGGGGAGATATCAAGTACTCTCTGAAATTTAAACACTATCTGTTTTGTTGGATAGTTGCCAACATTCCAGAACTGGGGGAAAAAAGATGACAGAAAATGTTCTGCTTAGGAAACACAAGAAGTATGTCAGGACACAATTGAACAACATAACATTGTAAACTCAAATGATACTTGACTCTGAGAAATGTCTTAGGGGACAAAATGAAGACTTCAAGTATGACTTTTTATAAAAAGTGGCATATCTGAATTTGAGGAAAACATACCAATACATTAGAAATGATACTTTTTCATTGATAGTGTGAACATAGAAGAGAAATTCTGAAGAGAGCCTAGTCTTAAGTGCATGGTCGACATAGAAGCTCACAGCTGGCCATTACCAGTCAGTTACCATGTACTGTGTTGGGCAATAGCCGTGGCCATGGTTTGGAATACCTGATCGCTGCCTCCAGGTTGAGAAGTACAAATCAAGGAGAGCTCAGCTCACTGTCTTCTTGGTATATCATCTTAAGAATCTATCACCGAGACTAGACTGACCAACAACATAACCCCCAGTAGAAAGGCCCAGAAACCCATCAGTCAGACTGTAGATCTCATCATGTTGAAGTCTACAATAATTGTTATATTACTACGCTCTAACAATTTAGAAGGCGCTACTATCCAAGTGTATCCATCTACCAATTAGCCATTTTTTCTTGTACTAGGTCCTCCACACTTTGCTGTGACATAATGACCAATATTCTACCCTTTATAGTTCCAAAAATAAAATTTTTGTTTGCACATATACTCAAGAAAACATGATAATTTATCTTTCTACGGCTAATTTATTTTATATACTATTCTCAGTTACACATGACTTTTAGTAATATATAAAAGTCTTAGTAACCATTCAACAAACATGAAAATGTAATAGTCATGATTAGATAAGAGAAATATGATATTTTAATTTTTGTTACTACTTTTACACTTTTTTAAAGTCTAAAATAAAGGCTATCATTCAGAACTTTCCGTATGTTCAGAAGAGTGTGCATTCAGCAAGTACTGGAGAAAGTGTCCTACAAATGTCAGTTAGCTCAATTTAATACAAGGTAAAATTAAATAGCCATAAGTTTTGATTGAATTATTTAATTAATTTTTTATATGCTCACTAGTATATTCCTGGATCATATGTGATTTTATTTCTAATTCTATTAAAACTTCAATTTCTATATTGCTTTAATCACACTATACTAAATAAAATTTGCACCAACAGTAAATGAAAATTTCCCTTTTTCTACATCTCATTTTTCTTCTTATAAAAGCTATTCAAATATATATGAGACAATAATCATTTTGGTTTTAATTTGTATTCATCTAATATTAGAATATTTTTATATTATTATTGAGAATTTGTATGAGAATTGTTGCTTCAGGTCATTTATAAATCTTTTATTTCATTCATACTTTGGGGTTTGCTGTTACTAGGGTGATGTAACTCCCCTAGGCTAGATATTATATCACTTACTGAATGAACACTTTAAAAGCCATCTCCCTCTTCACAGTTTTCATTTTGTTGGACATCTTTTGACTGTCTACCACCTTTTGGCTTGGTATCATCCCATTGGAAGGTTTCTTTTTTCTTCCCTGTGCTTCTGAGTTCTGTTTTCTTATAGGGATCAATTTAATTACTCTGCATGTCTTTATATTATAAAAGAAAACACATTTAAATAATTTTATTGAGATAAAAAAGCATAAAATCCACACGTTTGAAATATACAATTTAATGTCTTAAAATATATCCTGTGGCCACGCAGAAATTATCATGATACAATTTTGGAACATTTTATTTGTCCTAAAGAAGTCTTACACCATCAGATGGGTTAAGCAATCTATCCCTACCTTCTACTTCCAGTCTTACTGCTGGGCCTGCTCATTAGTCTGCATTCTATCTTTATAGTCTTTCTGTTTTTCATAAACTTTCAAGTAAATAGCACCACATAGTATGTACTCTTTTAATATTTTATTTTTTTCATTTATAAAATACAATAAAGGATTACTCATGTGGCTGTACCACAGACTTTTTGCTTCCAAAAATATGCAGTATGGACAGGACACATTTTATTTTTTCATCATTTTTGTTGAACACTTGTTTCTGATTTTTAACTCTTGGGATACAGTATTATAACATATGGATTTTCTATGCCCTCCCTTTCTCTGAATAATAACACAAAGTTCTTTATATTTATTACAATGTTTAGACACTATAGTGGGGCAAATACTCAACTATTCTAAGCAGATAATACTTGGCCTGGCCTATGTCCTGCCAGGTGGCTTTATCTTCCATCATAGTTTTGTTCTAGGGCTTGCTTCTTTATCCATGTCCTGGTGGCAACTCTTTGCCATCTCTGATGTCCACCTGATACCCTCTCACTGGGCTTGGAAGTGTCATTTTCCTCTCTTGCTCAACTATTGGCCAATCAGCTTTTTATTTAGTTAATCAGAAGGTGATAGAAGACAATGCTTACAAAATACTGAGGCAGGAGATGGTTCTTAATAATGACAGCTCCAAAATCCAGCCTGTAATCAGATCTCTACCATAGAAATCAGCATTTGAATAATACAGAGACAATCTTTAAACAGTACATAAATACATCAATCCAATATAGCACTGTGAAATTTTTCAGATGCATGTTTTCACTTCACAAGGATACACTTGGCAGTAAATTGCTGGATGTATGGAGATATGATGTTTAGCACTTTGAGGATAAAATAAACTTTTTAATAAATCAGTTGAACAAGATTTCCTCTCTAGTATATAGTGCAGCAACATCCTAGAAAACGAATGTTTTATTTTGCTATTATATCCATTTAAGAAAAAAATATCAACTTCAGTGCCATGAAAAAGTGGTCCTCATATTGCAGTAACTATAATTGTGGCATTGGCAGAAGGCTTAGCAGAACTCAAGCTATGGCACATTTTCATACTATGACAAGCAGCACATCAGAGAGCCAAAGGAGTCTGTTTTGTTAAACTCTGGTTTGTAGTGATAATAATGTAGAAAGCAGTGTTAGTCAAAACATCAATGGATCTAGTGGATAATGAATTATACTTTACTTTTGTGTTTCTTTCTAAAAATGTACTTCTAGAAGTTCATTCCAAATGAAGAAGCAACATTAATTTGGTTCTAAAACAATAAATCACTAGATGAAATGTCATTAGAAGTCTTAATGTGTGCTATTAGTTTTCTTCATTGATCTACAATGCTATTGAAATTTCAAGTAATTACAGTGTAGTGTGCATAGATAGTGAAATACCAGTAATAGATCCAAGGACACTAATTTCAACTTTGATTTGATTAAAGAAATTGTACTGATGTCCTTTCAGTTGTCTAATCCATCATACTTATGAAGGCCTGTATCATCTGAGTATTTTTCCCTCCAGGTTTTAAGAAGAAAAGTACAACCATTGCCTGGTATTCACTTTTATATTAGTTCCTTATTCCTTTTTATACTTCTGCTTTAATTTTCACCTGGAAAATGACTATCCTAGAAAGTCATTATTTGAAAGTCTTCATTATCTCTTTGCTTACTTTTTTCTAACTTCATCTACGACTACTTCCTTGTCTAACCAGCTGACTAGCCAAAGACTCTTTTTAAATCTACCAAGGAAGAACTCCTCCCTGGGTGCCTGGTGTTGCCTGTTTGAGTTAGTGTGGGATGATCTTTGTGAGTCCATTTTCTCCTGCTTGTTTAAAAAAAAATTCAACCCAAATCCCTGAATAGAGTATTATCCTGTTTTCTTCTGCTTGGCAGCACTTGAGAATTACATTTCCTCTACATTTGCTGGATAAGGAATTCTTTAGAGAACAGAGGCTGTTTAGACTATTTATTTGTTTGTGTGATTATTTTTGGTGTTATGAATTTCTGGGATATAATAATGTCACATATGATTTGACAGAATGAAGAATACCACCCTCAAACAGATCTGAATATTATTGGAACATTTGTGTTTGTCGGATGAACATTTTCTTATTTATTCATAGCACTTATCAAGAATGATTTTTGAAGAACCACATGGTGGCTGTTACATGAAACTCTATGAGCTGCAGAAAAAGACAGGAATATCCCCACATTTTTGAAGTCAGCTTATGCTACACAGAGAGCACTAGGCCAGTTACAACTATGTAATGAGACCAAACAACATCAACAAACGAACAAACAAAAATAATAAGTAAAACAATATATATATAGTTGGCCTTTTTAATTTCAGTATTACTTTCTTAAATACCAGGTCTTATACAAGATGAACAATATTCCAAGTAATCCAAATGCTGTCTTGGCACAATCATTGGACAACATCATAATTGGAAAGGATGATGTTTCATTCACTTATCATCTAATCATCAAAGGCCACTTACAGTGAGCCTCTCCATCCGCTGTTTCTATAGTGACAGTTTAGATAACTTACAGATAGAAAACATAATAACTGAATATTTCAAGTGATGCTTTGAATTCAGGTTGCCCTGATTTACTAATACAGCTTCTTGCTTTCTTTTTCTTTGATAGATACTTGATTAGACCAGATCCACTATCCTACCTTCCAAACAGTGAACCCAGTAGGAAAAATAGCATCTGCAATGCTGCTGTTCAAGATTCTCGGGAGGAAACTCAACTCTGATGAAACGGAAATTAGAGACTTTATTTTCCCCACAGGGATCTTGTTTGAAATCACTAAAAGGTTACAGATGGTCTTGAGAACCTGACTAGAATGTATTCAATTTCTAACTTTTCTTCTATTTAAAAATGAAGTCTATTCTCTTAGTAGTACAGATCATTTTGAAACTTATTGTGGTATTTATTGGCATTTCCCTTGTTAATATTTAAATTTCATCAGTGAGACATTCTAAAAATGAATATGGGATGCAGAAGTTAAAAATCTGATGTTTAATTATTTAAGAACAGTCAGAATGATTGGCTGTAGACAGCCAATTTTAAAACATTACTAAGACTATATGAAAAAATTAAAAATCCACCAGTACATCACAGGAATGGGACACAGAAGATTGATTTTCTTTTATAATTGAATACGTCATTACATTGTTTAAAATTGCTATTTTTAAAATTGAGCCCATTAAGAATGTATGCTTATCTCTGTCTAGAGATTAACCACTAACCTATGTAGCTGACTTCTGTCTAGGCATCGTAATTTGCTTCAGAATAGATCTTTAGAGTCATTCATATTCCATATGTTATTGCATTAATTTTAGAATTTGAGATATCCATAGCATGTTTAGTTTTACAGAAGAAACTAAAACACAGAGAAATATTAAGCACCTGAATTTTGAGGGTACTTTACATCTACTGCGCATTTTATGCCAAGAAAAGTGTACTTAAGGGAAGATATTTTTGTTCTCCTAAAAAGAGACTAACATAGAGAAAATAATACATATCTTCTCAGCTAATCTGAATGTGATCATTGAATTTTACTTGTACATATCAGGTGAGCAGTGATGACCTTCTATTACTGTTGGTTTTAATATTTTTAATTTAGCTATATAGTAAAATTCACTAAGAAAATGATTTAAAGTTGAAAGAAGGATATTTATATGTTTTGTGGACCATAGGGACATTTTAAAACCTTAAACATTCTCCAAATATCTTTGATACTAAATACACTCGAAGTCTGATTTAACGTAAAAATAACAAAATATATCAATACTTTAACACTGTAAGGAAAAACATTGCTATCATAGACATTTCTTGATTTAAATTATGAATTATTCCTAATTTGGCAGAAAATTTAATATAACCTGACAGTTAGAACACTAATACTCTTGGCTTTATTCCCTATTTTTGCTCTTCATAAATACTTTACTCACAAGAGAGTAAAGATATATGCAGTTGACCAAATCACCTGCAGTAATAAAATGTTCCCATGGGAGATATATTGATACAATTGAAAAATTAAAAATATGATTTTTATCTATTTCTTTATTCACAGACCTGACACTGAGTGACAGTGCAAGCTAAAATAGTTCACGCAATAAATGGAATTTTTGTTCTTTCTTAACATAATGAACATATCATAAAAAGAAAAATCATTATTTAAAAAATGAATCCTAATGTCTTTCCAATAATTATACAGAGAGATAGAAAACTAAAATGTAAAATCAAATTTTCTATCCATTTTAAAATTTGACCTAAAAACATATAATGCATATTTTTATTACCAGTACTTTACAGTACTCATAATTAGGAATATGAAAAACATGAAAAAATTCCTCCAAAATAGAGAGATGCTTTCCTGTCTTCAGGGAAGTATGATTATAAGTTGCTTAAAATTGAGAGCATGTCATTAAAGTCATGATTGTTTGCAAATATGTGTGTGTTACAGACATGAAATACATTTGAAAAACACACCATGTGATGTTAAAATTAAAAGCAGAATTTAATTAATGTATTAAATAGGAACAAATATTGAATACAATGACTTGGTCACATTTGGGTATCAGTAGTCAAGTAGAATTTCTTTAAATTGACATTTTTTATTCCATTGCTGTTCTTTTAGGAATAAATGTTAGATTTTAAAAGTCCTCTATTTCCCAATGAGCTCTGAAGTTTGTATTTTTGCATTATGACAGTTGCTTAGACTGGGATTTTAAGCTAGGATATGATTATATTTCCTATAAAATTAAAACTTTTGTTTCATAAATTTTAAAATAATTATTTTTGATTATGAATATTAGTCAAAATTTAATATTTGACAGAATTCATATTGCTTGCTATAACAATGATAGTTTATAAGCTTTCCAGTTATTTGAAGAATAAAAGATACTTATTAATGACATTCAACAAACTTGCCTTTTAAAAATATTACACCTGTACATGAAGATCAAACATGAAGTAAATGTGTTCATGACCCTTCAGGAATTGATTTGGATTATTGTCTATGTACCATTTTGCTACCAGTTTCATTGAATTGCTTTAAAAATAAATAATAATAAAATTATTTCTGAAGATGATGAAAATTCCTTGTTGTTTATGGAAGATTTTTGTTTTGACAAGTTATGGTATGAAACTGTAAAAGTATTTTGTCACTTTTATATTCCAATACCGAAATAAAAGTGAAAGTTATTCATTGAAAAGTAGAATGAAAATACTGTTGAATTACTTCTTAACACTACAGCGTGTGGATAATTACTGTGCAGGACAGCAGAAGGGAAAAGAGTAGGAGAGAGAAAAGAGGTGCACCATAGGAAATAAAAGATAAAGAGGGTGTGGAGATGAAATAAAACTACTTTGAGTACCAAAAGAAAAATATATTTTACAAAACAGTGTGTCAGGTCCCATTATGCTTATTTGTAAAATCCAGATCACTACCTAAGGGAAATTAAAACAGTTTTAAACGTTTCGTAGTCTTTTCTTTCAGGCAAACAGTAGACACCTTTTTTTCTTATTTCTGTTGCTATGGTACCTAGGAGACCCCTTGGGTGTGTTTAATGAGAACACAGATGTAGCCATGGGAATAGAAAGGGCAAGTAGAGAACAGAACCATGGAGCGGTGGTCCTGTGTGTTCCCTGAACTCAATTTGTCTCCTATATATCCTACTCACGGTGTTGACATACTTAGTGGGTATAGACAGCCTTTGGAAAGTCAGGTTCTGTCCGACCTAAGGACTATCTCCTGAGGCAGTCGCATCTAGGGATTCAGACTGCTCAGGAAGGTTTTTCAAGATGGCTGATACTCAGGACAAGGACTTTTGTAATGTACTGTGCTTAGCACATAGTGGCTCAAAGAAGCTCTCACTACGGCGAGGTGGGTCTTCGGAGAAGTGCTGTGGATGACTCATGCCTACGGACAACTTTTTCTAGATCCTTGGAGCAGAATTCTACTGAGTTCAAGTACAGCAACGTTGAAACAGAGCTCTTTTGTATGAGATCCCACAGTGCTACTACCTTCAAGTAAAAATTAAGTCAGTTGAAGGCTTTTCCCTAGAACCCTTTATCTTGACTCTGAAGTTGTGGATACTGTTTATGTAGTATTTCATAATTTTCATTTTCTCTTTGCTAACCAATCTGCTATTACTTCGGTGTTCACTTAAGAGTTATTTCTTCGCCTCAGGCTTTCCCCCTGAACCTGCATAGAGATTTCTTGACCATCACAATGAAAGGAAACTAGGAGACAAAAGTCGTTTAGGACAAAAGAGATTAATTTATGATACGCATATAATGGTTCAAAACTTAGACTCAAAGGGTTCAACAAAATAAACAGAAGCAATTGTATCAACATTAACTATTGCATCAAATGTCAGCCTGGGTAGAAATTATAAGAAGGTGGTCTTTCGAGCTCAATAGGAAACTACAGTATAACAGAAATGGCCAGCCTAGAAAAAAAAATTGTATTCGCAAATCTAAGAGCAGAATAAGGGGAAAGACAGTTAACCCGCACGCGATACATGAAACCAGTCAAATCAGGTAAAACTGGACATGAACATGAAATGGTGCAGAGTCAGTTTTGTTTCCAGGTATGTGTATGACACGAAAAGCAAGAGTTTCCCATAAAGGATTTCAGAACCAACATCACCACTTCATAGACTAGTAATAAATTAACATAGGAATTTCTTCTTCACAAACACCAATGGAGCCAAACAAAGAGTTCAGTTCATTGTGTGGAGCCTTGGCATTCACTTACTTTGAAGTAGTACTGTGTGTGGAGTTTGGTGTTCCTGCTAAGGCCTCTACCGCTGCTGCTAATGATGCTTTGGATTTTACATCAGAACAGATAGTCTTTGAACATTGTCACCCACAACAGAAAATTACCAAATAGTAGTGCAAGGACTAAAGAGAGGGATTTAAGCATATTGTATTTATTTTGTACGACTTTGATATGTAGAAAAGCTGTCACCTGAGACCCGATTTCTTTCTTTCTTCGTTTGTTTCCTCCTTCCTATTTATTATTTATTTGTCTTTGTCCAACAGAAGCAGAAAGGCAAATAATGCACAAAAAGTTGCTAGTTCTCGGTTAGTCATTGTACAATGACTGTTGTTTCAAACTCCAACCACTGAAAAATCAAGAAGCAGACAGGAAGAATTCAACAAAGGGAAAAAGGACTGCTAGATTATATTCTGATTTATGAGGCATCCATTCTGTGCACTATTGAGCACAGGGTAGCAGCTTTGTTTTCCTCTCTTTTATAGGATAGGTCTCCTACTCATATCACCATGAGGAGGCTAAAAATAGAATGGCCAGCTTTACGTATGTAGGTCAAGCGAAGATAAAATAAATAATATTTTGTAAACTAAATGGACCTATAGTTGAACTCTGTACTATATTCTTATCCAATTGAATTATATTTTATTAGTAAAACATAAAAATTGGGTAGAAATATAGTTACATGTTTTAAGGATTATAAGGGGATTCTACAAATCACTCAATATTTAGCAATGCTCCAAAGGAATAAGCCGATTTATATATATATATATATATATACACATAGATAGATATACCTATTCACTATAGTAATATAAATATCCAAAACATTGGAACATTGGAATAAGAATTTATTAACTGCTTTAATAAGATGCCCTAATTAAGTACTTAACAAAACTCTACAATTACAAAGTTCTTGGGCTGAGTATGATATAAATGACAGTCTTGGAAAGATATATCTCATGATAATGTTGTAATGAATTGACTTTTAAGTTTCTGGCAAAGAACAAGCTGTGAAATGAATGACATTCAGACAGAAAAACATGTTGCTAAGGATAATAAAGTGGATGTAATTGCCTTGTTGCCTCTAGCTAAAGGAGAAAAGTTCTTTATTTTAAAGCTTCCAACATCATCCAAGTTTGTCTGAACAAGTCTCATTTGTCTTTTGAGACAAATCAAGGTTTATCCTTGCACTAGGCAACAAGTTGCAATCCAAGTAGCAGCCAGAAGAATAATCAGTCATCTCCTAGTACAAATTAAAAATCTAAGTTAACCATATTTCTTTGTTTTTGATTATTTTAGAATTTAAAGTTTTTATCATATATTTTGAGAGCTAGCAGTTTACCTGTCAAGTTATGCAAATTTACCAATATGCTTGTGATATTTATAATTGTTAAAGTCCCTCATCTCCATATTATCACTGATAATATTAATTAGTATCTTACTATAGTCCCAGATAGTTTATATGGCAGTTCATTAGGGGAGAAACCTCAATCATTTAATAAAATCATTTTCTTCAGTTAAAATGTTATTATGGGACATGGAGACTATTTCTTTTCTTAAATTTTAGTAAAATTATATATATATATACATAATAACTAGTAGTAGGTAATAACTAGATAGATGACAGATTGATAGATGATAGATAAATAAACAGATACTATAGATAATCAACAAGTAATAAGTTTGTTAACAACTGCAGAAGCAATGGTTTAGCATTTAATATTTGTAAGATTTATAAAGTTCTTCTTATGCAACCATTATCAAAAGATACTAACAAAATCTGCCCATCAGGAAATTATTTGAGCTTTCAGAGAATTTTTAATATTAAAATAGTTAACCCCTCTGACATCCTTCAAACACTTCATTTGTTTACTTCTTTATATAAAATAACCTCCAAGGCAATTACTGAGTTCATATGACCTTGATGTGATTTAGCCAAGTATTTAACATCTTTTTGCATCATAGGCAGAAGGCAATTTTCGTCTGCATTTGAAATCAATTGTTTCTTTGTAATTCATCCAATACTATCATAGCGTAAATAACAAGACACAGATTATGATCAAGGGTTAGTAATTTGTTTGGGGTGTATAATATTGACCTGATCTCCAGATGCTCTGTCTGCATGGATTCATCTCATAATGGCAACACCTTAGCCCTCACTTCCTGACTAAACAGTAGGGGATTTTCCCAGGTGGAAAGATGATTTGTCACTAAGCAGAGCAGCAACTTCCTGATGATCCATTATTTTATGAATTGTGCTCTTGGGCCAAAACAATAAAGTTGTGCCCCAGGCATTTTTTTACAAACCCCATCGGATCAACAGCTTCTTGTCACAGCCTGCGCTACTGCACAGAGTAGGTGCTGAGCTCATTCTTGGAGCTATAATTCCCTCCAGGTGGCTTTGAAAGACATGGAATCCCTGTGCATAGTAACCATGCGATGAAATTAGAAATTTTTTAAACATCAAAAGTTGATTTTATTTGCAAAGACTGTATTTCATTAATATATATTAGTTATAATGAATGAGTTAACCCAGAAGCAGAAAGACTCAAATGGTATATACTCACTTATATCTGCATACTAGCCCAATGGGCATGTCCCACGAAAGCCTTCACTTACCAGGAAACTGGGACCGAGGGGAGGACATCCTATTGGGACTCTAGATGAGAGAACCATGTGAGAATAGCAATGTAGAAGGATCCAGTGGGTCCTAGAAACCTACAAGTAGAACATTATGATAGGCAGATTTGGGTCATGGGGTCCCGCTCAGACTAAGGCACTAGCCGAGGACAATACAGGTGGTAAAATTTAAACCCCTACCCTGATCTAGCAAATGGACAGGACAGTCTCCACACTTGAGTAGAGAGTGGGATATGACTTTCTCACGTACTCTAGTGCCTCACATTTGACTATGTCCCTTGGAGGGGGAGACCTGGTGGCACTCAGAGTAATGACAGCAGGTCACTGAGAAGAGACTTGATACCCTATTAGCATATACAGGGGGAGGTTATCCCCCTCAGGAACAGTCAATAGGGGAGAGAAATAAGGGGAAATTGGGAGGGAGGGAAGAATGGGAGGATACAAGGGATGGGATAACCATAGAGATGTAACAAGAATAAATTAATAAAATTTTTTTAAAAAAAATTGAAAAAAGAAAAAAAAAGGGAAAAAAATATACCTTAGTTATACACAATAGTAAGGTTCATTAAGCCATTTTTATACAAATAAATGACATTTTGAAACTATTTGTTTTTTCCTTAAACATTTTCTCCTCTTCTCGTTTATGGTTCCTCCCTCCTTCCCACCAGACTCCATTTTACTCCCATGCCTCCTAACTCCCCTTTTGGTGATCCAATGAGCTTAATTAGCATTGCTTGTATGGGTGCATATAAGGCATTACTTATAGGATCATGAATAACTTATCAATGGCTATACCATGATAGAAAATGTCTATAATCCCTCTCTTTCTTTCAGCAACAATTACTTGTCAACCTCTTCTCAGTGAGGAGTGGGGCATTTTGAACTCCTTCCTTATCCATGAGTCAATATCGATGAGCCCAATCTTGTGCTGGTCTTGTGCTGATAATCAGCTGGCACATGTTCGTGAGTGGAATGTATGTGTCATGCTGAAAGATAGCTTCCCACAACGTTCCCCTCTTCTTCTGCCTCTTTCATTATTTCCTCTATGTCTTCTAGGGTGTTCCCTAAACCTTGGAAGGATATGTATAGACATCCCATTGAAGGTTGAGCCTCCAGAAGTCATTTATTCTCAGCACTTTGAGCAGCAAATGAATCTCTGCAGTTACCACCACTGACAGCAAAATGATATTCAGAGGAAGACTCTGTGATGGCCATAAACATAACTTTATAGGCACAACATTACTTTAATTTTAATATGATGGTTAAAATATTAATATTTTCATACTAATAAATAGTAGCATTGTTTAAATATTTACACATTGTTGAAATTGGCATATATCTTCAGAACATTAACACAGGGATTTCTTTTCATATGTATCCAGAAAATGATAGCCAACTTGACCAAAGCATAAACCTGGGGTTCACCTTAGATCTCCTTTACCAGTCCTTCAGAGTCTTCAGATTTATGCTCCATCAAAGTTTGCCAAATATATATTTTCATTGCTTCGTTTCTGGACCAGAGAAATCACATGTCAACCTAGATCTAAGCTATATAAATTTATTCAAATACAATCTTCCCTTCATCAAAATTTTCTAAATTACAGTTAGAAATACCTTTAATTATTAAAAAGCTGTTTTAAATGAAATGATTCAAATTACCTTCTTACTTTAGAATAATGGTCAGGCATCGTGTTTACTCACTTCCGTCCCACCATTAGAGTTTTGCTCACATGTCTCCATTCCCAGTTAAGACACACACATGCTACTTCTGCCTTGGGTCATTTTTGTCTTAACTCACTAATCTTTAGAAAGTTTAGTTATTCGATGAATTATGAAGAAATGTTCATTTTATAAAGCAATCTCCCTTTTTAGAATGAAAATTTTGTTTTAATTATCTGTGTGGGTATGTGCATATAATTGCAGGTACCCACAGAGTCCATATTGTTTCACTGCACTGAGCAGTGTCTTCAGAGCACTCATGCACATCTGGTTTATTTGGAAATAGGCTGTTGGGTGTGAACTCAAGAACTCTGGATTAACGTGGTCTCTGAATGTCAAAGACTGTCCTTCAAAGATGACAAGAGGCACACCTGTTAGGAAAGTAAGTGCTGGTGGGAAGCCACTGAGAGCAGGGGAATGTAAAGTGCATCCAGGACCTGCGAGAAGCCATAGGGGAACTTTCAGAGTGAAGATTATGATCTTATGATCGGCACCTTACTCTTCTCCTGGTGCTTTCTAAGCATCAGATTTTTAATAATTTGTTATATCATGTGAAGGAAAGCAATAAACCCCACACTAGAATTTTTCTTGGCTACTTGACTCTGGATCAAATTAAAAAAAAAATACGTGGATAGATTGTGGTTTTGTTTCTTTTCTTGTTTGCTAGGAAAAACTGTTTTGACAAAAGCAACTAGAGGGAGAAAAGTGTTTGTTCAGCTCGGAGTCCCAGTTTACAGTCAACTACTGAAGGAATGTCACAGCGATAGGAATAGAGAGCAGTCAATGCTTGCAGTCTTAGGCTTGTTCACCTTCTGCACTTGTAAACATCAGGATCTCCTGCCTAGAAATGTGGCTACCTACCATTGAGTGAGTCTTCCCATACCAATTATTATGAATAGCACAAACCCCTCCAATGGAGTCTACAGACCAACCTGATCTAGGTAATTCCTAATTGAAATATTTTCTTTCCAGGCCATCCTAGATATTGCCAGGTGGAGAATTAAAATTAACCACTACAGATTTGCTATTAACGTTTTTCCTTGCAAACAAAGCCTGGATTAATTTTATTTTTTAATGTATTTTATTAATTTATTCAGATTACATCTCAATTGTTATCCCTTCACTTTTATCTTCCCATTCCCCCTCCCTCCCTCTTTCACCCATTTCCCCTCCCCTAGATCTGTGACAGAAGGGGACCTTTTTCCTCACCATAAGGTCACAGCCTATCAAGTCTCATCCCGGTAGCTTTTTATCCTTTTTCTGAGTGCCACCAGACCTCTGAACCAAGGGGAAGTGGTCAAATAAGGGGCACCAGAGTTCATGTCAGAGTCAGTCCCTGCTCTCCCTCAACTGTGGAGAATGTTATATACATTGGCTAGATCTGAATAGGGGTTCAATGTTTACTGCGTGTATTGTCCTTGGTTGGTGCAGTAGGTTGAGCTGACCCTCTGGATCCTTCTATTTCCCCATTCTCCCATATTTCCCTCACCTGGAGTCCAAATAGGAAGTCCCCGCATCTATCCTGATCTCATGGTAAGTGAAAACTTTCATGGAACATGCCCTTTGGGCTAGTGACCAATTATAAGTGAGTATATATCGTTTGAGTCAATCTGGGTCTGGGTCAACCTTCACAGGATGGTCATTTCTAATTCCATCCATTTGCCCATAAATTTCAGGATTTACTTGTGTTTAATAACTGAGTGGAGTTCCATAGTGTAAATGTACCATAGTTTGTTTATCCATTCTTCGACTGAGGGACATTTAGGTTGTTTCCAGGTTCTGGCTATTATGAATAAGGCTGCTATGAACATGGTTGTGCATATGACCTTGTTGTGTGGTGGAGTGTCTTCTGGGTATATTCCAAAGAGTGGAATAACTAGGTCTTGAGGAAACCCTATTCCCAGTTTTCTGAGAAAGTACCAGATTGATTTCCAAAGTGGTTGTAAACATTTGCACTCCCACCAGCAATGAAGAAGTTTTCCCCTTTCTCCACATCCTCACCAGCATGTACTGTCACTTAACTTTTTGATCTTAGCCATTCTGATGGGTGTAAGATGGAATTTCAGAGTCATTTTGATTTGAATTTCTCTGATAACTAAGTATGCTGAGCATAACTTTAAGTGTTTATCAGCCATTTGATATTTCTCTGTTGAGAATTCTCTGTTTATTTCTGAGCCCCGTTTCTTAATTGAGTTATTTGTTTTGGTGGTGTTTAATTTCTTGAGCTCTTTATATATTTTGGATGTTAGATCTTTGTAAGAAGTAGGATTAATGAAGATCTTTTCCCAGTCTTTAGGCTGTCACTTTGCTGTGTTGACAGTGTTTTCTGCCTTACAGAAGCTTCTTAGCCGCATGAGGTCCCATTTATTAATTGTTGACCAACAGCCTGGGCTGTTGGTGTTCTGTTCAGGGAGTTGTCTCCTGTGCCAATGCATTCCAGGTTCTTCCCTACTTTTTCTTCTAACAGATTTAGTGTCTCTGGTTTTACGTTGAGGTCTTTAATCCACTTGTACTTGACTTTTGTGCATGGTGATAAATATGGGTCTACTTGCATTTTTCTACATGTAGACATCCAGTTAGACCAGCACCATTTGTTGAAGAATCTATTCTTTTTTCTATTGAATAGATTTGGTTTCTTTATCAAAAACCAAGTGTCCAAATATGTGTGGATTTATTTCTGGGTCTTCAAACTCGATTCCATTGGTTAGCCAGCCTGTTGCTAAGCCAGTACCATGCTGTTTTAATTACTGTTGCTCTATAGTACAGCTTGAGATCAGGAATGGAGATTTCTCCAGAGGATCTTTTATTGTTTTTGTTTTGATCCCAAGTATGGGATGGGGAACAGGCCTGTGAGAGAACAGGTGATGTTTATCCACTTAGAAGTTGAACCACCCCCTAAATGGGGTCCTTGGTTTTTGCCAGCTGAAACACATCCTAGTACAGACTCTGAGATGGTATGTGCATATATATATATGCATATATATATATATATATATATATATATACATAGCCAAAACAGGAGGCAGGATTGTTTTGTGTTTTGTATCTTGGTTTTGTTAGGCTGTTTGTTGCTCCACTTCGAGGTGCTCCTACGGAGAATCGCTCCAGCGAAGGCTTTGAGGCTCCAGGTTTCTTCTGCTGTTCCAGGTTCCAGTATCAACTTTGGTGGAATTGATGTCTGCTGAAATCCTTCTGACTATACCAGGGGAATCACTACCAGTAACTGAACTCAACAAGGTCTACTTCTCCTGTTCCCATTAGCTTCTTTTCTCTCCCATCTAGTGTAGGTGGGTTGGAAGGGAGGTATACACATTACAAAACAACAAAACAAAACAAAACAAAACAGTGTGTTTGGAAAAGGGTGGTGTTGACAAAAACTTATATTATATTTGGTTCTAATGTCATCATTATGTCAAGCAAACACACCCTTGCACACAGCCTGTTTATCTGAAATCAAAGTCCTAAAATAAAAGGGAAATCAATTTTGTCTGGTCAGCACCCTAATATTTGTGACTATGATATTTTTATTTTGCTTTATTTTATCACTTAAGTAGAAACTACCCAGTCTAGAATGTCTGCTTCTATAGTATCCTTTAGTATAGGTAATCTGAAATTTCAAGTGTATTTTGGAGTAATGATTCATCTTTTATCTTTCATTTGCTTTTCTTTATAAAGCATTCCTTCAGGGTCCTTTCTCAGTTTCCAAATATATTCTACTTCATCCTCAATTGTGACTGATATTTCTGTATCTTATATAACTAAAAAAATGTTAAAATCAACCTTTATACTCCATTTCCATGTCTATTAGAGTACATTCCATTGTCTCCATTTTTTAATTACTTTACTTTGGCCTTATCTTTTGAAAATAACCTACATTCTTGAGAATTTTATAAATAAGCCCTTTCTCTACTCTAGCATTTCAGACTGTACTTTTACTTAATGCCCTGTCTCATATCTGCCCAAACACATTTCTCAATATATCAGTGTGCCATTAGTCTCTATTTTATTGTCCACAATTATATCTGTATTTATGTCTATTTATAGCAATATCTAACATCTTCAGATTCTTTGACTTAATTACATATTTCATTGATGACTCATTTCTCTATTATTCTTGATGAAAACGCCCTCTTCATATGTTTCTATTTAATTTAATGACACATCCTGTGGATCTTTCTAGCAATTTGTTACTTCCAAGTGAAATGGAGGATCTCTAAGATAGTTGTAGTAAGTCATAAAAGCGGTGGTACACTGGACACACTGGGCTAATAAAAATACACTAGTTGTTTACCACACAACCAAATTCTTCTCAGATATGAAAACCTACTGGCCCTCCAGCACTTGTAGTATAACAGAATTGCTTAAGATAGAAACCTGTATGTCTTTCCCATATTTATTCTCACAAGGCCAGTCTGGCTCTATTGCTTGTACCCTGTCAGCCAAACAAATCTCTCTGACATTTATTCTTGTTTGTATCAACCATTTCTTGTTATTTCTGAAATATGATTGTTTAACACAGCTCTATGTACAATGTCCCTCTCTAAATAACTACACATTCTGTGTATTGAGACTAATACCTGTGTATAATTTTCTCATTAATTTGCCTTGAATATAGAACCAAAGTTCATTTTACTTTGAATGCCACCCAAATTCTTCAGATCATGGTTATACATTAAAAGCCATTTTATTTCCTCACTGGTTTTGGATTCAATTAAATAATGACTTTTCAAATAACATGTGAATAAATAGATCAGAAATATAAGCAGCATTTTATATTTTCTTTACATTTGACTCTGAAAAGTCATTTTCTGTCTCCATAGTAACAGGAAGAGAGAGCAAGGTTGATACTTAATCTGTTACAGAAATAGATCTTGAAAAGTGACAGGAAACATATGGTATATGCTCAAAGGCTGACACTTACGGGCTTTAAACAAAGTTAATTAGGTGTAACACACCCAAATTTTTTTATTTAGACTTATCAAGATCTTTTCATACACATTGACTGAGTTAACATTCAATTACACTTTATATGTATGCTTCAAGAACAATCCTCTGAGAAGCTTTCACAAAGTACATGATTTTATTGTTAAATGTTATTCTATATTCTTTCAAATTGGATAGTTGTCAATAATCTTGTCAATTTCAGCAGAGTTTAGAAATAATTCTTTCTGTAATAGAGTTTATTTTGATACATGAATTCGTAATATATAGTTTTACTGAAGTTTTCATATAGCATATATGATTGAAGAAGAAAATCAATACACAAAGGGGTGTGATGTTTAGCATGGATTTTCAGATTGACACAACCCAGAGTGACCTGCAAAATAGAGTTTCAATGGAGGGATTGCCTTAATGTTTTAAGTTACCTTGGAACACTCAGTCCTTGGTGGGCAGTTACATTCCATAGGCAATAGATTCTGAATATTATAGAAGAGAAAACATGCAAGCAGGCAATCATTTATTTCTCTCTGCTCTATCTGTGGATATGATGGAATTAGCTGATTTGAGGTGTTCCCATTGTGAATTCTGGGCTATAATGTACTGTAACCTAGAATTGCAAATCAAATAAGCCCTTCTCCCCTTTTTGTTATGATATTTTATTGCATCAACAAAGTTGACACTAGAACAAAGGCTAAGTTCAATGTTTTAGCCATAAGAGAGGGATTTTAAACTATATATGACCCCAACTTCCTCTTTCCATAGCTGAAAAGAAACAAAAACAAAAAAAAGGAAAGACATTTCTATAGAAAAATAAGCCAGCATATAGATGAGGGCATCCCTGCAGGTGTTGGACAGGAAAGTAAACTACATGAAGAATTGAAATGAAAAGCTGGTGTGGACTGACTTCATCAACTTGGATCAGATGTTGGGGTGTCTAATGCCAGGTGGCACACTGTCAACATATTTAAAATACAATACAATTTGGGAATAGGTTTCCGTGCTTCAAACAGTACAATTCCATGTGTATAAAAAAGGCTAGGTGTGACTGCATAGAAGCTCTTTTACAAAGTAGATGTGACCATGAGCATGGGTTTTATAGCTAAAAAAAACCCTTACAATCTAATTTGGTCTCTGACCAATAGCACAGAGGTCAGTAGGTTACAAAGTACCTATGATATCTTGCCTAAGGGGAAGTAATGGTCTAGGGAGAGAAGAGTCTGGGATATTCATTCTGTGGATTTGAATAAGACCTACAGCCTCAGCCACAATAAACGTTTTGCTGACGTCCTAAAACAGAGTATACATTCCTTAGTATCTGCTGTCTCTTCTATGGCATTAGAAACCAAGCTGTCCATTTTGCCTTGCCTACATCTGCAAGCCAGTTGTTGCTGTACATTTTTGTCTATTTTGTTCTAAGGCTCACATCTGGGCATCATTTGTGGCATATATTTTTGGGTGGAGCTACTTTATTGGGTTCTTCTACCTCTACCTTGCTTCCAACCCTTATTCCATCCCAACCCCTTCAGCAGGTAGGAGAGACAGAGGTTAGTGTGCATAGGGAGTGTTGACATGTTTTAACTACTTCTTGCTGATTAGATTCTGGTTCCCTGGAGTAAGTCCAGTCTTTCAGTCTTTTATAGTCAGGGAATTTTCAACTTCTTCTTCTTCTTCTTCTTCTTCTTCTTCTTCTTCTTCTTCTTCT
>OU015747.1:96530539-96564252 GCA_907169655.1 Acomys percivali
TCTCTCTCTCTCTCTCTCTCTCTCTCTCTCTCTCTCTCTCTCACCAGCTGTGAAAAAAAACAAATCATGAAATTTGCACAGAAATAATGAAAGGAAAGACTTAAACTGACTGACGGCCCAGGCCAAGAAAGACAACCTCTGACTGTCTTTTTCTGAATATGTATTTTCCTGTTGAAAACAGACTTTTTGTTGTTCAAACTGGAGTAACTTTAAAAACTAGGAAAGTAGAGACAGACCATTGGATGTAGGGAGGAATGTCTTAAGAGAAGATATATAATAATATCTAATATGAAAGTAGAGAGAGAAGATAGTAGGTGTGGAAATGTTTAAATAGGGAAGGGTGGGGTTGGTAAAAAAAAAAAGAGGCAGTGGCAGGTAACATAATTTTAAGTTGTATCAAAAATCATATAGATATGTACTATCTTATAAGATGATTAAAGTACCTTGCAATGCTGGCTATTATTGCTACTAGTGGCCTCAATTTATTTTTAAAAACGTCCTAGTGCCAGTTGTAGGATAATCTTTTCATGAGATTTTAGGTTCCACAGTAGTCCAATTTCTTATTACATTTAGTTTCCCCTCTGAACTATATGATGAGACTCTCATGGTGAAGACACTGTGTATCATGATTTCAGGGTACATTTTTGGTGGTTGAATTTGCACTGTAGACTTCTCAGGAGGAAAATGTACTGTCTTGGACAGTCATGAACCTGTGAATTGCAGCATCATCCTACTAGGCATGATGTGCACGCTTATCCAACAGCCACATGACTGCCACTAGGTTAACTGACTTCTCTCTGGTTGGATTTAAAGCTGAATTCACAGGAGGCAATTTCATTCTTGGACTGTAAACTAGTTTAAAAACAAAGCTCTGGAGGTCCATAATAAGAAGAACTTATTGCTTAGCTAAATTGATACAATGTCAATTTGCCTTATTTTTTAATTAATTAATTTATTTACAATAGCTTTTGTTTCTAAGTTCTTTTCAATAAAATGTTGATGAATCAATAAAAGTAATGGACATATCAAGCTCTTCTGAAACCTGAGAACCTGGCAGAGTGGGTGGATGCAGAGTTCACTGACATGGACTCTATATCCCAGCTAGCTGGGGGTAGCACAGGCTAAAGCCTGTGCAGAAATACAGATGTGTGTGGGTTACACCAGCATACAGATACAGAAAGGAAATGTATATATGTGGGTTAAATCAGCATGGAGATGAGGAGAGGAAGATGCAGGTGTGTGGATCACATCATCATACAGGTGAGGAGAGAATATCTACTGCAAATTGTCACTTGTACCCCCAAGAAGCTCTAGCTAAATAACTACTTCCCACATGGAAATCAGACTTCATAAAATAGGAAGAATATAACTTGAATTGTTATAAAATTCAACCATGTTAAAAAGATCCATTTATTATACTATTTACCAAAACAGTGGGTGCAAAGGAAACAGAGAAAGGATGTCAGCATCGGTATGTGCAAAGTTAGAGTGGAAAACCTCATCAAGAGTTACTTCTGCTTGCAGCACTTGACAATCAAAATAACTTAGAATGTTCAATCCTACAGGAGTAAAACTATGACCATCATAATGAAAAAAAAAATGATCATCTCTCACTCAATGAAAACATCTCCAAGATGCTGAAGCCAAATAAACCATAAGAAACCAACGTACAAGACTGAAGGGCACTTAAGAAGCAAACCATAATTGCAGGAACATCCCTGACGTCTCTATTTCATTTTCTGTAGCACCCACTATAGCAGGGTATCTACACACCACCCAATTCCCTTCAGCAGCTGGTTAAATGCCATATCTTCCAGTCCTTAAAAGTCTTCCTCCGGGTGGCACAGAGGGGTCCTAGAGCATCACCCTGAGAGGTACGGTCCTCTGGAAGGCAGTGAAGGCACCGCGAGCATGTCTGGGTCAGTCCTTCCGCTCAATATCTTGGATAACTGAAAATGCTTATGCATTGCCTTTTCTTAGATTGCTGACTTTCTTTTGGAGAAATGTGACATCAAAACCTTTAAGTTGCTGGACTAGAAAGTGGAGAACACTCCCAAGATCTGTTTTCTTTGTCAAAGTGCATTAGCTATTGTAGACACTGGATCCCACTGCATGCTTTCTCTTTTCTTCTTTTGAGGGGTCTATGACCTGGTGACCTTTCAACAGGATGAAGATGAACCTTACTCGTGTCCTTTGGAACAGCCAACATTTGTTTGTTTGTTTTTAATCTTCAGGTATTTATTTTTTCTTTTTTTATTAATTTATTCAGATTACAACTCAATTGTTCTCCCATCACTCGTGTCCTTCTGTTCCTCCTACCCTCCTATCCCCACCCTATTACCTTCCCTTAGGTCCATGTCTGAGGGGGATTTCTTCCCTACTTTATGGTTGCAGGCAAACAAGTCTTATCTTGGTAGTCTGCCTATTGTTTCTTTGAGTGCCACCAGGGCTCTCCTCCAAGGGGAGATCATCAAATATGGGGTACCAGAGTTTATGTCAGAGTTAGTCCCTGCTCTCCACATACCTGTGGAGGATATCCTGTCCATTGGCTAGATCAAAGTAGGGGTTCAGTGTTTACTACTTGTATTGTCCTTTGTTAGTGCAATAGTTTGAGCAGACATCCCATTACATTGTTCTTCTTGTTGGGTTCTAAGATTCTCTAAATCATTCTATTTCCCCATCTCCTATATTTCTCTTACCTAGAGTCCCAGTAGGATGTCCTCACATCTGTCCCAAATCTTTGGTAAGTGAAGACATTCATGGGACATGCCTTTGGGCTAGTGTCCAATTATAAGTGAGTATATACTGTGTGAGTCTTTCTATTTCTGGGTTAACTCACTCAGTATGATCATTTATAATTTCCTTCATTTGCCCACAGATTTCTGGATTTCCTTCCTTTTTATAGCTGAGTAGTATTCCATAGTGTAAATGTACCACAATTTCTTTATTCATTCGTCAACTGAGGGACACTTAGGCTGTTTCCAGATTCTGTCTATTGTGAATAAAGCAGCTATGAACATTTTTGAGCATATGGCCTTGTGTGGTGGAGCATCCTCTGAGTATATTCCAAAGAGTGGAATAGCTGGATCTTGAGGAAGCCCTATTCCCATTTTTCTGAGAAAGCGCCAGATAGATTTCCAATGTGGTTGTACCAGTTTGCATTCCCACCAACAATGAAGGAGTGTTCCTCAGAACATCCAACATTTGGAACATCACTAACTCTCTGGCTGTTTTGTTGTTGTTGTTAAAAAATGTTTATTTTATATTTTTTATTTTCATTTTTATTAATTTTTAATTTTTAATACAACCTTTATTTATATATATGTTTATATTGTTACACATTTATACAGTAAGCTACCTACAACAAGAACTATGGCACAATCAGGAAACGAAAGATGGCATTCACTAGTCTTCTTCATTTCAGCTGCTAGACTCTCTATGTCCTACATATGAGTGGATTCAAGTTGGATGTGAGGAGAACTTGGAGGCTTTTTCCCTGTTGCATCCATCACTCAAGTCCATTAAGCCCCGCCCCCCTCTGTCTCTGTGTGTGTCGGTCTGTGTGTCTCTGTCTTTCTGTTTCTCTATGTCTGTTTCAGTATGTCTCTCTGTTACTCTGTCTCTGTCTCTGTCTCCCTCCCTCCCTCTCCACCCCTTCTCTTTCTCAGGCCCTGTGTTGACACATCACAGAGATCTGAGACTGAAGAAAAGTTAGCTAATCTTTAAGGTCAGCTATCTTTTTCTTTGCAGCTTCACTTACTGGGAGATCACTTTTCACTGGTTTGTTCTGTCATAGAGCAGTTGATGGTGGATCCTAAATTAGTTTTGAAGGATGAAAAAGAACAATTTTCTCTTCCTCTTCCTTTTTCCATATAGTATCTTGAAATCTGACAACTAGCTTCTTACTCACTTGCCATACACAAAACACCAGCAAAAGACGGAACCGTAGGTTCATAATCATCAGATTCCTTAGAGTTCAAATGCGGAAGCAACTCAAAACTAGGTCTTCAACATGGTTTCAAAGGAAGCATTCTCCCAGTAATACCAAAGATACTCCGAGCTGACCTATAGTTTTTATTTTGCCAAATCAGCAAATCCTGCTCGACAAGAATACCCAAATATGCCAGCATGTTTCTTAATATGTTCAGAATAAAAGACATTGATGAAGCAAGTTCAAGAAAGCGTTGTTCGTTGCTACTGGGTGTTTATAAAGGGGCCATGACAAAATGTGCAACACTCAAGCTCATCTGTCCCTTGAAGCATTCTGAGCTGCACAGCAATGGGCGCCACCTACCCTCAGTCACAGACTGCAGATCTGAATTCACTCACTGTCCCAGGGCACCTCTTATGCCCAGGGCACTGGAAACTCAGTGACCCCTGAGCCACTGATCACAGCCAAGTCATAAATAGTTATTAATATATCTTTAAACAAATTTTATTCTTAGCCTTATTCAAATAAACCTTTCATCCTATACAAACAAGTATAAGTGACTGTTGAATGCTTGGTCATGAGCAAAGCATTTCTAAAAGCCCTCTGTAAAACTCATAGAACATTGTCAAAGAAGGGATGGAAAGAAAGAGAAAGCGGCTATGAAATACTGTCCTCTGGGTGAGACGTTTCTGGATCATGAAGTTCCTTGTGACTACAGATCACCAGGAAAACAGGAAAGTTAAGCAAGCACAATTTTCACATGAGGAAGGTCATGTTAGCGTGTATTTCAGTCCAGAAAGCTGGGAATTGGACTAGTATAACGTAATTCACTTATATTTCTCGTGAAAAAGGCTGTATCACTATGCAGCATGTGTAGAAAAAGTACGTCACAGAAAACATGTGACATCCTGGTGTAGTTTCTACTTCTTCGCCTCCTCTTCTACCACCATTTCCTGTGTTTTCCTCTTCTTAGACTTTTCTTAGGTTTTCTTTTTGTATTGTGCACAGCTGGAGAAAGACTGAAAACACTGCACAACACTGCCAGGAATGTCTTCCGCATTGAAGAACTCATGTTTTCTTCCTTGGTATGCCAAGTTAGTCCCTAACCATCTACATCTGCACCTGCTTGTAGACAACTAGTGGCAGTTATGCTCACATGGCAGAAAGTTTCATTGATTTTCCTAAGTACTAATGATTTCTTTGTTGTAAAACAAATTATTTGAATACAATGATTAAAGTTATTTAAAACCTTACTGGCCCTGGCTACTTGAGGAAACAATTCATTTCTAAGCAGATGTATTTCTGCAAACAAGAAAGACAAGTTCTGTGAAATGCGAAGAATAGGCAATTACTGATTGTATGTGAACCATGTTATACAAGTGTTGGAGTTTGATGAGTCACATTGGAATAGTTTTATTTTCCTTTGTATACAGGAGTATGACTAGTGAGAATGTGATATCTATGCTATATTTTCTCTCTACATTCTTGTCACTTTGTACCAAACTCTTTCCATCCTTAAGGATTAGGGCAAGGAGTGCAGCTTAACCAAATAACAGAGATCATAATTTTCATTGCTGAAGATAATAGGAACAGTTTAAAGAAAATTTCTTAAAATTAAAGTTGAGTAGATCACACTTTGGACTACTACCATATTGGAAAATCTGAGCAAATACATAAGAGAAAACCTGCTATTTGAGAAATAAATGTTTTGCAGAAACAATGAAGTTAGATCAGACATCATAGGAATCATAGTAAGTTATATATTTAGCTGTTAGGTCATTGAAAATACTTATTTTAGTAAACTGAGAAGTTCATCTTTGGTAGGAAATCCAAACCCTGTCCTGTGATCTTCAAACTCTGATAAAACATAAATACTGACAGCACTGACCTAGATATTCAAGAAGGCTGCAATCAGTTTGTTCAGATGTATGTGCCATGTGGTTTACACCTGACTTTCCTTTGTTCACTTGTAAGTTGTAATAGGAAAAATAAAGAAACTGTGGTACATATACACTATGGAATACTACTCAGCTATTAAAAACAAGGAATTCCCGAAATTTGTGGACAAATGGATTGAGCTAGAAATGATCATAATGAGTGAGTTAACCCAGAAGCAGAAAGACTCAAATGGTATATACTCACTTATATCTGCATACTAGCCCAATGGGCATGTCCGACGAAAGCCTTCCCTTACCAGGAAACTGGGACAGAGGGGAGGACATCCTACTGGGACTCTAGATGAGAGAACCATGTGAGAATAGCAATGTAGAAGGATCCAGTGGGTCCTAGAAGCCTACAAGTAGAACATTATGATAGGCAGATTTGGGCCAAGGCGTCCCTCTCAAATAAGGCACCAGCCAAGGACAATACAGGCGGTAAAATTTAAACCCCTACCCAGATCTAGCCAATGGACAGGACAGTCTCCACACTTGAGTGGAGAGTGGGATATGACTTTCTCATGTGCTCTGGTGCCTCACATTTGACTATGTCCCTTGGAGGGGGAGACCTGGTGGCACTCAGAGGAAGGACAGTAGGTCACCGAGAAGAGACTTGATGCCCTATGAGCATATACAGGGGGAGGTAATCTCTCTCAGGAACAGTCATAGGGGAGGGGAATAAGGGGAAAATGGGAGGGAAGGGAGAATGGGAGGATACAAGGGATGGGATAACCATAGAGCTGTAACAAGAATAAATTAATAAAATAAATTAAAAAAATAAAATTAAATTAAAAAAATAAAAAAACCTAAATCTTTACCTACATATAATTATTATAAGTCTAATAGTATGAAATTATGTGATTTAGCTGAATAGCTAAAAAAATCAAAGCCCAAGTATCTGCTCCCTGCATCTTTAGGAGACATCTACTTTAAAGACATATATAACTTGAAGTTAAGACATAGAACAGAGCAGGAAGTATATTAGATACAATATACAAGGGTGCATCCTTAAGAAGACACAAAGGAGATCATCACATAATGGGTAAAAGAGTCAGTTCAACAAAAGGTGGAAGTAATAATACACGGGGGCTCCACTCATTCTAGGATTATTTAATATCTGAACCAGATAAAGACAGAACTGAGGTGAGAGACCAATAGCAGGGTAGAACCAGAAGACTTAAATACTCAACTTTCAGAAGTGATTATTCCACCTAGACAGTAAAAGCCATAAGGAAGCATTGGACATTACATTTGGACCTACAGACATACACAGAATATATAGTCAACAATAGCAGACACAGGCTCTTTCCATGGGCACCAGAAACATTTTCGAAGACACGTCATACTAGCATGCACACAAAGCCGATTTTAACAAATTAATATTGAAATCATATCACATGTCATATTTGACACCAATACTTATTGAATTAACAATCAATACCACAGATAAAGTGGAAAACTTTCAAATACGCAAAATTAAGCAATATGATACTGAACAATCAGTGGACCAAAAAAATATGTTAAAGGAGAAAGAAAATTATATTGAGATTAACAAGAAATGACATCCTGAAATATGTGCGATCCAACAAAAAGCATACATTAAAAATATTATTTGTAATTAAATTTTAATGAAAATATAATTCACACTAAGAAGATAAAAACCTCCAATAAGCATTATAATTACAGATTACAAAATAAAATTCATATAGGATTATCATTCAGAATACATAATGAACTCATATAACCCAACAAAACTACAATGAAAACAAGAGCAAAAACAATTAATCAATCAGAAAATTAAAATCTCAATAAATAAATAAAGAAGTCTCATGTCTGCAATAAGGATATGGCTCAAATCATAATGTTTGCAAAGACAGGTATATGAGCAACTAATACATCATCTCATAGTTGTTAGAACTGCTGTTATCAAAGTGTCAAGCAGTCATCAGTGCTGGTGAGGATTAGGAGAAACCCCCAATACACAATACTGGTGACAATATTAATTATTTTTTTAAAAATTGGAAAAGAAACTTGAAGAGTCCTTTGAAAGTACAGAAAATAAAACTCCTAGTTGAGTGCTTGATACTATTTTTGCATGAAGAAAATCATTATCTTGTTGCAAGACTACATACTTTAGCTGGGATAAATCAGCATGCATTCCTTGGTTGATATGAAGGAGAAGAAAGGAGAGAGGGACACAGACACACAGACACACACACACACACACACTCACACACACACACACATACACACACACACCAGAGAGACAGAGAGACAGGGAGACAGAGACAGAAACAGAGAGACAGAGAGACAGAGCGACAGAGAGAGACAGAGACAGACACACAGAGACACAGAGACAGAGAGATACAGAGAAACAGAGATTGGAAGCAAAGTGCCATTTGTGAAACAAAGGAGAATTTCTAGGCTATTATAATAATGAGAAAATAAGAAAGATACATAAATACCAAGAGATCTCACATACATGTGGACTCTCAAATAGTCCCCCAATCTTGTAGACATGGAAAACATGATGAATAGTATTAGAAAGTGAAGATAATGTGGACTTTGATCATAGTTTACATCTTTTGTTTATCAGAGGGAAATCCCTGGAGAGACTATTTTGCAATAGGGTGACTGCAGTTAGTTATCATTGGTGTAATTTTTATCTGTAAATGCTAAAAGAATGGATCTTTTGTTGTGAAAGATCCTGGTAATCATTTAATGATGGAGATGAATATGCAAGCATCACTTTGTACTCCTTAAAGTCATTCCGAACTATTGGTTTTTACCTCAGTAATATAAAACAAAGTGACTATGAAAACATGTTCTTGTTCTCTTACTTTCTCCAGTAATGTGTCTGTGGCATTCTGAGGATGTTCGTAAGCAATGACTGCCATGCTTCAGATGGTACTGCCTAGATTTACCATTCGTGTGCTGCCTCTCTTGCATTTATTATCTTATAGAAACCAGGCATGTCTTCTTTCTCCTCCCATCATATCTCACTGTCATCCCAGGAATGTAGTACTTATTGGTTGATCAATCTCTCAAATGTTGTACATATTTGTTTTTGCACGTTTATCTATTCATTTGAAAGCAAGTGAATCCCTTCACGTATGCTAATTATTATGTGCACTAAAATACTTATCTTTGAATTTTAGTCAGTATACTATGAGGTCTTGTTATCAGCATCACTATTTTATTGATGATAAAGGTGAGTTACACAGAGGAAGGTAATTACTCAGTGTCACATAAAGAGCAAATGCTGAGCCAGGACTTATGTTCAGAAAGCAAGGCTCCAGTGCTCACATGCTACATCAAGGGTACTGCTGTGTAAGTCTTCTCAACTTGCAAGAATCCAATAGTGGAAACTTAAATGCTTCCATGCCTACTTTTATTTTTTACTGCTGTTATGAAGGCTGGTACAGACATAGGATCAAACATCTTGGTGTTTGAGGCTCAGGAAGATCCATCCCATTCTCATATTTCTAGCTGTCTGTGGCCTGTGTTATCATATGATAGGGATAGACAACTCTTGGGGCTGGTTTTGAAAGAACGCTAATGGCACTATGAGTTTTCTTATCTTAGCTCTTACTGGGTGATAATTATTTCCTAAAGTCCCCACTGCCATCATTTGCTGAATTAGAAAGTTCAACACATGAACTTGAGGGCAGCTGCTATTCCAGCTTTAAGAATTGCCATTCTGACCACGGTCCTGTCAATAGGACTGATGGCACATTGTTAATGAGCACATAGATCAATGCAGCTCAATGTGCTCCAAACATCAGCAAATGATCTTTGCCACCTGCATTGCCAGTAGTATATACCAAGGCAATTATATAGCAAGGGTTTATTTATTTCATTCTGAAAACTTCTGAGAATCCTTGTAATGTTTTCCAAATATTTCTACATCACAGTTGTGAAATATAAGATGGGAAAAAATTACTAGATAACACAGAGTTGTGAGTTTTAAGTATAAAATCTTAATTTAGAAATGAAGAATCAGAAGACTATGGTTTTATTGTATGATCGAATCATTACTAAGCTTTAAAGATACATTTTTCCTAAATTTATCTGTTCTGAAAACATCTTTGCAATGTTGTGATCTTCCTGTGGAGCTGCTGGAATTACAGATGCGTGTCACTACACCTGTTTTTTGGTTTTTGTTTTGTTTTTGTTGCTCTTGGTTTTGCTTTTACATGGAATCTGGGAAGCAAACTCTGGTTTCTAGACTTATATAGCAATTTCTTTAATCTTCTGGGCCTTTGCACCTGATCCTAAAGTGTTTTTGAAGTAATAAAATTCAGAGTCTACTCAGTATTGTATTATCTGTCTATTTATCTATGATCTATCTATCTATCTATCTATCTATCTATCTATCATGTACTTAGCATTTTTCTCTTTAATTTTTTAAAATTTTCCTCCTGGGGCCTGGACATAGGTCCTGCAAACACTAAGAGACAATAGATGCCAGGCCAGATTGCTTTAGCCAGTGAAACTCTCAATAATCATTGATGGGCAAAACAAGATATTCCATGACAAAAACAAATTCAAACATATCTATCCACAAATCTAGCCTTAATTAATAGAAGGAAACCTTCAACCCAAAGTGAAAAGCTATAAGCAAAATTACACGGGAAAAAGATAACTACACTGTGGCAAAAATATAACCATTAAAAACTCTACTGCCAACAACATCAAAATCAAAGGACTTAACAGTCACTGGTCATAAATATCCCTCAACATCAATGGTCTCAATTCTCCAAGAAAAGGGCACAGACTAACTGAATATCCATAAACAAGACCCAACATTCTTCTGCATTCAAGAAACACATATCAGCCATAAGGATTGACATTACCTCAGGGTAAAAGGTTGGGAAAAGTTATTGTAAGGAAATAGACACAAGAAACAAGCTAATGTAGCCATTTTAATGTCTAATAAAATTGACTTCCAACAAAAATTAATCAAAAGAGATGAAAAATTTCACTTCATATTCATTAAAAGTAAAGTCAACAAGATGACATCACAATTCTAAATACCTACGCTCCTAATACAAGGGCACCAACAGCTGATAAACATCTTCAGCAAAGTTTCTGGATACAAAATTAACTCAAAAAAGTCAGTACTCTTCCTACATACAAAGGACAATTGTGTATAGGAAAAAATTAGGGAAACTATACCCTTCACAAGCAATATAAAATATCTAGGAGTAACTCTAACCAAACAAGTGAAGGACTTGTTTGAAAAGAAACTTCAAATCTCTGAAGAAGGAGATTGAAGATGACATCAGAAGATGGAGATATCTCCCTTACTGAGGATTGGGAGATTTAACATAGTAAAAATGGCCATCTTACCAAAAGCAATTTACAGATTCAATGAAATCTCTATCAAAATATCTACACAATTTTGTAAAGACATTGAAAGATCAATTCTCAACTTCATATGGAAAAACAAAAAACCCAGAATAACTAAAACAGTCCTATAAAATAAAAGATCCTCCAGAGGAATTTCCATACCTGATCTCAAGCTGTACTATAGAGCAACAGTAATTAAAACAACATGGTACTAGCACAGCAAATAAAAACAACTCTGAGATTCCATCTTATACCCAGTGAATGGCTAAGACCAGCAATAGGCTGGTTGATCAATGGGATTGAATTGAAGACTCAGAAATGAATCTACACACATATGGACACTTGATTTTTGACAAAGAAGCCAAATCTATTCAATGGAAAAAGAATAGATTCTTCAACAAATGGTGCTGGTCTAACTGGATGTCTAAATGTAGAAAAATGCAAGTAGACCCACATTTATCACCATGCCCAAAACTCAAGTACAAGTGGATTAAAGACCTCAACATAAAACCAGAGACACTAAATCAGTTAGAAGAAAAAGTGGGGAAGAACCTGGAACACATTGGCACAGGAGACAACTTCCTGAACAGAACTCCACAGCCCAGGCCTTAAGGTCAACAATTAATAAGTGGGACCTCATGAGGCCAAGAAGCTTCTGTAAGGCAGAAGACACTTTCATCAGAACAAAGTGACAGACTACAGACTGGGAAAAGATCTTCACCAACTCTATATCTTACAAAGGTCTAATATCCAAACTATATAAAGAACTCAAGAAATTCAACACCACCAAACCCAATAACCCAATTGAGAAATGGGGTTCGGAATTAAACAGAGAATTCTCAGCAGAGGAATATCAAATAGCTGAGAAACACTAAAGCAGTGCTCAACATCCTTAGTTGTCACAGAAATGCAAATAAAAACAACTCTGAGATTCCATCTTATACCCAGTGAATGGCTAAGACCAGAAACTCAAGTGACAGCACATGCTGGCCAGGGTATGGAGAAAGGGGAGTAATCCTTCTTTGTTGGTGGGAATGCAGACTTGTACAACCACTTTAGAAATCTATCTGGCACTTCCTCAGAAAACTGGTAATGGGACTACCTCATGACCCAGCTATTAAACTCCTTGGAATATACCCAGAGGATGCTCCACCACACAACAAGGACATATGCTCAACCATGTTTGTAGCAGCCTTATTTGTAATAGCTAGAACCTGGAAATGACCAAACTGTCCTTCAGTCAGAGAATGAATAAAGAAACTGCGGTACATTTACACTGTGGGATACTACTCAGCTATTAAAAACAAGGAAATCCCAAAATTTGTGGGCAAATGAATGGAACTAGAAATGATCATACTGAGTGAGTTAACCCAGACACAGAAAGACTTACATGGTATATACTCACTTATAATTGGACACTAGGCCAAAGGGGATGTCCAATGAAAGTCTTTACTTACCAGAAATTGGCATAGATGTGAGGACATCCTACTGGGATTATAGGTGAGAGAAGTATGGGATAATGGGGAAATAGAATGATCCAGAGGGTACTAGAAACCTACAAGAAGAACATCATTACAGGTGGATATGGGTGCAGGGAGGTCTGCTCAAACTACTGTACCAACCAAGGACAATATATGCAGTAGACGTTGAACCCCTACTCAGATCTAGCCAATGTACATGACATTCTCCACAGCTGTGAAGAGAGTGGAGACTGACTCTGACATGAACTGTGGTGCCCCCTATTTGACAACCTCCTCTTGGTGGGGAGGCCTGGTGGCACTCAGAGAAAAGATAAGCAGGCTACCAAGATGAGACTTGGTATTATATGACCATATGGTAGGGGAGGAGGGAGCAGGCCCTCTTTGGTCACAGACCTAGGGAAGGGGAATAGGGTAAAAGTGGGAGGGAGGGATTGAGGAACAGGAGGATACACATGAGGGGAAACAATTGAGGTACAATCTGAATAAATAAATTAATTAAATAAAATATTTTCCTTCTGAAGAATATCTTTAGGGGTTATTAGGGGTTATTGGTTCATGGCCATAGCCAGCTGTGGTGAGTCTCTGAAGCCACAGAATGTTAGAAGAGATAGATGCTTTCTTTATAAAACAATAAATTGCTGGAAAGTTAAATCCTTAAGAGCTACAGCAAAGATGACAAAGTGAGAGAACTATGCATTTTATCATTCACAAGGAAATTGCCAATGCCATGTTCTGGACCGATAAATAACTCAAATAAAAAGATTCTACTCAGGATAATTTTTTATCAGATACATTACTGCTAAATGACATAAAGGTGACATGAATTCAGAAATCTTTTAAAATTCTCACACTACAGATCATTTAATCCTTAGATTTCAATAAATGTGCAAGGTTAATAGCACAGTTAAATGTCTCAGAGAAATGAAAAGTGTTACACAATTTGTGAAAGTTACAAATAAACACCTAGGGATGAATTATTCAACATGAAAATGAGTATTTTAAACAAATACTGAAGCAATACTGAAAGAAATACTGACTGTGGGACAGCCACAATATCAAAAAAAGTATATGTGGCTTGGTATGCAATGTTCCTGTGTATGTATATAGAGCAATGTTTGTGCTGCATACATGTGATTACATGTGTATGTTCAGTTGTGTATACTCATGTGTGTACATACAGAGGATGGATTTAGATGTCACCTTTTTTTCTCTATCACTTCTACCTTATTTCCTTAACACAGGATCTATCACTGAACCTATACCTCACTATTTCAGCCAGGCTGTCTGTTCACTGAGCTCCAGGGATCCAACTGTTTCCTCTTCCAATGCAAGACTTATAGAATCATATGTCCATGCCCAGTTTTTTTATGAATTAAACATATTTTATTTTTTACATATACATTTTTATTATTATACATATATACAATATACTATCTACTGCAAGAAGAACCATGACACAATCAGGAATTTTATTACTCTTACATTCTTAGATGCAGGCAGAGTTGAGGGCTGCACTCTGCCAAGTCAGGGTAAGCAAGTTTTCAATAGTTTCTGCCCTGTGAACAAGTCTGGCAGAAATATTAGGCCAAAAAGCTGAAGATAGGCTCCAACGGTATAAAGTGTATTAGGTGACTGGTCAGGCCGTAAACTTGCCTTAAGTAAATTTGTACATTTTGAAAGCTACTGGTTCACTCAGGAATTTAAGTTTTATTCCATCTCAAGTCTCTGAGGGGCACTGAAGACAAGATAGTATAGTTTTACAACCAAGTTTAGTTGGTTAGGGGACAAGATTGTTTTAGATAATGATAAAGAAGTTAAACTATTAGAGTTGACATAGGATAAATATTGAATATCATTCAGAAATTTAGACCCAACAAGACAGGAAAGACACTTATTTCAAACGGGTCAAATGCAGATGGCCAATTCACTATGTATGTAACATGTATAGAACTCATTATTCTCATGATTGTCACATGGTTCTCCCTGCTGTATGTAGTTTATCTTATACATGTGTAATAAAATAAAAGTTAAAAATTAAAAAAAAGAGAAGGAGTTGTGGGTTGATTGACAGGAGTGTGCATATTCTAGGAAGGAATGGTAGAAGGGGGAGTTGCATTTCCTTTATTTGTGTGTGATTTAAAAAAAAGTTTTCATATTAATTTTTCAGATAGTAAAAATTCATTTTATAACAGCAAAAAAAAAATCTTAAAAAAAGAAAAAGAACAATATTGAATATCAGGGTTATTGCAAGGTGTATTTACACTTGAATGACATGATTGAATATGATACATATCAGTATGGCTTGTTATTATGAATTCAATGAATATAAATTTGAGATTTGGAAATAATGAACAAAAATATGAAATAAAGAGCATTATTGATCAAAATTCTACCACCAAAACTTTGCAATTAGTATTTTTCATTTAGAGTTATCTAAATTATATATAGACATATTATAACAATAAACATTATATAATAATTATATATCAACAATACACACATAAACATATAATTTATAACTAAATTATATATATTATATACTACTATATGCTGCAAATATTTTGTGTCTCTAGTTGTAGATTTAGTTATTTAAAATGAGACTGTCTCAAAAGGGCCTTTAAATTGTATTAATATGTTTCTATGTTGTTTGATCCCAAGCAGCATTGCTTATTGTATTTCCTGAATTCCTATCTCTTCTTTCTTAATGGCTCTATCAACAGATATGAAAGGGTTCATCAAATTGATAGGTTATTTATGAACTCTAAAATTATCTGTCAAGTTGATCGGCATTTTAATATCCACATCAAGTTGATATGACATTGTATTACTTATTCAATGAATAAACTTAAATCAGTAGGTATCAATAAAACAAAACAAAACAAAACAAAAAACAAAAGGGCCTTTAAAATACTTTCATATCTGTACAATATGCCATCATTTATGTATTTCCAAATGCATTTTTAAAATATCAGTTGTATACTGTGTTTCAATTTTAAGTCTACTGTTATGCATTCCACTCTGTAACTCCTGGCTGCGAGGTCATATAATCTGTATTTAAGATGAAACTTTGCATGACATTATACTTAATATTGTGATCAGTTCTTTTCAAGTCTGTGTGTCTGCAACTCTACAGCTAGAAGTCCTTTCATACAAACTATAGCATCTTTTTATCCCTAATGCCTCAACAGAAATGAAGACAGTCAGAAAACACTTTTGCCCTCTGAAAGGATGACTTTGGAAATGGGAATGAAGAAAATGTCTCAGTTTAAAGCTTTCTCCTTTTCTCCTCAGTTTGAAATCTATAATCCCAAAGCCACTGTGTGCCCCAGTGAGCCTTTGTGCCTTACCATTAATAATACGGGCTTTCTTCTGCCAGAGAAGCTTGCGGGTGTTCAAGGAAGTCTGCAATCAGATGTCCAGGCCTTTGATTTTAAGTGCCACAACACCAGGAATCCTGTGTTGCCACATAGTGAAAGCATGTTCTCTAAAATCTTTTTCTGGCTCTGAGTCCTTAGGTAGAGAATAAGCTTGCTATTTATAAAAATTCAGTGTCCAAGTCTCTGCACATTTTAACAGTTTAAAAAAAAACAGTCAGACAGGTGGTATCGATACTCTCAATAATACCACATGACTAGAGATAAATTATTATCATCAATAAAAGCATATTACAGAGGAAATTATATATGTGTACACACACTAGGGAAAGTCCAATCATAGCTGATAGTTGCCTAAGGTATCAAAGTTTTAAGCTATCTAAGGATATATATTTTATACCTTTATGGCTTTAAACCAATTCTTTCAAATTGAATGAGGAATGATTAGGGAAAGAAAGAAGAGGGTGTGGGTAGGCAGAAAGTTGTCAGGAAGGCATGAGAAACTGCCTGACCCTGAAATGGTACTTATTGGACAGGGGAAAACTCTATAAACTTTCTATGCCACTAACTATATGAAAGCCACCTAGAAAATTGCCGAACAGGCCAATAAATTAAGTATATCAAAATTTATTTCAACTCATTGGGTTCACATGTCATTAGACTGAGATAATGTCACATTTAGCTGTGAAAAAGCTGAAGGCTTCTTCCATGACACCAACGACAATGTAAAAATGCCCACCTTCACCATACTTTATATCACAGTACTGAACACACTACTCAAAACAATTAAGCTAAAGAAAGAAATGAAAGCTACACAAATTGGACATGTAAAAAGTAAAACTGTTTCTGTATTATGACAAGACCTCATCCAAAACATACTTCATCACAAAGAATTATAAACAATTCTGTGAATTTGGTGTACAAAATATACACATAAGGTATTACTTGTGTTTCTATATTTAATGATGAAATCTCTAAAACAAACATAGGAAAAGTATTTTGTTTCTTCTAGAATTCCAAATACATTTAAGTAAGTTTATCAAAGGAGGAGGTTAAATGATTTATATAGTGAGAGTCACAAAACATCAAGAAAGAAAGTCACAAGTTCATGCAAATTTATACAACATTCAGCAACAGGGGACTTCAGTATCCAAAGTCCTTCTCAGATTCTGCACAGCCCACGCTAACTTCTAAAGGATAATTAACAGTTGTGGAAAGATCTTGCCTTACAATTCACCTCTTGCCAACAAATGTCCTCAATAACTACAAAAGTTTTGATCAAGAAGAACTAATCTGGAAGAACCACACTTTCTGATTTTAAATTAGACACAAAGCTGTAGTAATCAAAATTAAACAGTGCAAGACCAATGGAACAACATGGACATTCCAGAAGCAACTACATGGGTCCATGGCCAAGGGATCTTCAACAACGTCATCTTGAACACAGAAAGTAATACATTTCTTTTTAATATAACATGTAATAGAAACTGGACATGTGCAAAAGAATAAAGAAAGTGATTGAATCCTTACCCTGTACCACCTCGACCTAAATAACCTCAGAACATATTGGATTTAAACTTGAAGTTGTTAAACTTAAACTATTGTTGAATAAAAAAAATCATTATTATGATACCAAGGTGGGGAATAGTAACAACCAAGTCAGCAATGTAGATTACATTAAAGTAAAATATTTCCTTATAACAAGAAAAATCAAAACTATGTGATGGCAGTGTGGTGGGTAAGGGGAAAGTATTTGGTGACTACATTACTTCTAAAGGACTAATAGCAAAAAAAAAATATGTGTTAGGGGCCTGGGTTTGTGGTTTAAATGCTTTCTACCCAAACACAAAGCTCTCATGTGACTTCCAGAACCCATAGAATATACTGGATATGAAGTCATGGACTTGCAATTACAGCCATGGCAAGGGGGAGAGATGGGTATGTTGGGGCTCACCAGCCTAATTAGCAAACTGCAGGTCCCTTTGTAAGACCCTGTCTCAAAATCAAGGTGCATAGCTCCTCAGCAACAACCTGGGAGACTGACCTCTGGCCTTCACACATGGGCACCCACTCACACACATACCGACATGTACAGAAAGAAGTATCCAACATAAACAAAGACGTGGGCCATTCAAGAACAACAAAACAGAACAAAGCACCAACTTGTAACAAAATAGTAAACAATCTGAAAAAGAAGACATTTAAATCACTAACATCTACAGGAAAAGATATTCAATACCACAAACTATGAGAGACATACAAATTGAAAACATATGACTATCACATCACATTTATTAATATGACAATTACCAAAAAGATGAAAGATAGTTGATGAGAATTAAGGTGTAGGGATCTCCATATGCTGCTGGTGTTTCTGCAGCCAAAAGACCATAAGGTCTTAAGCATATATCAAGAACTATAGTTAGATAAGGAACGCTGAGAGAGGGATACACAGTCTTGTAGTCTTCCACAGGGAAGTGCACACTACTTGATTATCTAATATCAAGTGGCTGCCCCTGAAAAAGACACACAATCAAGATTATACAGACTGAGTAAGGTATATTTATGCATTAAGAATATATAAGTATATATATATATACATATATATACATATATATTTCACATGTAAGAATAATTGAAATAAAAATAGATTGTGAATCCTTGAGAGCAAGAAAAGGTGTATGCAAGCATTTGGAGGGGAGAAAGGGAGGGGTAATGATGTAATTATAGTATAATCCCCCAAAAATATAGAAATAATAAAAATATATTTTGTGAAAAAAGTCATAGCACATGATCCAATAACCTTCCTTCCTGCATAAAAAATACATAGCAAAAAAAAATTACCTCAAAATATACTCTCCATGTTCACAGAAGCAGTACTGACAGTTGTCAGGATATTGAATCAACTTAGATGTCCATCGGTGAGAAAATGGATAAATTGGAATGTGGTTTACAAACATAATGGAATCAAAGGACATGGATTAAGAATGGGGCTAGTTAGAAAGAGAAGAAGAATTAGAAAGAGTGGTGGGAGGCAATAGATAGTATTATGGTGAATATTATTTTAATGTTTCAGTACTTACATTTTACGTGTCATAATGAAGCCCATGATTATATTTAATTGATGTAGGTTAATAAAAACTACCCAAATACTATGAAATACACTAGGAACAGAAAAGACAACTAGCCCATTAAATTAGTTATATGTTGAATCTAAAATAGGGTTGATATTATATAAGTCAAGGGTTTGAATAGTGATCCACCTGAAACTTCAGCAGGGGAAAAATTACATGTTATTATTTTTAAGTTTCTTTGTTAGGGTTTTATTGCTGTGATAAAGACACCCTGACAAAATGCCTCCTGAGGAGGAAAGGGAATATTTGGCTTACACAGTCTATCACTGAGGGAAACCTAGCCAAGAACTCAAGCATAATAGGAACCTGGAGGCTATAACTAATGAAGAGGCCCATGAGGGTTCCTCCTTACTGGCCTGCTCACCATAGCTTGCTCATCCTGCTTTCTAATCCTGGAACATCTTCTCAAGAGTAGCATCACTTGCATCAAACTGGGCTTTCCCTTATCAAACATTAACCAAGAGAGTGTCCAACACACTTGCGAATTGAATGAAAGCATCTTCCCAGTTGAAATTACCTTTCCAATATAACTTTGGTTTGTGTCAAATTGATACAACCAACCAAAGATATGAACAAAACAGCTGCTCATTAAAGATATGAATGTTAAATTGCAATGTGAACAATACTGGAGACCCAATGACACAGTAATGCACCATATGATTGGTGAATGTAGAGGGTACATTCTCCAAATAAGTGCAAACAGATAAACATTAGGGAAACCAGGATATCTAAACAGGCATGCTTGTCTTTTCAGAGGAAGGAGATGTTTTCCTCTTTTTCACACAGAATGCTGGGAATGAATGTAGTTTGTTGCCTGACGATCTCTTGCTATCTGTATAACAGCCTTACCCAAATCCTACACAGTATTATATTTGTTTATTCAAGACTTTCCCCACCTAGTTCTTGAGCATTGCTTCTCAGTAAATAAATCCCACTCTTAGGAGAAATGCCATTTGTACTTCACAACAACCTATGTAACACCTATGTTAACTTAGGGCCAGGCCAATTCTGACTCCCATAAGCTATTATGTTTACTTCAGTCATTCTCTCTAGAACCTTATCTTGATCATTGTTTCTAAGTCAACATTACCCATCCCTAAGGAATAGGCCATATGTACTTTGTAGTGTTTCTGTGTAAAGATGTGTTAAGCTTTGTGGTATACATGAGACTGAGATAAATTTCATCAGGAAAAATTTTCCACAATTTATGATGTGCTTAAAAATGGTTAAAATAAACTGCCTTGTTTCAGACTCAACACAAAGGAACAAACACAACTAATTAATTGTACTGAATGAAATTTTCTTCTGGCTTCTTAGGTCATTTCTCTGCTAGCTGCTAGCATTTAGAGGGATGTGCACATATAGAGTATAGACTCAATTTTCTTCAACACTAATATGTTGTATGTGAGGCAATTGATGCATTTATCAGCTTGATTATGATAATCGTTTCACAATGTACATGCAACTCATCAGGCCCCCCAATTTAACATACACATTTTTATTTGTAAATTATATCATGATAAAGTTATTTAAATGGAATTAATTTCCATTTTTTATTTCTCAGGATGGTAGATTGTTGACATATATCAAAACACCATAAAATATAGTTTGCATAAATATTTTTCTTGAAAGAATAAACTGTTTATGCAAAATGCCAGTCATCTCTTCAGATGGTGATGCATGCTTGCAATACCAATGCACAGATGTTGAGACAGGAAAATCATGCGTTTAAGTTTGGTTGGACTATAGAGTGAGACTGTATTTCAAAATATGAAATGAAACTAATTTCATGTGCCTGGAGTTTAAAAGCATTTGCTGCTCTTCCAGAGAAACTGAGCTTTATGCCAAGCCCTCAGGTTACGTGGCTTACACCCACATATAACTAGAGTTTCAGAGGTCCGTATCCTCTGGACTCTGTGGGCATTGCACTAATGTATCCATGTACAGGCTGAGTCACAAGCACAGACATAAAAATAATTTAAAATAATAACAATGAATTTTAGAACATGATTTCAGGAAGATTACCTTTGCTTTATATACGGCATAGTCAATGTCATAATAATAACAATAATTTTAGTTATATTACTGCTTTGCAATATGTTTATTCAAATACAAAATGGCTTTCTCATCCATAAAATTCAAGCACATAAGGAGTAAGGTATGCAAACAGGATCAAGCTATCTTTTCTGATAACTTTCAGAGCTCAACTCAGAACTTGAATTTGATTCTTTTTTTTTTTTAACCTCGCCATAGACATATGATTTTTTCTTGTGCATTTACAATTTCTCTCCTTAGAATCAAAGGAACTCAGTTTTTTGCACTCTGGTTTTAATCTTAATAATGTGACTTATGTTGACAAACAGCATGGAAGGAAACAGATATACAAGCTAGTGACGAGCTTACAGCACAGACATGCACTCCTGGTCTTACATTTTTAAAGTGTCGAATATTACTTGTCTTATTGTTGTAACAATAACCTAACCAAACCCAGCTTACAGCAGGCTCTAATGTTTGGCTCATGGACTGAGAGTACAGCTGATCATGGTAGTTTAAGCATCTTCACACGATCTTGATGCAGCTGGTCAAATTGTGCCCACCTACAGGAAGAAGAGAGGCAAATAAAACTGCTCCACCAGTTGCTTTCTTTTCCATATTTACTGTCTAGGAGACCCACGTCCATAGGAGATTACCTCTCACTTTGAGGCAGAATTTACCTCCCTGGTCATATGTCTCAGGTCCTCATGATTTCATATATGAAATTTAGTAACTAAATCATCTTCTTAGGCACTGTTTAGTAATTAAAACAGAATTTACTTTGCCTAAGCACCTTGGATATCTTTTTCTCCTACTGTAATGATAGTTAAAGTATATAGAGAATCATCCCTCTTACTGTTGAATCACCAGCTGCTGAAAACTTTTGTAGTGGATGTAAACATGCTTTTTGTCTTGATCCTAAGTGTGGGATGTGAAACTGCCTCATATGAACGTGCATGATGTTGGTCTGCTAGAAAGGGAACTGACTAGTTCAGGGGCATGGTCTTTCCCAGTTGAAAAACATCCCATATTGATCATGGAATGGTATAAAAATATTCCCCAAAGCAAAAAGAGATTGCATTGCATTACTTCATATTGCTCCACTGTTTATTGTTCCATTTTTGAGAGGCTCCCAGAAAAAACACTTGGGAAAAATCTTCAAAGAGGCAGTGTTTGGTCTTAGGTTCAGTGGGTTGAGAGGGAGGTAGATTAATTAAGGAACCTCAAATAAATGAGGTTTTATAAAAGATAAAGCCCCAGATTTTAGTATGATTTATTCTCTGCTTAAAACAATCCCCCCAAAATAGTTTTTCTCTGAATGATAGATTGTCTAGGGTCATCCTGTAGGATACTCATGTGAAGCATTGCAATATGAATTTTTTGAGCCTCATAAAACAGTTGCTGCACAGTTAATAGCCCTGTCCTGACACAAAGTAACTGCGCAGTGGGAAGATGGTCAAAAACAGAAGAGCAAAAGTTTGAAAATAATCTCTCAGTTTCTGTTTTTCTTGGTGGAGATCTTAATTGTTTGCTGCCTTTGTAAATGAGTCAACTCGCGAGAAAACAGCAGATGGCAAGGAAGGAAAAGGCCATGGCCAAATTAGTGAAATCATTTTTGCAGCTTGTTACTGGGTCTGCTGTTCTCAAATACTTGCTCTCTGACAGCTACGTTAATGACCACCTGGTTACATGAGAGCAGAATGTTTTCTTCTATTAAATAACAACAAAAAAATGAATGTCAATAAGTGACACAAAACAATCACATCATTTCTTATTTTTTAAAGAATATTTTTTCCTGAAAGACTAGTTAGTTTTAAGATTAACAGATTAATTGGTCTTTAAATGCTAGTCAATAAGCAGTCTCCTCTATAAGCTAAAGTAGCTCTGAAAGTACAAAATAAATTGGAGCAAAGAACTCACCGAAAAAAATTTCAAAGTCTGAAGACTTGATGAAAAACAAACAAACAAACAAACAAACAAAAACAACAAAACCTCACAGAATATACATTTAAAGATGCTTTTATTATTAAAAGATTCTTTGATAATAAGACAGGTTAGCTCCTGGCAACACCCAGCCTACCTCAGAGAAGATGATGAACTTCAAAGAATCCTTTTATGGGGATGGCTTCAAATGTGGCTAAAAAGCCACAGAGAAAGAAGTCCTTATTTCTGCCACAGACAGAATTCTGCCTAAAATTGGGCACACTTGGATGCAGGCAGAGTCAACCCCCAAACTCTGCCAAGACAGGGTAAGCAAGTCCTCAATAGTTTCTGCCTCACAAATATGTCTGTCAGATATATTGGGCCAAAAGGCAAAGATGAAACTCCAATGTTATAGAGAATTTTGGGTGACTGTTCAAGCAGTCAACTGTATCTGTCATTTTTTTTTCCATTTTGGAAGCTGCTAATCTGCACTTTTTATCTACGCAGGTAATTAATTTTATTCCTCCTCAAGTCTCTGATGGGGTTGAAGACCAGATAGTTTAGTTATGCAAATATGCTTAGTTGCATAGGGGTTAAGATGTTTTTAGGTCTAGAGAGATTTTTTTTTTTTTGGCCTCAAACTTTTATTTTTATTTTATTTTATTTTATTTTTTATTAATTTGTTCTTGTTACATCTCTATGGGAGAATAGCAATGTAGAAGGATCCAGTGGGTCCTAGAAACCTACAAGTAGAACATTATGATAGGCAGATTTGGGTCAAGGGGTCCCGCCCAAGCTAAGGCACTAGCCAAAGACAATACAGGCGGTAAAATTTAAACCCCTACCCTGATCTAGCCCATGGACAGTACAGTCTCCACACTTGCGTGGAGAGAGGGATTTGACTTTCTCATGTACTCTGGTGCCTCACATTTGACTATGTCCCCTGGCGGGGGAGACCTAGTGGCACTCAGAGGAAGGACAGCAGGTCACCGAGAAGAGAGATCGTTTAAATTGATAAAGATGAGATATGATAGATATGGATTTACATTAAGAATTTTATACCCACCAAGACAGAAAAGATGTTTCCTTCAAGATTGCAAAATACAAATAGAGAAAACACTACAAATGTAACATTTATAAAATCCTGATTGTTTCGTGGTTTTTCTTGCTGTAGGTAGTTTATTGTATATATGTGTAATAGTATAAATGTATATGAAAAACAAGCAAACAAGCCTTACAAACTCAAAGTGTTGGAAGAGACGTTGCTTTATTCTGAAATTGCTTTGTGATACCACCATCTAGTGGCCACACTTAAAGTAGTTCTCAATTCTAAACAAAAAGGTCTAACTTGAACTACAAAAGAGCTTCTTGTGAAAAGACCAGTACATCTTAAATCTTGTGTGTTATTGCCCATTTAGTTAGATTTTGTTGTTAATTTTAAGATTTATATCTCCTTTTTAAAGTCCTCCCAAATTACCAATATGTAATCCCAGTGTTACAGAGAAAGTAAAAGAGGCTCAGAGATTCAGAGCAATTTAGAATATGTATCTTTAAGAAAAACAATTTAAGTCTTTTAAATTTTATAAGTTACTTGAACTACATTCCATACTAATTACCATTTTAAAATATTTAATGCTTTTTGGAGGCAGTTATGTTTGAGAAAAGAAACTAAATACATTTTACATGTATGAACTTATTAAAATTGCAAATATTTTTAAATTTAATTTTATTAATTTATTCTATTTTTAATTTTTATTAATTTATTCCTGTTACATCTCAATGGTTATCCCATCCCTTGTATCCTCCCATTCTTTCCTCCCTCCCATTTTCCCCTTATTCCCCTCCCCTATGACTGTTCCTGAGGGTGATTCCTCCCCCTGTATATTTGTAAGCCTTAAGCATATTAGAAAATAAAGTCTTTTAACAGTAAATCTTTAAAATATTTTCATTCTAAGGGTTTAAAAAAGACCAACACTCATTTATACTATGGTATGATAGGTGTGTGATAGATGTAAGAATATAATAGGACAGAAGTCATTACAATTTCATATTTGCAGTAGCTTTGCAGCAAATGCTCCTGAACTTTTTGTGTTCTAGTCTTCTTGGTTGATAAGAGTCAGGTCACAGAATTTTCTTTTCCTCAAAAGCTGTTCAAAAATACTTAACTCTCATCTGTTCTCTACATTTTAATGCATTCCATGTTAGGTTGGGTTTTTTGTTTGTTTGTTTTTGTTTTTGTTTTTTGTTTTTTTTTTCCACAGTGCAAAATTGCTATCGACTCATTATAAACATGATTGTTAGGGGTCTGTCTTTGATGTTCTAAGTCCATAACCAAAAAGGCTTCAGAAAATCATTACTAGGGATGAATACTCTATCCAACCTCCCTCAGCACATCTGCAAAGTATGATGGGAATGAATAGAAACCAGGGCTCTAAAGTGCAGAAGTTTCCACAGGGAAATACCTCCAGTTTACTAATATTTAGACTTCAAACAGAAGTGCTTTTCCCAAAACCACTTAGTGTAGGTTTTCCTGTTTCTAGTTTCACTTCATGCCTGCCTGAAGGGAAGTGGTATTTTCTCACCAGGAACCTGAACTTTCATGGCTTTTCCTGCCTCTGCTGTAGTTACAATGTATGAACCGTGTATGAACGTGTGATCTCCATTCAAGGAATCCTTTTTCAAGTGTCTATTCTAGTTGTATTTCTACCCTGATTTCTCATGTTCCTCAGAAGGAAAACTCACAAAATGGTTGCCCTCTGTGCACAGCCATTAGAGGACGCCCTCTTGCCTCACAGCCTAGCTCCAGTCTAGCCTGTCAGTTAGCATTCTCATTGATTAGAGAATATGTGTGACACAAGCAGCGAAGAAGAGGAAAGGTTTATTTACCCTTATGGTTTAAAGAAATTTAGTCAACCTTTGTGGATAAGACATCATTTTCTAATCAAACAAAACCAGTGAGTCTTGTTGAAATAGTTGACTTTGTGACTGGCAATATGAAAAGGGCAGAAATCGTAAACGGAGAATTTTATAATGTCGGAGAATCAGGACATAAAAAGTAAAATGATGGAATCGATTCAACCTCCTTTTCTTCATTTTAGTATATTATTCTGTCACGTTTGGCTGTTATTTCTTAGAAGCATGTTCTTTTCTAATGAGAAACAAAAAGGAGTGGATCTGAAGGGGAAGGGAAGTAGGGGGAAACTGAGAGGAGGAGAGGGAGCAGAAACTATAATCAGGATATGTATGTAAAACATGTAAAAACATGAGAAAAAAGGTGGAATAAAGTCTCAATGGTGCAGAATGTAAACTGACAGCTCTCGATATTCAGAGCATGCTCTATGTGAGCAAATGACATATAACACTGATGATGAAACAGACATGCTTCTATGATCAATATGTTATAAGTGAACAAATACATATATATATATATATATATATATGATTTTTAAATGAGGAGATATATTCCAATACACATGTTGGCTGAATGGGGTATAGAAAGTGACTACTGAACACTGGCAAATGCTGCAGGGAAGATATTCTGATACAGCAGAGAAGAACTGGAAAAAAACTCATAAAGCAGAGAGGGTATGTACAAAGTTTAAGAAACTAGTTGCTCCCAAAGCCACCGATTTCTACATTGAGTCCTTACTAACATTAATGCGTTTTTTGAAGTGTTCTCTTGGAAATAGACCTCAATTCTGACTTCCATTAGAACATGTCATGAACTTAGCTTCGAACGTACAGACTGTATGAGAAAAAAATAACTGGATGAACTAGAAGACAAGGAGTGCTGCAACTGAAGAGATAGTGCTCTCCTGAGTCACGTGAGAAACACTTGTAGCTCCAAGCTCCTGGGGATCTGATGTCCTCTGCTGGCCTTGGAGTGCACTGCATGCACATGCCCGGCTCTCCTACAGACACGCTTGAATGAATATAATTAAAATTAAATAAAATGAATTCTTAAAAGATAGCCCGTGCCATCTGATGAGAGCACAATCATTAGGAAGTCAGGTTGTGAAAATGTGTCATGGATATGATCATGAGAAGAATGGTGCTGAGCTGTCCTCTCAGAGTCCCAAATCACAAGTAAAAATTTACCAGATAAATTCAGAAAGAAATATTCTGCCAGGCTAATAATCTTCAAATATGATAAGTTCCTTACAAAGAAAATTCAAAGAAGGATAAAAAATAATGACTATACAGCCATAGATTCAAGGATATTAAGGTGTCATGTTTATTTTTATTTTATTTTTTGATAATTTTGCACATGAATAAATGTGATCACATTTACCCTCAATTATGTCTGGCCCCATTTATCCCTCAAAAACTTCCTATGTCACCATCAACAAACTCTATTCCAAAATCCATTTCTTTTTATTTCTTACTTTTTGTTAATTCAATAAATCCAGTTAATTTTAATTTTAAGTGCCTAGGTGTGTAAGGAAAACCCACCAGTAGACAAATTTGCTAAGATCTTTCAAGCTTCTAGATATTCTACGATATCTGTGTCAGAATTTCGCCTCGATTGATATTGTACAGGTACTGTGCAAGTAACTATAGTTGTTACGAGTTCTTGATTGTGATAACCATGTTATGTCCAGAAGTCAGAATTTCACAGCATTCCTCCAAATCCTTCAGTGAGGCTTCATGTTGAATAAGTTCAATGTCTTCTATTGACTACAGAACTAAAGGAACATTAGTGAGAAGAGTAGTAAAATCTGAAAAAAGTAGGTGAAATTTAGTGAATGGTAATTTATTAATTTGGGTAAACATACCATTTGCAACAAAGACTATTACAGAAAACTACCGCCAATCAAAATGTAAAATTGTGGAAGCAGTCTCAACTGATACATCTAAAAATTCTCTCTCATTTAAGGCTCAGAGAATATTTCAAGATTGGACACAGAAATATTAGACCCAGAAGCTTAAGGAATTTGCGTGTCTCCTGGTAATGTCAGAAGCCATGCTTAGAAAGCCTCATCAATGTGATGGCCTAAACACAATCTGAACATGGACAACAGGACACACGTTGAGGTGGACAGTGGAAAATTCATGAGGCTTCAGACCTACACAGAGAGCTATAGGAGACTAAGCAATGCTGATAATTGGAGAAATTGTATTAACAAATAAAGTCAGCTCTAAAAATATGCATACAGCAACACTATACAGACTGTGTAGGTAGGTGGTACTTATGTGTTTGGGAATATATCTGTATATGCATATACATAAATGTAAGTAACAACAATTAATGAAAAAATGTCCATGAAATTTAAAAGTAGCAAAGAGGAGTATATGGGAGGGTTTGAAGAAGGAAATGACGTGGGGCATGGTGTAATTGTATTATCATCTAAACCAAGCTATGATCTGCTAGCTTTTCTTATTATTTCACTTGTTGGTAAATTTGATGATGACAACTGAAACGTAGTATTTTGAGACTTAAGGCTAACAGAGAAGATTGCAAAGAGCGTTTGCCAAAGATAAATACTGTGGCTCACTCATATGATTTGTTTCAGAGTCCTTGTACATCTCCCATGACAATCTCTCTCTCTCTCTCTCTCTCTCTCTCTCTCTCTCATATACCTAAAAATTCTTTTTAAAATAGTTAAAATATATTTTCCCCACATTTGATTTTTTAAAGCATAAACATCGAGTTCTCTGATCTCAGAAAATTGTTTTGTTTTTATCTTCTTTAGCATGTCTAGCATCAAGCACCCTCCCTCCCCTACAAGTGTCTTAGATCTTTCAAAGGGGGAAGAATGACTAGCTGCATTTGAGTCATGTAATCCGAGAAGCTAATGGTGGGTGATATAGAACTGATTTCTGCTAGAAGATGTCCTCAGCATAAATCACTAGCTGTATTTATAAAACCACAGGACTAATGTTTCCAAATGTCTCAGGGAGTGCCTATAATTCAGTATATTTGGATTCCAGTGACCACCCACTGCTTTCTCCCTGTTAAGGCACACACTTTCACTGTATATTCTCTAAATGTACATGAAACATAGCTTATAGATTACTGTGGCATCTAAGAATTGATTTGTTAGAACAGTGTAAACTGTCCACAGTTGGTATGATAAAAGGAGCAGCCTATGATAAGACTCTAATGAATCAATTAAGAAAGCTTATTTGAGAGATACACAAGGAAGTTAATGGTTTTGCTAATTGTGGACATGATAAGCTATGCAGATTAATTCACTTAGAATTGCAGGTCTTTGTTGTAAAATTCTTACCAGGAATTGTAAGGTTTCAGACACTTGTCAGTGGAGCCTCATTTAGGAATGACTCCAGTCCTGGTATTTTATGACCAATGCTTCATTAGTTTAGTATGTAGCATGATCTGAACTAGGTGACTCATTAGTTTCTGAGATTAATACAAGACACTTAGAGGTATGTAAGCATAAGGAAAATATGCTAAAAGTAATGTCTTGGTGCTCTATGTTTTATTTTGTAAATTTATATACATTCTTACCACCATATTTATTCTGTCATCAAACAAGCCAACAAACAAACTACTCTTTATTTCATTTTTCTATTTATTTAATATGATTGCTTCCCTTTGCTGTGACAAAATACTGACCAAAAGATACTGGGGAAGGGTAGGGTTTATTTGTTGACAGGGCATTTCAATCTATCATTAAGGAAAGCCACTGGAAGGAAGCTGGAGGCAGGAGCTGAGACTTTGGAGCAATGCTGCTCAATTGCTTGATCCCTGGCTGTTCAAGATGTTTCTTACACAACCATGCTCAATTGGCCAGGACTGATACTGACCATAATGATATGTATCTTCCTATATCAATCAAAAATCAAGAGATTGCCCTCCACAGAAATATACAAGGGTGAATATGATGGGATAAATTCTTCAATTAGGGTTTCTTTCTCCTAAGTATGTCTAGTTTTCTGTTAAGTTGACAAGAAATTATGATGACAAATGTTATCAGGTAATATTTTCCCTCAGAAGATTCAAATTTTTTCTTTTTTCTTTTTTTTTTAATTTTGTTTTTTTTAAGTTTTTAAAAAATTTTTATTAATTTATTCTTGTTACATCTCAATGGTTATCCCATCCCTTGTACCCTCCCATTCTTCCCTCCCTCCCATTTTCCCCTTATTACCTTCCCCTATGACTGTTCCTGAGGGGGATTTCCTCCCCCTGTATATGCTCACAGGGTATCAAGTCTCTTCTTGGTAACCTGCTAAGCATGGGAGAATAGAAAGTAGAAGGATCCAGAAGGTCCTAGAAACCTACAAGTAGAACATTATGATAGGCAGATTTGGGCCCAGGGGTCCCGTTCAAACTAAGGCACCAGCCAAGGACAATACAGGCGGTAAAATTTAAACCCCTACCCAGATCTAGCCAATGGACAGAACATTCTCCACAGTTAAGTGGAGTGTGGGGTATGACTTTCGCAATTTTTTTCTTGAAAAATATAAAATATGTAATATATGTTTGTGCAAAATCCTTAAGTACAGTGATTTTTCTTGGTGGGTAAATTTTATTTAAAAAAATACCCTGATATCAAAGAACAATAGAATAATATTACATATGATTTCCAGATCATAACTAGCTGCTTGCATAACATGAAAGTGAAATTTCACACAATGAAAAGCAGCCCATACCTTAAATAATACAACATATAATCTCAAACCCTGCTGTTATGTGTTTAAAAATTAATAAACTTGGTTAAGTCTTCATGAAGGATTGAAGAGAGGGCTGGTCACTCAGGCTTCCTGTTAAAAACTCAATTGAGTTTAGGTTAGAAATATAAGTTGGGCATTAATCTTTTCCCCTTTCCATGCATTATTTTTCACTAACCCAGTCACTCTTTTTCATTCATGAGGACACTCTCCTTATTCTGTTTATAAAAAAAATTTTTGTAAAATTAAGTTATAGTCAGAAGACAAAGAAATTGCCAAAGTTGGAAACCTTTCCTCACAGCTCACCTTGATGACTTCCTTGTACCTCACTTATCTGCACTCTTCATGTGTATTCAGTGCTTCAGGCTTGCATGTCACTCCCATTTCTTAGAAAAGCGAATTACTCTTTCTTCTTTTCTACATCTGTAACAGTCTAAACTAATCTTTTCCTCAGCTAATTGCAGCGCCAGTGGTCTCTGCAACAGCTAGCACAACTTGAATTACTCAAAAACTTTTGCATGATTCCTCAGATCCACACGTTTTGCCCCCCAAAAGTAAATTCCATAGAGATAGGTCATGAGGAAGGTGTCTCCTCTTGTTGTCCTTAGCAATGAATAGAAGGATGGGAGAATAGATGATGCGGTCTTTTGGCGCCGATGGGTTCTCTAGAGTTCTAATGGAGTCCGTGACACTGAAATTCCAACTAATAACAACGTGTTGCTTCTCTCTCCATTCTTCGTGCATTCTCCCTCAGGGAGATCTCTGAAAAGTCATGCTGGGAAAAGACACCCAGCCAGAGAGCAGTGTGTAACTCAGTGTTGATTATGAACCATTCATTATCATTGCATAAAAGTTAGGCACATTTGTGTTCTTTTTCTTTATAATATTTTTGCTTAGGTTTAAGTTCATCTCACAGATACTGTTATTTTTGTTTTGTTCAGTAAAAAAGTAAAGCGACAAGTAGACATATTCATATTTCCTCATGACACAGTTTCAAAAGTATTAAATATTCACATCATGAAAAGAGCATTTCATTCTTTTCCAAGTAGTTAACTTTTTATTGAATTAAGGTTGGATTCTCACCTCATTAGTTTATGTTTCAATGTTGTTTTTTGATAACTTTGAGTGTATATTTATGTTACATGGGAAATAAATGAAGATGAATTGGAAGCCAACGAACAATTTAAGCATCCTGCTAGAAATTGCATCTAATTGCTATGTATAATCATATTTGGTATAGATCACTTCTTTAAATAAGAAGGCTTAAGCTTCACTGATGTGGATGGCAGGAGTGGAGAGTGGGATATGACTTTCACACGAACTCTGGTGCCTCATATTTGACCATGTCCCCTGGAGGGGCAGACCTGGTGGCACTCAGAGGAAGGACAGCAGGTCACCGAGAAGAGACTTGATACCCTATGAGCACATACAGGGGGAGGAGGTCCCCCTCAGTCACAGTCATAGGGGAGGGGAGTAAGGGGAAATGGGAAGGAGGGAGGAATGGGAGGATACAAGGGATGGGATAACCATTGAGATGTAACAAGAATAAATTAATAAAAAAATTTTTTAAGTAAAATATATATATATACACATACATATGTATATATATATTACATACTTTAGGGGTTTCATGAATTGGAGGCAGGAAAAAGTGCTATGAAGTATTTCTTACAATTCTAGCTACTTTTTCAACAAACTTGATAAGTCAGGGATTTTGTCTACCTCTTCTTTTTACCATAATAAAAGATTTTGTACTTTAAAAAAAACAGAAGGCTTGAAACAGAAATCTGAACACATATACATATTTTGCACAGTGTTATGAATTTTTCCATGGTGTATTTTGCTTTTTGCAACTTCTTTGGCTAATTTAGGTGGATCATATTTAACACTAAGACAAAGTGTTACACCTTAATCTATTCATTAAATGACAAAAGAATGCTCACATTTTCTTTTTTACTGTAACACCATAGAATGCATATTTGAAGACTGTAAAAAAAAACTTTAAATTAAGATAGAATAATAATTAACCACTGACTCTGAACTCTGTGTCTCTGTTTACTGGATCCTACAACTTACATGCTTGAATTAAAGAAGAACCCAGCAAAACTGGATATATAAAATAATTTTTAATTAGCACCCCTTGTACATGCCATGTAGGCTGAGGCTAGACTGGTGAATTTCCCTTTGGATGAAAGAATGCCTATTGCATGGGTGTGGGAGAATCATTAATTTTAGCAGACACTGGATCTGGGGGTCTCAAAATCTTATCCTCTTAGTGCTGGTGAGAAGTGAAACATAGGTTGAGTAGTAGGGTTATTTGAGGATTGTTTTGGATCTTACCTATGTAGAGGATATTGGAACCCTGGCCCTGAGTCACAGCCTCATTACATGCTAAAAGCAATGGGACCAAGGATGCACAACTGAAACCTTCAACTACACAGTGAACTAAAGTATACATACATTTTTAAGCCACGTACCTCAGGTTATAGTCAGGTGTTTCAGAAGTGCGGAAGAGGGAAAGCACCAATAGCCACATTCAACAGGAGTGGTAATCAATGTATGTTCTGTCAAATGCCATGATAACGATAGTGACCCCAATTATGAAATTACTTAAATTAATGACACTAATTTTGAACTCACAGCCTTCTTAATTTTCAGAAATCCTGTTGATGAACCAAAGTTTATGAACCATTCAACATCAATTTATACCTTCTGTGCTTAAAGTGGTTACAGTTAATTTTTCCCATTTTACTAAATAATGTTCATAGAAATACTGTCCATATTTGACAAAACTTCAGTGTATAAATCTAGTTTGACTATCAATAAAAAGTTTAAAGTGTCATCATATCTTCTTACCATTTTTATAGAATAATGTTCCTGATTCTTAACTTTAAATTATGATAACTATATAAAAT
>OU015747.1:96564262-96616564 GCA_907169655.1 Acomys percivali
ATTATATATTTGAATCAGTTTTGAGGCTTATGATTCATTTATTTAATATAATGAGCTTCAAATAGTTAATAGGTGACTCAGATAAAAGGACACAAAATTGAGGATCCATGCTCTGCAGTGGTGGGGACTGAGACTGGCTTGCTGGTGACTTAGAGAAGGCTGTCCTGGTATGGGGAAACATGGCACGCAACATATTAAGTAGTAGCCAGGCCAAAGGAGCTTTAGAGTGAGAAGAGATATCACATCCTACTGGGAATAAAAAAGAATCAGAGCAACAAAATCTATTTAAATAACAATGTAATTTAATACCAACACCAACACCCACCCATCCTCTCAACCAACAACAGTCATCCTTGTAATTCCCAATGTATGAACAAAGGTAACATGATCAAACCAAGAGAACATATTTTCTCCAAAAGTTATTAACATTATGATAATGATTCTTAATGAAATGGACTTACATGAAATTACAGGTAAATTAAGAAGGTAACGATCACACACACACACAAACACACACACACACGCATGCAGGCACACACACACACACACACACACACACACACACACACACACATTCATTGCGGGGCAGCTCCACCAAGAAATGAATTTATTCGAAGAGAACTGAAAAAGAGAGAAAGGAAGTAACATTAACCAGGCACTCTTGTTTATTTTTTCTTTTTTTATTAATTTATTCATATTACATCTCAATGGTTATCCCATCCCTGTATGCTCCCATTCCTCCCTCCCTCCCATTTTCTCCCTACTCTCCTCCCCTATGATGCCAATGGACAGGGCATTCTCCGCAGTTGAGTGGAGAGTGGGGTATGACTTTCACACGTAGTCTGGTGCTCATATTTGACCACATCCCCTGGATGGGGAGACCTGATGGCACTTAGAGGAAGGATAGCAGGCTATCAATAAGAGACGTGATATCCTATGAGCATATACAGGGGGAGGAGGTCCCCCTCAGCCAGGCACTCTTGTAATCCCAGTACTTGGGGAGAAGGAGGCAGGTGGATCTTCGGGATTTGGAGGCCAGCTTGGTCTAAAAAGTGAGTCCAGGATAGTCAAGGTTAAACAGAGAAACTCTGTCTTAAAAAAACAAAAAATAAAGAAGAAGAATGTAACATTAATAAGGGTACAAAATAGATCTCAATAAAGATGCAGAAATACAAAGGGATAATCAAAGCTATATGATACTAGAAATAAAATCTCAATATGTTATGTTAAATCCTAAGTGAAATGTTTGCTTAATAGAATGGATTATGCGGAAGACAAAATATCATGTTTTGAAGATAAGGGAGAGGAATCAGAACATTCATTCAGTATTAATAATTAAAAACAAAGAAACATGAAAAGAACATTAAGAAGCTTTGGAAAACCATAAAAAAACAAGGTATATGTTATGGTCATAGAAGAAAGATCCAAGGCAAGCAAAATATTGGGACAAGAGAGAAGCCAGATTAAATAAGTCAGTTGGGGAGATGAGTTTGTGCCAAAACAGCAGAGTTGAACCAGCCAGCTAAGAGCTCAGAAAGAATAAGTAAGTGTGAGCTCATTAAGCAATAAGTCTCAGAAGCTGAAATCATTCTAAGCCTAGGTTAGATTGTATGAAAACTAGAAGCTTCCAGGCCATTGTGAATGAATAAGAAAATAAATAATTGAGTAAAATTGTCACTATGCTGCCATAATGCCTCTTCAAAGGGCTTCCATGTGTTCCTAAATCTGACTCCGAGAAACATAAGAATTATAATGAGACTGTTAAGAATTGGTGTTTGTAACTGGTAGTTATGGCATTTCCAGAAATAGATATGATTTTCCTTGATGTTGTGGAGAATTTTTATGTAAGCACCATAAGATGTATGTTGGGTTTATTTTTATAAAACTTTGTTTCTCTTAGTTTCTCTTAACCAGCTATCACATCTATTGCCCAAATATTTGAGAAGTTTTAATATTTGTTTATAAAGCTTTACAACAAAATCTTGAGCAGTTTAAGTGTGTTCTTAACTCCCTGTGTTATCCTGAATCCATCTTTTCCAAAACCCCATGTTATTTGGTTTTTAGTTCTTTCTTTGTTCCAGGTGAATCTTTTTCATCTCTCTTGTACCTCAGCCTATGGATGAATCACCTATTTTCTCTTCCGACTCCTCCCCTGGTTAGCAAGAAGTCCAGCACTATTCTTTCCCCTGTAAGCTGCTTCATTGACATCCCAGGACAACTGGGGAGCTGAGTTCATATCATATTGAGACATGAGAGTCTCAGAACAAGGATTGAAACCAGATATGGAGGGTACATAAACCAGCATTTGAATTACACAATAACCTAATTCCTATAGCTTTAGCATTAGATGATTTCAATTATTTATTTCCTTTCTCCTAATAGAGTTGTTAATACACATTTTATGCAGAGGGATATAGAATGCAGGAGGAAAAAAAAGACTTTGATGTCTTTCCTTAAGTAAAAGTAAAGATTGCCAGGCCAGTCTCTGTTCTTTTCAGACCACTTATATTCCTAATTTAACCAATGATTAATTCAATGCAGAAATAATTGGAAGTTTTGGAAGAAATGAAGATTGGCTATGAATATAGTTTAAACAATGAAATAAATGAAAGAACTGAAAAGTTTTCATGAAGATGTTGAAAATGAGCAGAAGCTGTAGATGGGACTTAAGTGAAACTATTTATATTTAGTTAATGTAAGAATAATTATAAAAAATGTGTCATTTGCTGCAGAAAATAAAAGTTTACAGAGTAGCTTCTGAAATGTGAGGTTTGGAAAAACAATGAAAAGATGTTATGCATCTGAGATATTTCACAAAATAACTCAGTTTTGTTTATAAGAGATGATCGGCCTGAGGGAGGAGAGTGAGAATATTTGAGAGCAAAGAGATGTTTTGGGTTGCTATAATGAGAGTCATATAAAGAACTTTTAGAGGCAGCATTTTGGATGATCATGTCCACAATTCATGTGGATTCTAGCTCACCTGGTCATCAGATACATAGGAATAGTTGGTAGAAAGGATTTTTCTTATATGGAACATAAGATTTCAAATGTGTGTTTTATATCATTTTATTATTCTTGCTGCCACATCCACTTTATTTCTGTATGAAATGGTGACACCTTAGGTTATTGGACTAGTTTTTCCTTGGTAAATAACTCTAGCACTTTTCTCTGATAGGCAATTTGCATTATTACTTATGAGGGCCATCAAACTGCAGACACATTTAGCTTCATCAAATATAAAATCCTCATTGCCTTACAATTCATGATATGCCCAGAGAGCTTAACTATTTCTCTGTGCCTAATACACTGTGTCACAATAAGTCACTTTCACAACAGACTTCAAAAAGTTGTTAGACAGTTGCCAATATTTACTCATTTTTGCCATTTGCCAAATACTCTCTGACACAATTTCACGTAAAAATTGCTATAATGTGCTTAAGAATGGAAGCATATCCAATGTTATCTGCAACAAAATGCAAGATGTCCATGATGTTGGAGATTCTGTTATAGTTTCATAATCACCATGATACAAATATGTAACTAAGTCATATTTGACTAGCATCAGAGGAAACTCATTTCATTCTATGTCTTGAAGACAAAGTGGTGAGGTAGTAAAAAGCGTTGACATCTTGACACAAGCTGCAGTCATCTGGAAAGAGGGAACCTCAGTTGAGGATATGTCTCCATTAGCTGGCCAGTTATACATTCTGTGGGGGATTTTTTTTTTTTTGAGCATGGTTTATGTGAGAGGGCCCAGCCCTCTACGGGTAATGCCGCACTTAAGCAGATGTTCCTGGGTTATACTAGAAAACTGACTGAGAAAGTCTTGGAGAGCAAGCCAGCAAGCAATATTTCTCTTCAGTCCTTGGCTCAGTTTCTGCCTGCTCCAGCTCCTACCACCACTTCCCTCAATGATAGACTGTGAGCTGTAAACCAAATAAAGCCCTTCCTTTTCCCATATTGTTTGTGGTAAAGGTCTTATGACAGCAATAGAAAGCAAAGTAGGACCAGCAGTAACTTCTGTTAGGCACATTTCAGTGCTCTCTCAGAACTAAGGAGTATATGTTTATAGTCCAAGGAAAAGTCAGTGTAATTGCTGTAAGTATAGATTTCCTAGAGATACTCTAACAAATTACCAGGCATTTATTGGTTTAAAACATTTCTCCATTAATCTTTGAGTGTTGGAAGTCAGAAATCTGACATGAATCCTCTGAGGCTAAAACCAGCAAACAAACAAACCCATGTTCCTTCTTGGCCTCTAGCAGGTGACTGCACTGGCTTCTCCAGTTTCTACATGTCTCCTGGTTATGTCTTTGTTAGGCATTGCTAGTCCCACTGTTCCACCAATAGTGTCTATTTTCATGTAGCCTCTTGGTTCCTTCTATGAAATCATGATGGCCCTTATAATGTTATTTGATTCTCCAAGATCATCTGGATAATCTCACTATATCACTGCACTGATACATCAAATAGTATAAAGTTCCTACCACCAAGTAACAACTGTGGTCCCTGGTTCTGGGCGTAAGAATGTTGTGTCAATCTACCAAGGCATTTATTATTTGACTCTTTCAAAGATATTGTTGTGTACCAACTAACCAAAATTTTATAAAAATCTCATTTTCTCCTAAATATCTTATAGTACAAGAAGTCGATGATACCCTCAGTTCATTAGAGTTAGCTATGGCATGCTGAGTATTATAGGTAATTCAGTGACTTTGGTGGACTGGGGTGTTCGACTAAATTGGAGGAGATATCAAACTTGTCTATGAGCATCAGAGAACATTTTTGGAAAATGAAGATGGAAAGGTTGAGGGGTGGTAGAGTTTTCTCAGGGACAATACTCAGTCCTTCTGCCCATACATAAGCTGCATGGAGAATGAGAAGGGGAATGTAAACACATGGATTCAGTTACATGTGACCCACATCTGCCTTTGACCCTATGAGCCTCAAGTTCATTGATTCTAACCTCATTTGCTCTTCCCTGGGTCCTTCCATAATCATTCACATAGACAAGTGAAAATTAGGAGTTCATAGTTCTACTCTATGATAGACCATTCACAATTTTCTTTTTCTGAATTTCTTCCAAATACCCCAAACATTTATTTATACAAACTGTGACATTTCTACATTTACATTACATGCAGCCAAGGCTGGGAAGACATTATATACTAACTGGAATTGTTTTTAATTCATAATCTTGCATCATAGCGACACACCTTACTCTTCCTTCCTGAGTGCTGAGATTAAAGGCATGCACACCATGCCTGGCTGATATCCTTATTTTTCATAGCTGAGTAGTACTCCGTTGTGTAAATGTATCACAGTTTTGTTGTCCATTCTTTAGTTAAGGGACATGTAGGTTGTTTACAGATTCTGACTATTACAAATAAAGCTTCTATGAACATAGTTGAATAAATGTCTTGTTGTATGTGGGACCATCTTTTGGATATGTACTCAGGAGAGTTATGGCTGGGCCTTGTGGTAGGGCTCTTCCCAATTTCTGAGAAAGCGCCCGATTGATTTCCAAAGTGGTTGTACAAGTTTGCACTCTCACTAGTAATGGAGGAGTGTCCACTTTCTACATACCCTCTCCAGCATTTGCTGTCTCTTGAGTTTTTCATCTTAGCCATTATGATAGGTGCAAGATGAAATCTCAGAGTCTGCGTTTCTCTGATGGCTGATGTTATTGACCATTTCTTTAATTGTTTCTCTACCATTAGAGATCCTTTTGTTTAGATTTTTACCCAATTATTAATGGGATTATTTGGTTTGTTGGTGTTTAATTTCTTGACTTCTTTATTTTGGATACTAGACCTTTGTCAGATGTAGGGTTGGCAAAGATCTTTTCCCGTTCTGTGAGTAATATTGACTTTAATGTATTAGTTAACTTCTCTTCTTTCCTATATGGTGATGTGAGTCAAAATAATACTATTCATTATTTTTCCTCTAAACTCTGGTGTACATTTTAAATGACTCCTATTTCTGCACACTTTTGCAAATGATTATAAAAATGTTATTAATAATAGCTTATGTTTACGTAAAGCTATGTTCCAGGATCTTAATTATGCACATCTTGAACTATTCTATCTCTCCTTTCTCCTATATTTTTGTAACAAATTTTTCAAACAACATGGTCTAATTATGGTTTCCTTTTCCTATCTCTTTCCAGATCCTCCCCTATCTCCTCTCTCACAAATCCATACCATACTTTCTCTTTATCACTTAGGAAATAAAAATACATATAAAAATTATGACAGAATCAAAACAAACAAACAAAAATAGGACAAACAAACAAAAGAACAATTGGAAGAAATAGGACTAAAGAGAAAGCACAAGGAACACATAGATGCAGTGACATGCATGTTTACACACAGAAAGTCCTGCAAAACACAAATTTTGAGACTGTACTATCTAATGTAATGATATTTATTGTATAAAAAAGCTTTAAAATTTATGTGAATCTCATTTTGTGTTGACAATACAATGCTAAGCATGCATCAGGCATTAAAAATGGTTTGTGATCAGGGCATGGTGGTATATGGATGTAATCCCACCACTCTGGAGGCAGAGGCAGGTGGATTGTTGTGGGTTTGAGGCCAGCCTGGTCTACAAAGTGAGTCAAGGAGGGCCAAGACCACCCAGAGAGACCCTGTCCTGAAAAACAAACACAAAAAACAAACAAACCAAAAAAAAAAAAAAAAAAGAAAGTGGTTTGTGATTCTACCCAGTGAGATTCCACTGAAGAAAATTATTTTTTGAGAGAAGTTATTATCTGGAGATAGATTATGGTCAGGTATAGGGACCTGTGTCCAATTCACCTCTCATGTCTAGAGAGCCATATAACGTAGACCCATGTGGGTCTTTCTGTGCATGCTGCCACATTCTTTGTGAGTTCATGTGTGCATTGGTCCTGTTGTGTTTGGAAGACCTTCTTTCCTTGGTGTCCTCCATCACCTTTTGGATCATAGAGCTTTTATGTCCCCTACTCTGCAGGGTTTCATGAACACTGAGTGGAGAGAATTATGGAGTCATCCATTTGATTGAATATTCCAAGGTCACTCACTCTATGCACATTGTCCAGTTCTGGGTCTCTGTGTTTCCATCTACTGCAGGAGGGAGCTTCTCTGATGATGGCTGATCAAAACATTGATGTATGAGTATCACACAATGTTGTTAGGAGTCATTCTATTGCTAGTCTTTTAGCAGAACAGTAGTACTTGGTTTTCCATATGTGCCCTGCCTATGTAGTCTCAGGGTTTGTCTACCTGAGTAGTGTGTGGATGGGTTCCACATCATGGAGTGGGCCTTAAATCCAATCAGATAGTGCTTGGTTATTCCCACAAGTTTTTTTCTAAGATTGCAATAATACATCTTGTAGGCAGGATATCACTGTGGGTGGGAAGGATTGTAGTTGTGTTACTCTCTGGTAACATGAAGAATATTTTTCAGTACCATGAATCCTAATTAATAAGGGTGAAAAGTCTAGGTAAGCAAGAGCTCAACTCCATTATGTTCAATGAGTTATGTATGTGTTGTCTTCAGCAACAGTGCCTTATTATAAGTTTGTTGAGAGCAATCAATGTCTTTGGCAATAATCTGGGTTATATTGGATTTTCCCTGGAACCCCTTTTATCAAGAATACAGTTAGATGTAACTGATTATTGGCATTCAATGCTTCCTTTGGTGCAAGAGACGTCAAGTTGGGGCTTTCTGTCCTGTTACTTAGTAATTCTATGGAGATTTGCCTTATATGCATATATTTTACTAATCTCCTATTGTGTTACGTTTTCATACAAACCTCATATGACCCTTTGTTTTAGCTTTCCATCCCTGTATTACCTCCCTTACACATATCCTTATACCTTGTTTGAACATCCTGTAACAGTACTACTAATCTTTGTCCATTCATAACTATCTATTTTATTTATCACAATTAGGGAAATCCCCTCTCACCCTAGTCACTTACTCTATACATATCTCTGTGTTTATATGTATGTATGTATGTATGTATGTATGTATATATATATATACATACATACATACATATATATATATAGTGTGCTTATTGAAGACTTAAGAGTTAACACCAAAAAAGAAAAAAAAAAGAGTTAAAATTAACTTATAAGAAAATACATACTCTATTTGTCTTTGAGGTTTAATTTTTTTTTTTAGCACCGTCCATTTACCTGGGTATCTTGATTTCATTTTTTATAACATCTGAGTAATATTCTATTGTATAAATGTAGCATTCTTTTCTTTACCAATTCATAACTTGACTGACATTTAGGCTGTCTCTGATTTCAGGGTTTTATTAGTAGAACATCAATGATATGGTTGAACAAATATCCCTGTAGTAGGTTGAACAGTTTTGGATAAATTCCCAAAAGATATATTTTAAGATAGATCTATTCCCACTTTCCTGAGGATCAACCACACTGATTTCTACAGTGGCTGTTCAAGTATGCATTCCCATCAGGATGGATGACTCTTCTCTTTACCACACTGATTTCTATAGTGGCTGTACAGGTATGCATTCCCGTCAGGATGGATGAATCTTCTCCTTACTCCACATCTTCACCAGCATGAGATGTCATTTGCTTATTGAACTGGACTATTCTGACAACAACAAGAAAAAACTCAATGTAATTTTGGATTGCTTTTCACTGATGACTATCAATGCTGAGCATATTTTTTAGTGTTTGTTAGCCATTTTTTTTCTTTCTTGAAAGCACTCTGTTTATATCTGTAACTCATTTTAAGTTGGTTTACTTAGTTTCTTGATAACTACTTTTTTTTAAAGTTCTTTAACTATAGTGGATATAAGTCATCTATCAAATGTATAGTGGATAAAAACATTTTCATATTCTGTAGACTGCCACTTGGTCAAATTGACAGTGTCTTCTGCCTTAAGCTTTTCAGTCTTATGAGTTCCACTCATTAGTTGTTAATCTTAGTGCCTGCATTATTAGTGTTCTGTTCATAAAGTCATTGCCTATTCCAATGCATTCAAAGCTGTGTCCCAGTTTCTCTTCTCTCCGATTCAGTGTATCTGGTTTTATTTTGAGAACTTTGATATATTTGGAGTTGAATTTTTTTCCAAGGTGATACCTATGGATCAATTTGGATTCCACATGCAGGCATTCAGTTTGACTAGCACCATTTGTTGAAGATCCTGTCTATTTTTCCAGTGTATGTTTCTGACCTTTTTAAAAGTCAGGTTTCCATAAGTGTGTGCATTTATGCCTGAGTCTTCTATTTAATTTCGTAGATCAACTGTCTGTTTTTGCTAGTGTTTATCCCTTTTATTATGATAGAACTTTAGTACAATTTGAGGTGAAGGATGGTAATAACTGTTCTATTTGTTTGTGACATCAGTTAGCCCCAGTATTTCCCTGTTTAATTTTTGTCTCCATGTCCTGTATGTTGGGGTACTGAAGTCTCCCACTGAAATCAATATGTAAGTTAAATCTGTAGTAGCACTTCTTTTTACAAACTTGGGTGCCCTGTGTCTGGTATATAAGAGGTTAAGAATTGCAATACCCTCTTTATGGATTCATTTTTGATGAATATGTAGCATCCTTCCCCATCTCTACTGAGTAGTTTTGGTTGAAAAGTCTAATTTTTCAGATATTAAAATGGCTAAACTGTCTTGCTTGTTAGGTCCACTTGCTTGAATTATCTTTGTCATCTTTTCCCTGAGGTAGGTCTATCTTTTACGTTAAGATATGTTTCTTGGATACAGCAGAAGGATACATACTGTTTTTGTATCAGGTTTTGTCTTTTTATTGTTTAATTCTGACTACTGATGTTAGAGTTATCAGTGAAGAGTGTCTATGGACTCCCGTTTTTTTTGTTGTTGTTGTTGTTTCTGTTGTTATGGTGCTAGTGGTGGTGATGGGAGAGATGGTAGTGTTGGTATAAGTCTCCTTCAACCTCCTCTTTTATTTGCTGATCTTCAATTTCTTCTGCTGTCTTAGGTGTGGTTAAACTCTTATATTGTGTTTTTCTGTTACGCTCCTTTTGAGGGCTGGATTTGGAGATAGACGCTACTTCAATTTGCTTTTATTATAGAATATGTTTCTTTTTACATATATTATAGTTTAATGTTTTGCTGGGTATAGTAGTCTGAGCTGATATCTACACTGTTTTTTTCTTTTTTAAAAAAATTTTATTAATTTATTCTTGTTACATCTCTATGGTTATCCCATCCCTTGTATCCTCCCATTCTCCCCTCCCTCCCATTTTCCCCTTATTGCCCTCCCCTATGACTGTTCCTGAGAGGGATTATCTCCCCCATGAGTATATGCTCATAGGGTATCAAGTCTCTTCTCAGTGACCTGCTGTCATTACTCTGAGTGCCACCAGGTCTCCCCCTCCAGGGGACATAGTCAAATGTGAGGCACCAGAGTACGTGAGAAAGTCATATCCCACTCTCCACTCAAGTGTGGAGACTGTTCTGACCATTGGCTAGATCTGGGTAGGGGTTTAAAGTTTACCGCCTGTATTGTCCTTGGCTAGTGCCTTAGTTTGAGCGGGACCCCTTGGCCCAAATCTGCCTATCATAATGTTCTACTTGTAGGTTTCTAGGACCCACTGGATCCTTCTACATTGCTATTCTCACATGGTTCTCTCATCTAGAGTCCCAATAGGATGTCCTCCCCTCTGTCCCAGTTTCCTTGTAAGGGAAGGCTTTCATGGGACATGCCCCTTGGGTTAGTGTGCAGATATAAGTGAGTATATACCATTTGAGTCTTTCTGCTTCTGGGTTAACTCACTCATTATGATCATTTCTAGCTCAATCCATTTATCTACAAATTCGGGAAATCCTTGTTTTTAATAGCTGAGTAGTATTCCATAGTGTATATGTACCACAGTTTCTTTATCCATTCTTCTACTGAGGGACATTTAGGCTGTTTCCATGATCTGGCTTTTATGAATAAGGCTGCTATGAACATGGTTGAGCAAATTTTCTTGTTATGTGCTGGTGCATCTTCTGGGTATATTCCAAAGAGTGGAATAGCTGGGTCTTGAGGAAGCCCTATTCCAAGTTTTCTGAGACAGCACCAGATAGATTTCCAAAGTGGCTGTACTAGTTTGCATTCCCACCAGCAATGAAGGAGTGTTCCTCTCTCCCCACATCCTCTCCAGCATGTGTTGTCGCTTGAGTGTTTGATCTTAGCCATTCTGATGGGTGTAAGATGGAATCTCAGAGTTGTTTTGATTTGCATTTCCCTGATGACTATAAGGTTGAGCATTTCTTTAATTGTTTCTCAGCCATTTGATATTCTTCTGTTGAGAATTCTCTGTTTAGTTCCAAGCCCCATTTCTCAATTGGAATATTTGTTTTGGTGGTGTTTAATTTCTTGAGTTCTTTATATATTTTGGATATTAGACCTTTGTCAGATGTAGGGTTGGTGAAGATCTTTCCCCAGTCTGTAGGCTATCACTTTGTTCTATTGATAGTGTCTCCTGCCTTACAGAAGCTTCTCAGCCTCATGAGGTCCCATTTATTAATTGTTGACATTAAGGCCTGGGCTGTTGGTGTTCTGTTCAGGAAGTTGTCTCCTGTGCCAATATGTTCTAAGTTCTTCCCCACTTTTTCTTCTAAATGACTTAGTGTCTCTGGTTTTATGTGGAGGTCTTTAATCCACTTGGATTTGAGTTTTGTGCAAGGTGAAAAATATGGGTCCAGTTGCATTTTTTTACACATAGACATTCAGTTAGACCAGCACCATTTGTTGAAGATGCTATCCTTTTTCCATTGAATGGATTTGGCTTTTTTGTCAAAAATCAAGTGACCATATGTGTGTGGATTCATATCTGGGTCTTCAATTCGATTCCACTGATCAACCAGCCTGTTGCTGTGCCAGTACCATGCTGTTTTAATTACTATTGCTTTATAGTACAATTTGAGATCAGGTATGGAGATTCCTCCGGAGCACCTTTTATTGTACAAGATCGTTTTTGCTATTCTGGGTTTTTTGTTTTTCCATATGAAGTTCAAAATTGAACTTTTAATGTCTTTAATTTTTTTTTAAGATTTTATTTATTTATTTTATTTATTTTTAATTAATTTATTCTTGTTACATCTCTATGGTTATCCCATCCCTTGTATCCTCCCATTCTCCCCTCCCTCACATTTTCCCCTTATTCCCCTCCCCTATGACTGTTCCTCAGAGGGATTACCTCCCTCTGTATATGCTCATAGGGTATCAAGTCTCTTCTCAGTGACCTGCTGTCAATGTCTTTAAAATTTTGTGTAGGTATTTTGATAGGGATTGCATTGAATCTGTAGATTGCTTTTGGTAGGATGGCCATTTTTACTATGTTAATTCTTCCTATCCATGAGCAAGGAAGATCTTTGCATCTTCTCATGTTATCTTCAATCTCCTTCTTCAGAGTTTTGAAAATTTTTTCAAACAAGTCCTTCACTTGCTTAGTTAGAGTAACTCCTAGATATTTTATATTGCTTGTGACTAATGTGAAGGGTATGGCTTTCCTAATTTCTTCCTCTGCAAGCTTGTCATTTGTGTATAGGAAGGCTACAGACATTTTTGAGTTAATTTTGTAACAGCTGAAAGTGTTTATCAGCTGTAGGAGTTCTCTGGTGGAATTTTGAGGGTCACTTATGTACACTATCATATCATATGCAAATAGGGATAGTTTGACTTCCTCCTTTCCCATTTGGATACCCTTGATCTCCTTTTGTTGTCTTATTGCTCTGGCTAGAACTTCGAGTACTATATTGAAGAGATATGGAGAGAGTGGGCAGCCTTGCCTTGTTCCCGATTTTAGAGAAATTTCCTTGAGTATCTCACCATTTACTTTAATTTTGGCTATTGGCTTGCTGTATATAGCCTTTATTATGTTGAAGAAAGTGCCTTGTATCCCCGATCTCTCTAAAACTTTAAACATGAATGGGTGTTGGATTTTATCAAATGCTTTCTCTGCATCTAAAGAGATGATTATGTGGTTTTTTATTTTCAGTTTGTTTATATGGTGGATTACATTGATGGATTTCCGTATATTAAACCATCCCTGCATGCCTGGAATGAAGCCTACTTGGTCATGATGAATGATATCCTTTATGTGTTCTTGTATTCGTTTTGCAAGAATTTTATTTAGTATTTTTGCATTGATGTTCTAAGAGAAATTGGTCAGAAATTCTCTTTCTTTGTTGAGTCTTTGTGAGGTTTAGGTATCAACATGACTATGGCCTCATAGAATGAATTTGGTAATGTTCCATCCTTTTCTATGTTTTGGAGTAGCTTGAAGAGGAGCGGGATTAGCTCACCTTTGAAGGTCTGGTAGAATTCTGCACTGAAACCATGTGGCCCTGGGCTTTTTTTGTTTGGGAGACCGATATCTACACTTATTTAGAGTTTGAAAGCTATCCATTCTGATCCTCAACTGAAAAGGCAAGTGTTATTCTAATAGGTCTGCTTTTATTTGTTACATGTCTATTTGTCCTCTTGAAAGTTTTAATTTTATTCTTTGTTTTGCACATTTAGTGTTTTAATTATTATGTTTTGTTTGGTAATTTCTTTTATTTTCAAAATACTTGGGATTCTGTAGCTAGTACCTTGTAACCTTCTTTAGGTTATCAAAATTTCCTGTTATCATTTTATTTAAAATATTTTTCTGTACATTTGACCTGGAGTTCTTATTTACTGTATTTCTATTACTCATAGATTATTTTCAGATTTTCTAAATGTTTTGTGCCTGAATGTTAGTTAGCTTTATCATTTTCTTTGATTGAGGTATCCAGTTCTTCTATCATATCTTTAATGTCTAAAATTTTTCCCTATTTTGTATTCTATCAATGAAGTTTATGTTTTGTTTTTTATTCTTGGAGTTTTTTGTTCCTAGTTTATCTTCATTTTAATTTCCTTTAGTGATATCATTTCTAGTTTTATGTCCTATTTTTCTTCATTTTATCCCACTGATTTTGTTTTTATGGATTTTATTAATGAATCATTTATATTTTTATGTTTTTAGTCATGTCAATAATATTTATTTTTAATTCATCATCTTTTGCTTCAGCTATATTATTTTTCTTAGGACACACTATAATAGGGTGACTCATCTCATGAAGACATATTGTCCTGGCTGTAATTGATTGTGTTTCTATGCTGCTGTCTATATATCTGTGTTTCAGGTGACTGCAAATCTAGGTATTGATATCTGTTTTCTATCTTTGCTGTGTATGTGTTCCTTTTCTTAGTTTCTGTTACTTTCTCTGGATCTTAGGAGAATGTGTTGTCTGTGGGTTGGCTAGTAGGAAATGCTTCTGAGATCCTGCCAAGTGTAAGCACTGTAGGTCCTGGGTAAACTACGTTTCTAGTTATTGGGAGATAACATGAAGGGATGGTGATTAGTTACAAAGTGGGAGAGTGCTGAGGGTGTCCACTGGAGAGAGAGAAAAGCTGCATATGCCATAAGGAACTGCAGAGTTTCCTGGAAGTGGCTTATGCAAGTGGTCTCTTTATGGTTGGGGGGTGAAACAAGGGAATTGTTAATGGAGGACAGGAAAGTGAAGATAATCTCTCTGCTCTCAGGTGACAGGGGTCAGTGTATAGTATACCTGAGGTGTTGGTGGCTGAGACAAAGGGATTTGATGAGGGAGAAAAGCTGCACTAGAAGATCTGTGTCTACTCAAATTCTTTTAATGTTCATGCACATATTTAGGAGTGAGAATTAAATTCATACTCAAGAGAACACCTACAAAGTGACCAATATTAGGTGCTCTATTTTATTTCTCTCTGAATCACAAATAATGCAATATTTTTTAAAAGATTTATTTATTTTATTTATTGCATATGAGTGCTTTATCTGCAGAAGAGGGTATCAGATTACATTACAGATGATTGTGAGCCACTATGTGGTTGCTGGGAATTGAACTCAGGAGCTCTAGGAAGAGCAAGGGGCGCTCTTAACCACTGAGCCATCTCCAGCTCAAATGCAATATATTCTAAGTCTAATGGCTAATTCTTTGTCCTTGTGTTCTCTCACTAACGTCTAATAAATGGAATAATAGATCAAGGGACAGGAGGACAAAAGGACTGTAGAGAAAAAGGAAACTGTGAGTGGGAACATATCTCTGTAGCAAGCTGGAGACCTAAGTCATGGTAGGCTCCCCAGGAGATATGAGACGGACTTTAGCAGAGATTTCTAGTAGCAGGGGCAATAGAGACTGAAGAGGACACCTAACTAGACAAGTTTCCTAGTAGAGAGAGGGGAACACCATCCCACCCACAAAAATTTCCACTCAAAATTCACCCTGCCTATAACATGTACAGGAATATAGATAGAGCAGATATAACAGAGAGTGAAGAAAGTTCCAACCTATGCCCAGCCCAACTCAAGACACAGCCTATGGGAGAGAACCAATCGACGACACTATTAACAATATTCTGTTTGCTTGCAGAAATGAGTCAAGCAGAGTTGTGCTCTCAGAGGCTCCACTCAGCAGCACTTCAAAACAGATGCTGAGTCTCATAGCAAAACATTTGGGGAAGTGTAGGGAGTTTTGTGGAAAAATGAGGAGAAAGTGAAAAGGACCTGGAGGTGACAGAAGCGTCACAAGAAGACAAACATAGCCAATAAACCAGGGCCTAGAGGACCCTACCAGGACGGAAGCACTAATCAAGAACCTTGCATGGACTAGACTTAGGCCCCATGCAAAATGTAGTGGCTGCTTCACGTGGATCCCCTAGTAAGGGGAGAGGGGGATGTCTCTGGCAAGGAATCTCTATTTAATTACTTCCCCCTGGTGGGACTGCCTTGCTAGGCCACTTGGGAAGAGAATAGACCTGATATGACTGGATGACCTGTGGTGAATGGGAAGGGGAGCTGCTTCCCTCAGCTCCTCTGAGGAATAGCTTAGTGAGAGAGGGAGAGAGGGTGGGACTCTGAGGTGAGGAAGGATGGGGGCTATGGCCAGGATGTAAAGTGAATGAATGAATGAATAAATAAATGAATGATCAAATTTTCTTGTTGTGTGCTGGTACATCTTCTGGGTATATTCCAAGGAGAGGAATAGCTGGGTCTTGAGGAAGCCCTATTCCCAGTTTTCTGAGATAGCACCAGATAGATTTCCAAAGTGGTTGTACTAGTTTGCATTCCCACCAGCAATGAAGGAGTGTTCCTCTCTCCCCACATCCTCTCCAGCATGTGGTGTCACTTGAGTTTTTGATCTTAGCCATTCTAATGGGTGTAAGATGGAATCTCAGAGTCGTCTTGATTTGCATTTCCCTGATGACCAAGGAGGTCGAGCATTTCTTTAAGTGTTTCTCAGCCATTTGATATTCTTCTGTTGAGAATTCTCTGTTTAGTTCCAAGCCCCATTTCTCAATTGGGTTACTTGGTTTGGTGGTGTTTAATTTCTTGAGTTCTTTATATATTTTGGATATTAGACCTTTGTCAGATGTAGGGTTGGTGAAGATCTTTTCCCAGTCTGTAGGCTGTCGCTTTGTTCTCTTGACCGTGTCTCTAGCCTTACAGAAGCTTCTCAGCCTCATGAGGTCCCATTTATTAATTGTTGACATTAAGGCCTGGGCTGTTGGTGTTCTGTTCAGGAAGTTGTCTCCTGTGCCAATATGTTCTAAGTTCTTCCCCACTTTTTCTTCTAAGTGACTTAGTGTCTCTGGTTTTATGTTGAGGTCTTTAATCCACTTGGATTTGAGTTTTGTGCAAGGTGACAAATATGGGTCCAGTTGCATTTTTTTACACATAGACATCCAGTTAGACCAGCACCATTTGTTGAAGATGCTATCCTTTTTCCATTGAATGGATTTGGCTTTTTTGTCAAAAATCAAGTGACCATATGTGTGTGGATTCATATCTGGGTCTTCAATTTGATTCCACTGATCAACCAGCTTGTTGCTGTGCCAGTACCATGCTGTTTTAATTACTATTGTTTTATAGTACAATTTGAGATCAGGTATGGAGATTCCTCCGGAGCACCTTTTATTGTACAAGATCGTTTTTGCTATTCTGGGTTTTTTGTTTTTCCATATGAAGTTCAGAATTGAACTTTCAATGTTCATAGCAGCCTTATTCATAATAGCCACATCATGGAAGCAGCCTAAATGTCCCTCAGTAGAAGAATGGATAAAGAAACTGTGGTACATATACACTATGGAATACTACTCAGCTATTAAAAATAAGGAATTCCCGAAATTTGTGGATAAATGGATTGAGCTAGAAATGATCATAATGAGTGAGTTAACCCAGAAGCAGAAAGACTCAAATGGTATATACTCACTTATATCTGCATACTAGCCCAATGTGCATGTCCCACGAAAGCCTTCCCTTACCAGGAAACTGGGACAGAGGGGAGGACATCCTATTGGGACTCTAGATGAGAGAACCATGTGAGAATAGCAATGTAGAAGGATCCAGTGGGTCCTAGAAACGTACAAGTAGAACATTATGATAGGCTGATTTGGGCCAAGGAGTCCTGCTCAAACTAAGGCACTAGCCAAGGACAATACAGGCGGTAAACTTTAAACCCCTACCCAGATCTAGCCCATGGACAGGACAGTCTCCACACTTGAGTGGAGAGAGGTATATGACTTTCTCATGTACTCTGGTGCCTCACATTTGACTATGTCCCCTGGAGGGGGAGACCTAGGGGCACTCAGAGGAATGACAGCAGGTCACCGAGAAGAGACTTGATACCCAATGAGCATATACAGGGGGAGGTAATCCCTCTCAGGAACAGTCATAGGGAAGGGGAATAATGGGAAAATGGGAGGGAGGGGAGAATGGGAGGATACAAGGGATGGAATAACCATAGAGATGTAACAAGAATAAATTAATAAAAAATAGATAATAAAAATAAATGAATGAATAAATAAATGTAAATGATTAAATAAATATAAATGAAAATAGATTATTTCAACCTTTACAAATGCTTTCTAGCTCTTTCTTCCCCTTCTTTCTCTCTACATTCTCTTCCTGTCTCTGTCTCTGTCTCTCTCTCTCTTAGGTACCCCTTCCTTCTTTTCCTTCTTCCCCAGGCTCATTTAATAAACTCCTCCACAACATAAAACATGTTTTCTGAAGTTCATTCTGCCTGACTTTTCTCTCCTACTTCCAGCTTGTGGTTCTCTACAGTGACAAGGCAGAAAAGCAGATAGAATCTATATGGTTCTTCACACTTCAGGGTGTGATATTTAGTTATGCATAAGGTAGAAAGGTAAGAAAGTATTCTCTCTGCACCATCTTGACAAAGATAAATTACAAAAGCCATGCATTTAGACCCAGAAACTATGAACTGACTTTTGAATAGCAAGAGTGCCAGTGCTCTGGCATTTAAAATGCAGAAAGTGTCAGATTAAAACATTTGATAAGCATGTTCATGTTCAGTGCAGCCAAAGACGACATGGGAACAGAGGACTGAATGAATTCATTGGATGTAATATAAGAAATTTAAATAGAATATATTGTTCCTCCCTTTCCACATCTTGATTTACTTTTGAATCACTACACTTGATATTTTGGATGCATTAGGGGCAGATCCACTATGCAGAAGTGGTCATGTCCATTGATTTTTTTTTTTTTTTTTTTTTAGCCTCCTGCACAAACAATTCATCTCTAAAGTTTTCTCAGCCTGCTATCTTAGCAACTCTGATTTAATTCCTCTGTGATGAGACCTAAGACGTTAGGTTTATAGTACTTCCCCAACTACGTCCAAGTTGGAGATTATTTTTGTTATTTTTCACTTTAGCAATTCTGACTGAAGTAAGAAATCCCAAAGTGGTTTTGATTTGAATTCCCCTAATTGCAAAGGATTGCATAGCCATTTGTATTTCTTTTTCTGTACAATTTCATAGGTTATTTTAAGTAGTGTTGTTTACTTTAGTGGTGCTATTTTTTAAAAGTTCCTTGTGCAGTCTAGCCACTGATTACTATCATGTATATAGTTATCAAAGCCTCTCCTTTCTAGTCTATGAACTGCCTTTTTTTTTTATTAATTAACTACCACAGGGAAAAATTAATAAAAATACCTGAAATGCTCCTAAATATATGAGGACAAAATATCCCTTTTCCATTCAATGTTACTGGAAGTGCAAATGTGTAAGCCCCTATGGAAATAAGTATGTAGGTTCCTCAAAGATGTAGAAATATAACTAGTACATCAGCACTTCTGGGTGTATTCCCAAAAGGATTCAGTATCCTACTACACTGTAGCTATAGTGACTACAGAGATATGTACTTATCCATGTTTATTGTTGCTCAACTAACAATACCCTAGAGATGGAAACAGCCTAGTAGGTGAACTAGTAGCTGAAAAGTAGTGTCTATAAATGATAGAATTCCATTTATATATTAAAAAAGCAAAATTATGAAATTAGCAGGGGATTCTGGAAGAGTTTGAGTCAAGGCAATGAGGAATTAAATGATGAGAGTACAATATCTTTGCATGTGTAAAATTCTTAAAGAATAAATAAAACTATTATACACATAGCTAAGTAATCCATTCATTAAATATTTACAGATACTCAGAACTTTTGTGTTTTTAACTTATAGTCAGTTCTCAAGGCATCACAAGAATATTTTGACTTATTAGATGACTATTTCCTTTATGAGAATTGCTACTGTTCAGATCAGATGTTTACTTAAAATCTGGAAAAAACAAAGATACAGGAACCCAAGAGGCATAGCTTTCATAATCCAGTAAATATGAATGGTATGAGTACAGTGATGATTTGCTTAAGTCATATACCAAAAGATTTTCTGATAGACACATGTTTGTGATGCATTTACTACCTTAGACTTTTCAGGTTGCCTAACACAAATACTTAAGAATATGATTACAGAGTTGTAATATAAAACCTTATTATACTACATATATATTCAAGGCAATCGAAGGCTAAGGCAGCCCAAACTTTATGGACATAACGACATTTAAATATTAAAATACCCTTATATATTTTATGTCTGAAGGTAATAATCAAAAAATCAAATTTCCAGGAAATTTTCATTGAGATCAAAATAGAAATAAACCAGGACTAGAAGTCCTGCTGAGCAGAAGTAGGGAAATTTAGCTTGGGATTCTCTGGCCAGACATCAAATCAAACACAGGAGCAAATGACTTTGATTATGCTAGCAGTGTTCTACCTCTGCTGTGAAAAGTATTTCTTTGATGAGAATTAGGAGCGACATTGAGTATAATTAGTTTTGCTACTTAAAAAAATGACACAGCAAAGATTCTTGTGTAGATAAATAAAAAAATTCTGTAAGGTTATATATTTACTAATATATCATCATCTAGTGGGATGTACTCCAATCATTAAATCAATTTATACCCACAGTGCAAGAGCCTATTTAACAATAGTATTGGAAATATTTAATATTTATATGTAAAATTTTTGTCAGCTTACAGGAAAAATAAACTTTTGTTGTCTCAATTTCATTTTTATTATGAATAAGCTGAGTTTTCAATATATTTAATGACAGTTCAGCTCTATTCTTAAATACTTCTGCAGTAAGTCTCTATTGGGGAATTATTTTTCCTTAAATGTTGCTTTTATATTCTGGAGACTCATTCTTTGATCACTGGATATTTAAAACATAATATTTCTAGCCTTCAGTGCCTCTTTGTTCTTAAATTTGCATATATATGTATATATGTATCTCACAACAATTTAGAAGATGCTATGAATTAGAAAGGAAGCAAGAATATACAGGAGAGTACAGAGTGCATAAAAGGAAGTTTAAAATTATGTAATTATTCTATAATCTCAAAATATAAAAATATCAAATTATTATCATAATTATTGTTAATTATAATATGCCTAGGTTTTTAATTGTCCTGTACCCTTAATTGTGCATTCCAAACCTATCTTTTAGCTTCTTTTCTCCCCTCTGGGTTGGGTTATGAATGAGATAGAATTGGTGATTTGTTTCTTAGTCCAGTAGTCTCTGATGAGTCCCAGAAGGATGGATTGGGACTAGTTAGTCTCTTCTGAGGAGAGATCCATATTCTGAAGAGAGTGGACAGTTTTTTTTTTTCAGAATGGTTTTTTATCTCACATACAAGAAGAAGCTTAAATGGGTTTTTATGAGAGAAAAACTAGAGTTTTAGTGATATCCTGGAGGCCAACCATGTCAATTTCTCAATGACTTTGTCCTAGTGACTTAAAAACAAACAAACAAACTTTACCTTTTTAAAAATTGCACCAAAGCATTTATGGGTTTAAGATACACAAGCCATCCGGGTAGTATTCTTTTTAGTATTTCACTTTACACCATGCAATAATAACACACAGTGAACAGACCATTGGTGTTTTCGTTTGCTTTTGGTTTGTTTGGTTCATTAGTTCCCTGAAAGTTTTGTTCAATACATTTAGAATACGCTCACCTGCTTCTTGAAAGTTCTTCTTAGATATACCCCACTTCTCCACCCACCCAACTTTATGTCCTTCTCTCAACAGTGTATTCTTTTGATATTTTTCCCAAAATGTCCTATTTGTGCTACAGAAAAATTACTGTATGCGTTGTCTTCCACTGGAGTATGGCTGATTTCCCAGAGGATAAACCTTTAGAGAGAACTGACTTTCCCTTGCAAAGCAGGAAACAGCTGGTAATAGCACCAAGGTTAGGGGTGGTATTTTGTGCCCAGTTTTCATTTTCATACTGAGATTGATTTTCCTTGGGATTTCTTGGATCTTCTGTATATTCATTTTGTAATGGTAATGATAAAATGATCAGTTCTCCTTTGGAGAAAATGAATTTTGCATTTGCAAGTGGTTTTACATTGGAGATTGTTGCTGGGTTAGGGGTGAAGATGGATTCACTTCTTTCAGCTCTAGGACTTTTTAGACTAGCCTCTTTACTTCTGTATCTTTTACTTCTGGGCTTAATTTAGCTAGTCCTGGTTCATAAGCCACAACAGTAAAATTTTGTGCCGTCATTGCAATAGTGTATCTTGTAGGTAGGATACCATTGTATCACAGGGTTTGTAGTTAGGTTGATGTTATGTCTCCCCCCACCTTCAGTAGAGTACACAGTACACACTGGTACCAAAAACATTAGCCAAAGGGTTGAAGGCTGTGTGCAGGTAGCAGCTCAATTTCTCTCTTTTATAGTTGTGTAGGTGCTATTTTCGACATTAGGGTCTACGACATTTAAGCAGTTAATCTTGCTAAGAGTATTCTCATTTTCAAATTTCAGTCAAGAATATCAATAAATATTCACACTAGTATATTGCATTTCAACAGTCCAGATGCCATCAGACCCCTGGCCAAAAAGTATGGAACAGAGTCCAGAAAGGAAGAGGGCTATACAAGAATCCAATCTGGCTGCAGGTTTCTGAGTGAAGACTTTTTCCAAGGATAAATCAGCAACTCTTAGAAGGGAATTCGTGAAACAGTTTATGCACATCTTTATTGGTGAAACAGCTGCTACATGTGTATGCATCCCCTTATTCCAGGGTGAGTAAGTATTATATGAACCTTGTCCAGTGTGGAGGGTTTTCTGGTGTGAGTGCATTTAATTGGCTGTGGTTGAGATGCTAGTGATGTTCTATTTGCATCTAGGTGTCAACTTCATGACTATCTGACCACCTTGGGGGGCTCTGTACTACACACTCATAGATAGGTACTTTAGGGTAAAAATAATCATTCGGGGAATCAATTTACTCATAAACCACTCTATCTTACTGGTACTTTCAAAGAATTGTGTAGAATGCCTTAGCTTTGGTGGAGCCTGATGCCCTATACTGAATCAAATGCTAATAAAAGCTTACAGAGATACCCTCATAGACACACCCAGAAATATTTTACCTAATTTAAAAATAATGCAGTCTTGAAGTTTATGTGAAATAGAGCGTCCAATTTGGATAACTTTAAAGTGTAGTTCTTAGGGTTTTAATTCATGTCCTCATAATACATAAACACAAACTAATGTAAACTAATATATATCAATTATTTGAAATGTCATAAGTCCAAAAGACTACTAACTTATTTAAGAGTAACTACAAAATGTACACTTCCATAGTGGAGTATTAAAAAACACAATATCTACTCAGGGCAGCAGAGGCAGGTGGATCTCTTTGAGTTTGACGCTAGCCTGGTCTACAAAGTGAGTCCAAGACAGCCAAGGCTACACAGAAAAATAAAACTGTATTGAAAAAAAGCAGAAACAAAAACCAAAACAAAATATAATATCATGAAATTTGTAGGCAAATAGATGAAACTTGAAAAAAATCATAAAGTGAGATATCCAAGACCAAGAAAGACAAATATAGTGTGTATTAACCCTGTTTGAATATTATCTCTTAAGTAGATGATAACCAAACTACAAGCCATAGAATTACAGGGGACGGTAATAGGGTAAAGGAGTAGAGATAGCTAATTATGAGTGGACATGGGTGTCGTGCAGTAGATGGATCAAGTGGGGTTGGGGATGAGAGAAGGGCTGTGGGAAGGGATGCAGAGAAAGATAAAAATCAGGGGCATTTGATGGGTAGTGTAGATTCTGATACAATAGAAACATCTTAAAACACACACACAAACACACACACACACAAACACACACACACAAACACACACACACACACACACACACATACACACACATATCTATATATGAAGGTAATCCTAATGAAATAACTAAATAATGGGGAAGAGACAGTCACAACAAACAATCTCTTGACAACAAACAGCTTTAAATGCCAGGTTGGGGTTGCACTGAGTTGTTTGCTAAAAGGTCCTGTAGGAATCCTCAAACAACCCAGGCTGTTGCCGAGACAATAGGTTGCTTTCCAAGAACTGACAGCAAGGCCCCACTGCTGCAGAAAACACAAAGCATATTGGACATAGAGAAGTCAAGTTGATGCCTACGTAGAGGCTTCACCCCTACTTTGTAGCCTTTTTGGTATAGGGTGGCAATCTGAATGCTAGCCAAAGAAAAATGTAAACACCAATCCCGCCACATATCCTTTGATCTACAATAATATCTTACCTTGCGATATGCTAGGGCATTGGTGGCACAAACGTGTGCAACTAACTGTTACAGACATAAGGACAAATCATAGAGACTTTGCGTGAAAAAGTTCCAGAGACCTCTGACAGTCCAGCATGATCTCTAGAATCCAGAACATCTGTTGAGGCTTTGCTGATCTCTGGCTGTTCACCACTGTCCTTAAATATTATGAATGCTCCAGGTGTAATTTTGCCTAAAAACTACTTTGAAAACTACTTTTTCTCTTAACATTGTCTCTCTTGTTATTTCTCAGACCTAATGAAATTTTTACACTGGAAAGCCTTTTACCACAAAGAATATTGAAAGAAGGCATCTGGCCAAAGTCTTGAGACAATGAGAGAATCTTGGCTCTGACTGTTAGCAGTCAGAAACTGCATGAAAGAAAGTTAGGACTTGATACAACAATACTTGGCTAGATACTATTAGCTGTAGAAAAGTTTCTTTATAATCTGCTTTGAAAGTAATAGAAGGTGGGATTGGAATAACATGCTTTACAGATATTTTACAATTGAGGACCCCCTGGCAGTTATCCTAGGCTTAGATAGCAGCAGCACACCTGTTGGTTTGGGACTGGAAGTAAGTCAAATATTTTCTGTGAGGCACCAGAGTACGTGAGAAAGTCATATCCCACTCTCCACTCAAGTGTGGAGACTATTCTGACATTGGCTAGATCCGGGTAGGGGTTTAAAGTTTACCGCCTGTATTGTCCTTGGCTGTTGCCTTAGTTTGAGCTGGACCCCTTGGCACAAATCTGTCTATCATAATGTTCTACTTGACTATGTCCCCTGGACGGGGAGACCTGGTGGCACTCAGAGGAATGACAGCAGGTCACTGAGAAGAGACTTGGTACCCTATGAGCATATACAGGGGGAGGTAATCCCTCTTAGGAACAGTCCTAGGGGAGGGGAATAAGGGGAAAATGGGAGGGAGGGAAGAATGGGAGGATACAAGGGATGGGATAACCATTGAGATGTAACAAGAATAAATTAATAAAATTTTTAAAAAAGAAGAAAATATAGGAAAGAGGAAAAAAATATTTTCTGTGTTGAACATTTAGCTCAAGATATGTCACTATGACAATTACATAAACTCAATGGCTTTAGCCTGGGGAAATTTATGATTAATTTTTCCCAAGTGTTGTTTAAGAAATAATAAGCAAGTCATGCTGACCATTGTTTGGAAATTGTTTCATTTTTGCTGTATGCTTTATTGTAGGTTATACAGACTTTTTGTTCTTCTTTGTTAGACTGTTTTCCTGATCTGTCGATTTTTAAAAGCTCTATTGATTGTAAAATATGAGAAAATCATGATGCAATCTGTAATGAAAAAACTGAATTTCACTTTAAATAAAGTACTAGAGTTGGCCCTAGGAGTAGCAGAGACTGAAAAGTAAGCAAATAAGAGACAAGGAAAGAAAAGCAGAAGAAAAATAAAGTTTTCCTGGCCTACAAGACTTTTCGGTTTGGACCCCATATGCCTGGGCCTCAGCATTTTCCCTCCACTCCTCAACCTCTCCTCAACAACGACTTCCTTTAGCTAGTTGTTCAGCCAAAGGCTGGTTTCCTTTAGCCAGCTGTTCACCACCTGCTCAATTCTCCCTACCACCAAGACTTTCTCTTCTCTCCTCCTCACTGGTTCCCGAAGCTGTACTGCTTGAAGTAACCAACTGAGAACTGATTTGACTTTAGGCTCCTCCAGAAAAAAAGTAAAAATAAACCCGTACTCAGCACTGCTTGAGTGATGAAGAAGCACGAAGGTGATCTGGGGCAAAACTAAATACTGTACATTAGAAAAAAGAGAAACAAACAAACAAACAAAAAGACAATGACACACTGCTATACTCATAGATCAGTGTTTTCTATATCTATCATTAGAGAAGTTTCATCCTGTAATCTTGTGGGGCAAATACAGAGACCCACAGGCAGACATTATGCAAACAAAATGAAAGACCTTAGAACACTCAGCTTCGCAAAAAATTGTCTTCATCAAATTCCTCTCTTTAGGGGAGGAGGAGGAAAAAAAATTAAAAGCTAGAGTGGTGTGAGGGGCATGGAGAACACCGAGAGAACAAGGCCCTCTAATTCAACATGAGCAAAGTTCAAATGAGCTCACAGAGACGTAAGCAGCATATGCAGGTCCTTCATGAGTCTGAAGTAGGACCTTTAAATATACACATTATTGCTTCAGTTTAGTGCTTTTATGGGATTCCTGAGTGTTTGCACAAGTGGGCCTTTGAGTCTTGGTTCTTCTCTTGGAATGTTCATCTTTGTTTCTTGTCCAACTTTGGTGTGTGATGGTTTTTGTTTTTATCCTATTCCATATTCTTTTGTTATATTTTATATTGTTTATATTTTCATATCATATCCCTTAGAAGAATGTTCATTTTTAAGGACAGATAAAAAAGTAGTGGATCCATGTGGGAGGGAAGGAGAGGTGAAATTGGATGGATAGAGGAAAATAGTAATTAAGATATAATATCTGAGAAAAGAATCTATTCCCAATAAGAAGAAAAACAAAAACCGAACAAAACAATAAAACCAGAAAATAGGACAAAACCAAAAGGAGTAATTTCAAAATTTGGATATTTGAATTTAATTAAAAATGTATTTATTTACTGTATTTGTGTGTTTCTCTGTGTGTGTGTGTGCGTGTGAGCACGCGCACGCTCACATCATATGTATATTGGTGATTGCCATGGTGTATGTGTCTGTTGGCTGGAGTCAATTCTTTATTTCCACTATTTCACCGTAGCTTGTCAGTGATTGTGTTTTCCATTGGAGCTGTCTCAATGACCCTTTAATTAAATTTTAAATAGTTCTTTGTATTGGTCAGTTTTCCAATAATAGCTTAATCTGTTAACATCTGAGAGTATTCTGCTTCTTAAAAAATATAAATTTATCCTAGGATGTCACTACTTTTTTCAGCACTTTACTTATCTTAAAGCTTATGTTGCAATTTTCCTTTCCTTTAGAAAAATCGCATTAGAATTAAGCCTGTTTTATGCCTGTAACGTTTAAGCTCCTGTGGAATATCGCTGTTCAAATGACTTAACTGTGTATACATTTTCCTTTGCAGTTCTACTAATGACTTTATTATATACACATAAATATTTGTACTTTATTTCAATCTCAGCAAGTTGAAATATGATTTGAAGAGAAATGAGTTGCTTATTTGAGTCGATAAAATGTATTCTGTGTAAGATAAATAAAACAACCATAATCATTAGTATGATTGAGGACAGACAGAATATGGATTTCCAGTTGCTGATGTCAAAGGAGACTCACATAATGCCCTAACCTCAGAAAACTGTGCTGATGAGAATACAGCTCCCAAGTAAGCAGCAGGAGGAGGAATCTGTGCTGCGGAAAATGCTGACAGAAAGCAAACCCACAGATTCTCTTTGCTCCCAATGAAGCCGGATTCTCAGCTACAGCTCTGAGCCAAATATTTCTGTAGTTTTCCTTTACTAAGGCCAGTAAGGTTTCATTTCTCTAATGAGTGGTATTTCTAGCTGTCTTAAGACATCTATTTATTCAAATAGTAAATAATATTGCTGATGTTAATGTAGTACTGCCGGGAAAACAAAATTAAAATGAACCCATATGGTGAAATATTTCTTCTAAAGAGGGTCCTATGAAAGAAAGTTGAAAGACATTGGCTTTTGAAATTATATATGGTGGTTTTATAATAAATAATATATATGTATATATGAATCATGCACATTTATACATCTTTCCTGTATTATATATCAAATTCAGTAATATATATGTGTATATATATATATATATATACATAAAACAAATGATATATTTCTGGGTTTTGTATTCACATGTTTGGTTTTTTTTTGAAAAGCAACCATTTATTAGAACCAACACAAGAGTGTGAAAAGGGGCAAGAGCGAGTGGAGGGGGAGAATGACTTTTGAACTGATGTCAGTTGTACAAAGACATGTCTATTTTTTAAAACAATTACACTTAAAATGCAAAACATATATAGAGAGAGCATGTATTCTTTAAAGAAATAAAAAGCAGATGACTGTTCTCATCCTTCTGGAAGAATCAACATTAAGCTCAAAACATACCATCCAACCACAGACTGGCTGCGAGAAGGCTCAGGGAATGTCTGTCTGCCTTTGGGCTACATGCACTTCTAACAAAGAAACGCCAAAGCTCTAAGTTGGTCACAGGTCTTTTATACACTACATATAACAAAGACATTTATGGTCAACATGTTATTGTGTTTCAGATCTGACTTGGTATTTGTGTTTGGCTTTGTGACCCTGGATCTATGACTCTCAAACTCAAACTCAGGTTTTGTCATGAATTTCCTCATTTGCATCCAGTAAGGGATGCTGCTGCAGCGAGACAGGGGAGGTGAGGGTAGAGACTCATTGCTTCTTCTTTGTGGTCTTGTGGGATGAATTGTAGTAATAATCATTTCTTGGCAGCAACAGAGGCATCTTCTCAGGTTGCATATCAATTCAGTTTGTCCTTTCTTTCTTTCTTTCTTTCTTTCTTTCTTTCTTTCTTCCTTCCTTCCTTCCTTTCTTTCTTTCTTTCTTTCTTTTTTTTTTTTTTTTTTTTTTTTTTTTTTTTTTTTTTTTTTTTTTTTGCAGGACTAGTCTCATATGACAAGTCCAGAGTCCCCAGTTCAGAGGTTCAGTTCTCAGTACCATAGGCCCTTTCTCCAAACACAGAGATACCAACATCTACAGTGTCTTCTTCTCCAAAGTCTTGATATTTAGCTCTTGGGGGTATCTTCTCCAAGATCCCAAGATCAATAAAAATTTTAGTCTTTTTCACCTTTGCACAGATGTAATGTGGTAGCTGCCTCTTATAATTGCCACCTTTATGGTAGCCTCACGTTTGCCTTCAAGTAACTAAGTAATTTTATTCCAAAGTAATAAGTTATGTTTTATTTATTAAGTTATCTGTTAAAATAACTGTTACAATGTTTAGCTATTAGCTTACATTTGACTCATCCAGATAATATATAGAAAGCTCTGAAATTAATAGCATTCCATTTCACTAAGAAAATGAAAATATTGTTCTATGATTGAACAGATTGTAATTTAAATTTTTTTATGTTATTTAATATAATCTACGTACTTCATTAATGAAGGCTGCTAGAGGCATTTATCATATGTAAGAGTAGTATGCACTAATTCCTAAGAGATACTGGAAAATAAAACATATAAAATCAAATTATGTGTTTTGCTGGCCTCATCAAGCCATCATTGACACCTATCTGCTTACATTTTCATAACAAAATCATCTAAATACTTGAGGCTTATTAGTTACACATGATTGCTTTCCCCTCTTCTCTGCTGTAGGACCTTTATCTTATTCACTCTGATATACTTGAGAAGCAAAGATTCTCATTTCCCTATGAGTATTGGAAACTGAGTAGGGAAAATGTGATGGCTATTTTACAAACTTTCAGAGTCTTTTCATCATTCTAGAAGGGGCAACTTATTGGCTGAGTGAAGAGAATATTTTATAAACCCTAAAGCAAACTTGTTCCTACCTCCCTCTCTTCTATGGCTGACTACTCAGGAGGGTACAGTTTTCTCTTTCTCTTCGTGGCTTGGGATTGTGTGTTTCATCTTTATGTTTTACAACCTATTCATTTAAAAGTTTAAAATTTGCATAGCATTTCAGGATCTTTTGTATGTGACAATCTGGTATCATATGACTGTGGGCATGTGAAAGAAAATAGGAAATACTATCATTTCTTGAGATTTTGTAATCCAGGTTGTAAAATAGTATCATCCATGCTGAGTCATGACAGCCTATACCAAAAACATAAACAAAATTCACATGGATGATAAAGAAAATGGTATTTCATAGTTGAAATTGAAGGGAAAGGAGTGTTCAGAGCCTGCTTTGGAGTCTTCACAGAACTGAGATCTATGTCTTCCCTGTTGATGCTGTGTATATTAACCATGTGCATAAGTTTCCAAAAGAACTTAAAATAATTTATTTTTGTGGATAAAAGAAAGTAATTAAAATATTACTCAATATTTTATGGCTTTATGTCTGAAATTTATGGCAAGAGATTTTAATTGTGATATTTTTCATTCAGCAGCCAAGTCTTTGATACATTGTAAAATTAATCTTACTTGAAATATTGTCTAATAGAAACCCAACATCCAATCTCATTATCCACCAATAACAACAGAAAGTTTAAAAGTAGAAATTAAATGAAAATAAATAAACTTCCTTCTTATAAATCACTTCAAATGATATGTCTTTCTTATGCACTATATTCTCTAATTAATTAATTTCTACTATTCTTGAGCAGTAAGTGTTTACCTTGAAAAATACTTCTTTTGATGTATTATCTTTTGTAGGGCTTTCTATTGTTGATTGGAATGATTTTTTTCTTTTCAGGGTGTGACATTTCACTTTTTTGGAACTAGACAATTCATAATTTGAGGACACAATAAACCTATAAGCATTCACAGATAAATATAGCCCTCATACATTACCAAGGATGCTTCTCTTTGCAACAGACCCAGATTATTAGAGAAAATTCTGTCTGGTTAAAATTCAGAGAATAACTCATTGTGGAGTATGTATGTATGTATGTATATATGTATGTATGTATGTATGTTTGTATGAATAACAGGCACAGCAATTAAGAAGGTACTTAAAGATAGTAAGAGAAAGGATCAGGAAATCTGTTACAAGAGTTTGTCTCCTAAAAATGATAGAGAATGTTCACTATGATATCTCAAATATATGGCTGCATAAACAAACACTGAAGTAGGATAACACCAATGACACGCAAACATACAGAAGAAAATTTCACTGAGTCATATTTGTAGACAAACAGCTATAGGATAATAAATGTTAGAAAGGGAAAATTAGCCTTCCCCAGAGATGAGCCCTCTAATTATTTCTTCAATACTAATTGATCATCTTTGAAACTATATACAGCCTTGCAAATCTAAGCAGGCTCAGCAGGCAATGTTTATAAATTTATACATGTATCTAAATTGTATATATGAAATTTATGAAAAAGAGGAGGAAGGAAAAGGTGGAAATATGGGAGGAGATGAAAGAAAGAAAGGGGGAATGATGTCTTCATGTGCCAATTAAAAGTAAAACTAAGTTTAAAAACACAAACAAATAATTCTTAAGATTTTAAACATTTATTTTGAAAAAACAAAAAGCAACTGAAATATAACAAAATTCACGCAAAGAATTCCCATGTGGATCACTGAGATTGGTCCAATTTAACATCACACAACATTTACTTTACTGCTGTGCTGCTCTTTCTTTTTGTATGAGCATGATCATGTGTATGTGAGCTGTGTGCATGAGTTAGCATGGATGTGGGTACATTAGTGTGTGTATATAGAAGCATGTGCGGGGGTTTATGTAAGTGTGTGTATGCAAGCATGTGTGTGGGTATATGGACATGACGTGTGTCTGCTTTTTCTGAAAGTTTTGAGAGTAAGTTACATAGCTGATGATTATTGATCTTTACTACATTTATGTAGTTTTATTAAGTAAGATACTATAGTCTATAACTAGTTCTATATTTAAAATACAAACTGTTGAAACAAATTTGATAATTTGTATACATTATGTTTTTACATTATGCAATTAATTTAATTTACAGGAAAGAATATTCTGGCTTGGGGTCCAGATGCAGCATAAACAAGGCTTACTTATTTATTATCCTACTTACTCTAGAGCTCTAAGAGAGATTATTGCCTTTTCCTTAATGTCAATGACTTATTTGATGACTTCAGGCCACAGGTCGTAAGTTCCTTTTGTTTTCATTTTACATGTGTTTCTTTGGCATTAAACAACAATAATTGATTTTGAAATAGCTACCATAATAGATAGCTACCATATTAATGAAATATTAATTCATTTAGTGAATACCACGAGGATTAAAGTACATCAGTAATAATCCATAGTTTCTTGCTTGAATATGATAAATCAGCATACCTAACCTAGTCTAACTACCTAAAACAGATTAGGACAAATCAGGAGATTAAATATGGCATAATCTTTGACATTTTAAACTATATTTCATTTAAAGCTTCCTAAACATCTATTTGGAAGTAATATTTTGTATGTACAATGAATAAATTCACTGTGCATTAATGTTGATAAATAAAAGATTCCTACATAAGGATATGCATTATTGTGAACACACATATATATTTATGTAGCATGAGTATTTCACAAAATTAATGATATTTTAAACATGAAAACGTTATAGGAATACTGTTATAAGTTAAATGAAATCTTATTTTTTGTTTATGGAAAATAATTACTGAATTATTAGAAATATCACCAATACTGTCCATCAGAATTCTTGTTTCATATACTTCCAAAATGTACTTTACAATGGTTGCAACACTTTAGGTTAATTCATTAATTTTTCTGGGTAATATGTTCCACAATTATTTAATAGAGATGCAATTATAATTTAATAATTTCGCCCATTATGGGAGTGTTAATAATATTAAGAAAGTATATAATATTGACCTGAATTAATATTATGGTGGGAACATGATACTGCTTTAAGAATCCATAGTTCACAATGGAAGAGAACAGCCTGATATATTTGAAAGAAATGTTAGCTCATTTATTTTATTCCTTACCATGTGGAGGTAGTGCTTTACTGAAAAATGACCATCTGCCTGAGATAAAAATATTGGATCTATTTTTTTTTTTTTGCAGAAACCGACTAGTAAAACTGCAATAGTGACACAAGTTCAGTTTTTAATATTTCAGTCATCAAGGTCTTCTTCCTAGATGAGAAACAACAGGATTCTGCTGTAAGGTTTATAGCAGGCTCATTTATAAATACTCCCAAATTTTGGTATGTAATAAAATACACGTAAGGTCAATTGAAACAGCATCTACTGACCATATAATTTTGTCTAAAAGTTACAGTGATCTAAGAGTGTTTCTAATCTGTCTTTTAATATTTAAGGGTTTTGCCAGCACCTTTTCTGGGATGTCATTATAAAACTCCCTGTAGTGTTGCTGATTATTTTGGATTTGATTTTAAAAATCCATTAGTAGCTCATATCAGCTCTCTTCAACTTGCTAAAATCTGTTAAAAATCACTTTTACTCCATTTAAACAAAAATAGAACAACAAAATATAACGAGGGGGATAAATGTTGTTAAAGATCAACTGCTTGGTGAAGGGTGTTGTGTTGCTCTACAAGAACAAGCTGGGTCTGAAGATGTCGTAATTGAACAATGCCATGTTGTAGTGTAGAGTAAGCAGGCTATAAGGATGAGACCCAGTAGGCTATGATCGTATGGTGGGGAATAGTTCTGTCACAGAGCTAGAGGAGGGAAATAGGATGAAAGAGGGAGAGAGGGGAACAAGAAGATATGAGTGAGGGCGTAACAATTGAGATGTAATCTGAATAAATTACTTAAATTTAAAAAAGCCTGTTAAAACCACCACCTCATTAACTAAGGTATTTCAAGGCCCTGGGGAAGCCATCACAGAATATTTAGAGTTTGGGTTCAGCTCTAGATAGAGCCATACCAGACCCTGGGACCAGACAGGCGTTGACACTGCTCATGGCATATAAAAATACAAATAGTAAATGTAAGAGAGCAATTAGACCATTAAACACATGAGGAGCCCTATTGGACAAATAGGTAAGAGAGACAGCTAATATTGGCTTTCAGGGGCATCAAGCCAATATTATAGGACAAGCTATAGCTAACGGTCTTAGATATCAAAACACCCGGCGCTTTAATTCTGGTATATTTGGTCATTTACAAATAAATTGTATATTTAAAAGATCCAGACCTCAAAATAACAGGAACATTAATTCTGGAGAAAACGGTACTTATAGTAGAGAACAAGGAGATTCTGGCCGTGATTGTAATGATATGCCAAGAGTTGCAGGGTATTGTAGCCACTGTTGAAAGGGAAAACATTGTTCTAGGGGTTGCCAATCAAAGAGATACAGACAAGGTAATCTCTTGACATCAGGAAACAAAAGGAGGGGTTTGTTAGCTCAAGGCCCTGCAGCAAACAATATGGGCCATCTTTCTTTGGTCAGCCAGGAGGTAACATGCTTGCAGGAAGATGGAAACTAGGTACTGATGACTTAATGCATGTTTTGAATTTGGCCTCAGGTTGATCATATATTTTTTGTCTAAAATTTGCAGTGATCTCATGCTATTTTTAATCTCTCTTTTAATATTCAAGGCTTTTACTAGCACCTTTTCTGGGATGCCATTATTAAACTCGCTGTCGTGTTGTGCATTATTTTGCATTTGAATTTTAGAAAATCCATTAGTAGCTCATATCAACTGTATTCATCTTGCTAAATCTGTTAAAATAATTTTACTCCAGTTAAACAAAGATCCTCAGTTCTTCATTAACTTTATGCACACATGTTCAAAGAGTTGTCAAGTAGTATGTTAATCCTGCAATTCCCTTTAAGTCTATTCTAGGGTCTGGATACAAATTAGGGTCCTAGTGCTTTCTAAATTGAATACTGTATTGACTTACTTTTTATCTTGTCTCCTTCTTTGGACTCTGTTTTAGAACTGTCACCAGGAAAAGTTTTTTCCTTCTTGGTTCCTTACTCCTCAAGAAAAAGTTTTCTGAGATATAAAGAAGCTTCTTCAGAATTTACTTTGTAAAAATCAAAATACAGCAACCTCTAGAAAGAAGAGTGTACTAGCTGACCCGACATCTTTCTCTGCTGTAGATCATTGGATTATTTTAGTGGCTATCTATGAGATTCATGGCATATTCATTGGGGGTAAGGTGATAGTTCCTCCCTTGTAATTCATGAAAGAGTTGGACTCCTTTGTAGGGAGGGTCTTCCCAGAATCCCCCTGAAATTATAACAAAGGAAAATAAGAAGCACATTACTAAGGAATGTATAATGAATCTGGGCTCTTATGTGGATTCAGAACCTCATTATAGAGGAGATGTTCCAACTGAGTAAGTGTCTGCTATCTGTATTTTCAACATTATATGGCTATAATTGCAGTCCCAAAGTTGTCTTAATTCAGTAGAGACACTCTGATTCTCACAAAACACAGCTCTCAAATAGCAAATGTTTCTCTCTTGATTCACTCACACATAACCTTTGTATCTAATCTAAGTCTCCTCTTAAGGAAAATTGATCAGTATGAAGAGTATGTCCAGAAGATTTCTTCAGGCTAATGATACAAAGTCCTTGCTGTATATGTTGGTTTGGAAGCAAAGGTTGGTTATGCTAAAGATAGGAGTTTGCTGCTATAATAAATAGTGAATTCTATTATGGGAAGGTCACAGAGAAATATTGTACCATTGAATGTAGCATAACATATCATGTCCAGGGATATTTTCTGACATCTCCATTTTACAACTGTTTATTGTCAAATCTCTTGAATTCATGAGATATGTAGGATCAGTCCTTGATGTTCTTGAATGGCTTGGACCAAAATATTAGGTGTCTGATTGATTACACTTTTTCTCCTCTTTGGCTTCCAAGCTTTGCTTATTGAACACTGAGACTTATTATAGTGAGTCGCAGCATCTGTCTTGGTTCCCCACTGGGTGGAGTCTCTCAGAGGACATCTGTGTTGGGCTAATATCCACTGAGAAGTGAGTATATACCATGGATGTCTTTCTGCCAGATACAAGCCCTCACATCAAAGCTGAGTGAGGCAAACCAGTAGGAGGAAAGGGTCCCTACAACTGCCCAAAGAGTCAAACATACCCCAATTCCAATGTGAGGAGTCATCATCCTGAAAGACCAAATTGACTGTCATAACATGTATGCAGAGTACCCACACAGGATCCATTATTGTCACTTGAGACCTTAGTGTATCTAATAAGAGTCATCATTATTTTTAGTGTTACTTCACTTTGGTTGGGTAAAGTTTTTTCTGAAATTCTGACTTCTGTTTAAACTTAGGTCTGCTTTATCTTAGGATATCACCATGTTCTTGTAGCTGTCCATGCTATAGACAGCTCTTTATTTGGATGCCTGGTCAAGGAACTTTATCTGTCATTTTGAGCAAGTTATTTTCTTAGGAGCTGTGACATCCTAGTAAATCTGTTTTACCACAGTATTAGACACATGCTATGTTCAGCACGTTTTCTTGTCCATGCCCCAGAGTAAATTTCTTTCTTTTCTCTGGGCCTAAGAGAGATTTTATTGATGTTCTTTGGGAAAAGAGGAGGAAACATTCTTGAGGCAGTTTCTTCTACTCATGTCCGTGCACTAGTACCACAAGGCTTTTGTCTTTATTCCACAGAAACTGCGAGATGATAAATATTGAAGGTTTTGAAGTAATTTGTTTCTTTTTGGTGGATCTCAGTATATATTATCTACTAGCTGATGTTATATCCTGAGAAAACTTAGGCTCTCTAATAAGTGATTTATCTGAGGAAATAGATTTATTAACAAATTAGATTTTTAAGCCAATTTTCAGAATCTGTGTTTAATGCACTTCTAATTATATAATTATACACTTGATTATTTTCCTTTTAATTAGAATAAATCTACTATTATTTAAGATTGTATACTTTTGAATACCACTCAAATCATCAATGATTATATATAACCTTCTAGTTCCATGCTCAGATAAAATATATGAAGTCATATGTCTGCTTAGGATTTTGCATAGAATTCAGGGGAAATACATTGTGTGCATAGAAAAACATGAATCAACATCCAAGGAAGAATAAAAAAGGATTCATTGAATATTGATAGACTGTCTTCTACTGAATGAATAATGGGAGTAAAATTTAAAAGGTAAATCTTTTTATGTAATTGTTGTTCTTAGACTAGAATTTGAGTAACAATTTAGTCTAAGCAAACGTTAGATGGGGAAGGTAAATCTACTAAGACTTAAAAACTATAAGGCCTTGTATATGTTTAGTTATATAAATCATGAGCAGGTAATAGAAATTGGTGGTTATATTTTAGGTAAATTAAGTGGAACTTGGAAGAAGTTGAAATCTCATTGCTTTGACAGCATTCATTTCACATTTACCTCATAGATGTGGCATTCGTTGAGAAATATGGTTAAGACTGATCCCTGCACACATGACATACAGGACTTTTCTACCTATGATTCCATGGTGGGTTAAGATATACCTATGATTATTTTCTACTTTATATGGTTTTAAGCATTTAAAATCTGTTTTTGGATACACATACCTTCTTGTATTTTTAACTTTTATTTTTTAATTATCTTTTTCATATTAACTAATCTATTTATTCTACATCCCAATAGGCAGTTCCCCTCCCTTCTCTCCTCCTAGTCCCTCCCTCTTCCCTCCCCTCCCAACGTCTGTTCCCTTTCCCTCTTACCACACAGAAGGGAAGACTTCCAATGGGCATCAATGCCTATTCACATACCATGTACGGCCGGGCCCACCCTCTTCTACTGAGGCTAGGTGAGGCTGTCCACTCAGGTTAAAGGGATCCATAGGCAGGCAATGGAATCAGAAGCCGATCTTGATCCTGTTGGTAGAAGTCCCACACGAGGACCAAGCTGTACATTTGTTAACATATGTATGAAAGGCCCAGCTCTGTCCCATGGATGATCTTTATTTGGTGGCTTAGTCTCTGTGGGTCTCTATGGGTCCAGGTTAGTTGAATTTGTATGTTTTCTTGTGGTTTTAAAATATTTCAATTTTTTAAGATTTTAATTTGTATCTTTATAAAATTTCTACTCAAGTTATTATAGGTATTCTTTCAAGTATGGTGTACTTAAATTAAATAAAGTTTCCATCTTTCCCTTTCTGTTATGTCATACCCTTTTAGTACTATTGGATTTTAAAAAATTTATTTAATTAGTTTATTCAGATTACATCTCAAATGTTATTCATACCCTGTATCTTCCCATTGCTCCCTCCATCCTGCTTTTACCCTATTCCCCTTCCCTATGTCTATGACCAAGGTGGACCTACTCTCTAACTATATGGTCAAAGGCTATCAAGTTTCACCGTGGTAGCTTGTTTATTCTTTCTCTGAGTATCACCAGGTCTCCCCACCATGGGGAAGTGGTCAAATATGGGGCACCAGAGTTCATGTCTGAGACAGTCCTCACTTTCCACATGACTGTGGAGAATGTCCTGCCCATTTGCTTGATCTGAGAAGAGAGTCAATGTTAACTGCAAGTATTTACCTTGGTTGGAGTAGCAGTTGGAGCTGAACCTCTGGGCCCAGATCTGTCCATCATTATATTCTTGTTGTAAGTTTCTAGGGCCCCCTGGCTCTTTCAATTTCCCCATTCTCCCATACTTCTCTCACCTAGAGTTGTAAAAGAATGTCCTCACAACTATCCAAATCTCCTGGTAAGTGAAGACTTTCATGTGACATGCCTCTTGGGCTAGTGACCAATTATAAGTGAGTATATACCATATGAGTCTTTCTGCATCTGGGTTATCTCACTCAGTATGATCATTTCTAGTTTCCTCCATTTCTCCACAAATTTTAGAATTTCCTTGGTTTTTTTTTTTTTTATAGCTGAGTGGTATTCCATGGTGTAAATGTACCACAGATTTTTTAAATCCATTCTTCAAATGAAGGACATTTAGGTTGATTCAAGGTTCTGGCTATTATAAACAAGGCTGCTATGAACAGGATTGAGATTATGCCCTTGTTGTGTGGTGGAGCACCTTCTGGGTATATTCCAAGGAGTGGAACAGATGGGTCTGGAGGAAGCCCTATTCCCAGCTTTCAGAGATACTGCCAGATAGATTTCCCAAGTGGTTGTACCAGTTTGGATTCCCACCAGCAATGAAGGAGTGTTCCCCTTTCTACACATCCTTGCCAGCATGTGCAGTCACTTGAGTTTTTGGTTTTGACCATTCTGATGGGTGTAAGATGGAATCTCAGTGTTGTTTTGATTTGCATTTCTTTGATGACTAAAGATGTTGAGCATTTTTATAAGTTTTCCCTGTCATTAGATATTCCCCTGTTGAGAATTATCTGTTTAGTTCTGAGCTCCAATTCTTAATTGGATATTGGGTTTGGTGGTGTTCAATTTTTTGAGTTCTTTATATATTTTGGATGTTATACCTTTGTCAGATGTAGGGTTGGTGAAGATCTTTTCCCAATCTGTAGGCTGTCACTTTGTTCTGTTGACAGTGTCTCCTGCCTTACAGAAGCTTCTCAGCCTCATGAGGTCCCATTTATTGATTGTTGACGCTAAGGCCTGGGCTGTTGGAGTTCTGTTCAGGAAGTTTTCTCCTGTGACAATATGTTCCAGGATCTTCCTCTACTTTTTCTTCTAACCAGTTCAGTGTCTCTTGTTTTATGTTGAGTTCTTTAATCCATCTAGACTTGAGTTTTGTACATGGTGACAAATATGGGTCCAATTGCGTTTTTCTGCATGTAGTCATCCAGTTAGACTAGCATCATTTGTTGAAGATGCTTTCCTTTTACCTTTGAATAGTTTGGCTTCTATGTCAAAAATCAAGTGCCCATATGTGTGTGCGTTCATTTCTGGGTCTTTGATTCGATTCCATTGATCCACCCGCCTATTGCTGTGCCAGTACCATACTGTTTTAATTACTGTTGCTCTATAGAACAGCTTGAGATCTGGTATGGAGATTCTCTCGGATGATCTTTTATTGTACAGGATTGTTTTAGCTATTCTAGATGTTTTGTTTTTCCATATGAAATTAAGAATTGATCTTTTAAAGTCTTTAAACAATTGTGTAGGTATTTTGATAGGGATTGCATTGAATCTGTAAACTTTTTTAATCTTAGAAAAGGCTTTGTTCAGAAAAATGGGAATAGGTCTTCCTCAAGACCCAGCTATTCCACTCCTTGGAATATACCCAGCAAATGCTCTACTACACAACAGGGACATATGCTCAACCATGTTCATAGCTGCCTTATTCATAATAGCCAGAACATGGAAACAGCTTAAGTGTCCCTCAGCAGAAGAATGGATAAAGAAACTGTGGTACATTTACACTATGGAATACTATTCAGCTATTAAAAACAAGGAATTCCTGAAATTTGTGGGCAAATGGATTGAACTATAAATTATCATAATGAGAGGTTAACCAGAAGCAAAAAGAGACAAATCATATATACTCACTTATATTGAGACACTAACCCAAGAGATATGTCCCATGAAATACTTTATTTACCAGTAAAGTGGGTCAGAGGGGAGGCCATCCTATTGGGACAATAGGTGAGAGAAGCATGGAAGAATGGGGAAATAGAAGGATCCAGAGGGTCCTGGAAACCTACAAGAAGAACATTACGACAGGCGGATCTGAGTCCTGGGGTCCTTCCTGCTCAAACTGTGGCACCAGCCAAGGAAAATATAGGCAGTAAACTTCAAACCCCTACCGAGACCTAGCCGATGGACAGGACATTCTCCACTGTTGAGTGGTGAGTGAGGTCTGACTTTCATACAAACTCTGGGGCCCCATTTATGACCAGGTCCCCTTGAGGAGGAGACCTGGTGGCACTCAGAGGAAGGATAACAGGTCACCATGAAGAGACTTGATACCCTATGAGCATATACAGGGGGAAGAGGTGCCCTCGGTCACAGACATAGGAAAGGGGAGTAAGGGGTAAGTGGGAGGGAGGGAGGAATGGGAAGATACAAGGGATGGGCTAACAATTGAGATGTAATATGAATAAATAATTAAAAAGAAAAGGCTTTGTAAAAGTTATGAATATAATCTATGCCATGTATATTGAACTGTGGTTATAATATTGTCTTCAAGTTACTTGTCCTTTCCCTTTGCAACTTTTCTTATACTTCTGCTTTATTCACTACACTTCTATTCACATCATGTAGTTTTCAGTGCTAGAACTTAGATTTATTCAAATTTCCGATTTTCTTTTCTAAGATTTGAATTTTCAAACATTTTATCATTTGTATAATTTTCTTTAATGTTTTCATGACCATTTGTAACAATTTAAAAGTGTGACTGCAGTAATCTCAATGTCTTTTAGACTTTTTATTTTTTATCTTTTATTAATTTATTCTTGTTACATCTCAATGGTTATCCCATCCCTTGTATCCTCCCATTCTTCCCTCCCTCCCATTTTCCCCTTATTCCCCTCCCCTATAACTGTTCCTGAGGGGGATTACCTCCCCCTGTATATGCTCATAGAGTATCAAGTCTCTTCTTGGTAACCTGCTATCTTTCCTCTGAGTGCCACCAGGTCTCCCCATCCAGGGGACATGGTCAAATATGAGTCACCAAAGTAGGTGAGAAAGTCATATTCCACTCTCCACTCAACTGTGGAAAATGTTCTGACCATTGGCTAGATTTTAATGTCAATTTCATTTCATTGTTTTGATTTTTCTTAATTTGAGGCCAAAAATTATTACCATTATATTTATATCTGTTCAATATTATTGAGCATCATGTACTCCGTGCACTCTATATATATTAAGAATTAATGAGTACTAATTGTTATACCCTATTACTAAACTTAGCACTAAAGCAAGTCATTTTTATCTTTAACGCAGTGAACAGGACTATTAAATAATCTTTGTGATACATCACACACACATACACTCAGAAAAGAATCACTGCACCTTTTTCAATGTGAAAATCCATAAGTAAAATGAAAATTACAAGTTTATCAGTCAGATATTTTTAGGAAAAAAAAACATTATTTTAGTCCCTCCAATAACTGATTTCACACAGCACATTCTTTAGGCTCAATCCTATAGTAAATTAGAGAAACAAAGCCATCTTAAATTTATACACTTGCTTTTACTCTTCCTATGAAGAAGTGCTAAAAATGTAATCAAGTATAATTTTTGTATTTAACCATAAACTTCCAAAAATTGAGTTTTAGTAGGTAAATGAAACCAAATAGGTTATAATGGAGCAAATGGTTCAGCTGAATAAAAATCACGTATCTAGGGAAATTCATGTATCAGCTGTGGAGTATATTTCTTCTAGTTGTCTTTAGTGTATATATAAAGTTAATTAAAATAAATCACCTTCAAAAACTTGTGTGACCATGTTCACAGCAGCATTATTCATAATAGTTAGTACATGGAAACAGCCTAAATGTCTCTCAGTAGAAGAATGGATAAAGTAATTGTGGTACATATACACTATGGAATACGACTCAGCTATTAAAAACAAGAAATTCCAGAAATTTGATGACAAATGGATTGAGCTAGAAATGATCATAATGAGTGAGTTAACCCAGAAGCAGAGAGAGTCAAGTGGAATATAATCACTTATATCTGCATACTAGCCAAAGGGGCATGTCCCATGAAAGCCTTCACTTAGCAGGAAACTGGGACAGAGGGGAGGACATCCTATTGGGACTCTAGATGAGAGAACCATGTGAGAATAGCAAAGTAGAAGGATCCAGTGGGTCCTAGAAACCTACAAGTAGAACATTATGATAGGCAGATTTGGGCTAAGGGGTCCCGCTCAAACTAGGACAATACAGGTGGTAAAATTTAAACCCCTACCCTGATCTAGCCAATGAACAGGACAGTCTCCTCACTTGAGTGGAGAGTGGGATATGACTTTCTCACGTACTCTGTATTTATCTGTTAGACCTAGGATATATATTCTTGTGAGAAAATTAGATTAATATTTGACATGACCATGGTTTGCATCAATATACAAAATTCTATACTAAAGAATTAAAAACCCTTGTTTGTGAGTAATAGTTAAGGCCTTGAGTTGAGGAGTAGATTCAATAATATTGGGCTAGAAGGCCGAAGATGATGCTTCAGTGCTGGGTGACTGTTCAGGCAGCAAACTATCTTTGTCAGTTTTTTCATTTTGGAAGCTGCTAACTTGCACTTCTGGTCCACTCAGGTGTTTAAATTTTATTCCTTCTCAAGTCTCTGATGTGGTTGAAGACCAGATAGTTTAGTCTTACAATTAAGCTTACTTGGTTAGGGGTTAAGATGCTTTTAGATCAAGATAGATGTTTTAAGTTCATAGAGATGAGATATTATAGGTAATGATTTTCATTCAGAAATTTAGACCCAACAAGATAGGAAAGAGGTTTACCTCAAGTTTGCCAAATACAGATAGCCAAATCAGTATGAATTTAACATTTATATCATTTCTAATTGTCTCGTAGTTTTCCCAGCTGTATGTAGTTTATTCTATTCATGTGTAATAATATAAATGTAAATGCTATAAAGAAAACATAATAAAATAAAAATATTGCTGATGATAAACAATATATATCCTTCAGTTGTTTAGAAACATATTTTTATTGGCTTTAATTTAAATAAAATTGTTTTTAAATTTAATAATTATTATGTATGACAACTTAGTTTACATCTGTAGCAATAGGCACTTATTTCCTGTGAGTTTCAGATTATATATTTCACAGTATATTTCCAGAATAAAGGAAGGGAAACCATAATTTCTCAAATGCTGACATTTAAAAAATTTTCAGTTTGTAGGGAATAATGAAAACCCATATTACTCTGCAAAGCATGCTGACCTTTTCCTCAAAAACTGATATGTGCTTTTGGATAGACCCTATAAAGAAACTTTGAGGTTAAGATTTAGTTCTTAGAGGTAATTGAAGATTTCAAAGGTCACAGCTCCATCTACAATTTGGTCTGCAAGGTAGAGAATAGAATAAATCTGTTTTCCAATGATCAGTATTCCTTAATATTGTTCTAGAAGTAACACACTTTTTTGCTAGCAGTCTCTCTCTCTCTCTCTCTCTCTCTCTCTCTCTCTCTCTCTCTCTCTCCTGCAATTTAAAGCACATTTGGTTTTCAATAGTTTTCTTTAATTTTATAGAAATAAATTGTACATATTTAAAAGAGACAATTTTTTTACATGTGGGATATGTATGTATTTGTTAGTGCATCACTGTACATCAGAAAGTGAATATATACTTTACATATATATCTTTCTCATAACTCTTTACAATCTATTCCTCCTTAACATGTCCAATAAGAGAATCATATATATATACATATATACATATATATTTACATATATGTATATATATACATAAATGTTCCCTCCTGCAGCTTTACACTTTCAGATTTTATACTAAAGAGAAATCATCTTTCCAGTCAATAAACATAACCAGGTTCCAAATAGACAGCCTTCAGGAGAAGAACAAACACATGTGGCCAATAAATGTCTTAAAATTGTTCAATATCTTTAATTATTATGAGACTGCAACTAATTTGAGAGTTAATCTCTTCCTAGTCGGAATGACCAAAACCTAGAATCAAATGCTGATAAAAATCTCATAATGGAGAACACTTATGCAGGAGTGAGTATTAACAGGTAAATATACAGTGGAATTCTACAGGGAGTCTTCATTAAAACTTAAAAATAGAACTACTTACTATATGATCCAGTTATACAGCTTATTAACATATAATCAAAGTTCTATCACAGAGATACTTTCATAACCATGACCTCTTCTGCACTATTCATAATAAGGAGCAAATATAAACAGCCTAAATGTGTATCAATAGATCAATGAATAAAGAGGATGTGGTACATATTAAAAATGAAAATTGATTCACCCATAATTAAAAATTAAATAATGGCATTTCAGAATAAATGGATGAAACTAGAAATTATTACACTCAGCAAACTAGAAGACGCAGAAAAAGAAAACTTCATGTTTTCTCATATATGCATCCTAGTTTTAAATCTTATTAATTTGTATATGTGTTTATTTGTGAGGTTCAGATCAATAAATTAAAAAATGAATTAAAGGAATGATATGGGGAAGAGATCTTAGACAGGTGGAAAAGCCTTAGGGCACACATGTTATATGATTGCAGAATGGTGGGTACTAAAGGAGGCAACAGTGAGAAACTGGCAGAGGAATGATGAAGGAGTATGGGGAAGGACTAACAAAAATAATGCATTTGAAAATGTCCTAATATATCGGGAACACAGGGAGAGAACAAACAAAGGTGAGTTGGGCACAGGTCACAACTCACATTAGCACCCATCCCAAGAAAGAATGTGGGACACCAGAGAAGTTTTGGGCTTGGTTCTCTCTCCACTTGCTCCTTTCTGCCCTGGTCCAGGGCACAGGTCACAGGGAACAAACTAGGAGATGTGAGTTGGGTTCTGGCCATAAACAACATTGTACAGCATACCAAGGAGGTTTGAGGGCCACCGAAACAGCTTTCATCTTGGAGCACTCTCTGCATGTTCCTCTGCTGCCTGACCCAACTGGGATATTGAGCGGAAACCCAGCAGAGCTGACCAGGGCACAGGCTCCAACACCTATTGTCCACCATTCTGAAGAGGACTCTGGGAAGACCTAGCATATAGCCATTGGCTTGGAGCTCTCTTTACCTACTCCAGACTGCCTTGCACATATGAGACACAGACAGTAATCCCACAGGAGGGAATTTTAGACCATCACACAGCAGAGACTATCAGATGGCTTGAGGCCAGCACAAGAACACAAGCAACAAAACTCAGAGCTATATGACACTACTGGAAACAAATGGTCCAATCACAACAGGGGCTGGAGATACTAGCACCCATGAAGCAAAAGAAGAAGAATTTAAATCTGAGGTGATGAAAATGATAGACGCCTTGAGGGAGGAAATAAATCTCTCAAAGAAATACAGGAAAATACATTCAAACAGGTGAAGGAATTGAATAAATCCTATAAAGAATTATAGGAAAATCTAATCAAACTGGAGAAAGAAATGAATAAAACTAAGAAAGACCTAAAAAGGGAATTGAAAACAACAGAGAAAAAACAATCTTAGGCAATCCTGGAGTTGGAAAACCTAAGGAAGTGAACAGAAGCTGTATACACAAGTAACACCAACAGAATACAAGAGATGAAAGAGAGAATCTCACATGTAGAACATAGGATTGAAGTTATACATACATCAGTCAAAGAAAGTGTTAAAGCTAGAAAGTCCCTGACACAAAACATCCAATAAACCTGGGACACTATAAAAAGACAAAACCTAAGAATAATAGGAAATGAAGAAGGCAAAGATTCCAAGCTCCATGGCCCAGAAAACATCTTCAACAAAATCATAGAAGAAAACTTCTGCAACCTAAAGAAAGAAATGCCCTTAAACATACAAGAAGCCTGCAGAACTCCAAATAGAATCATCCAGAAAAGAAAATCCTCCCACAATATCATAATAAAAACAGTAAATATACTGAAAAAAAAGAATATTAAAAGCTGCACAAGAAAAATGTCAAATAACATATGAATGCAAACCTATCAGAATTACACCTGATTTCTCAATTGAGACTATGAAAACCAGAAGGGCCTGGACAGATGTCATGCAGACACAGATGCCAAGCAAGACTACTATACCAAGCAAAACTTTCAATCACCATCAATGGAGAAAACAAGATATTAAAAAACAAAAACAAGTTTAATGCCTAGCCACAAATCCAGACTAAAGATGAGAGCAGAAGGAAAACTCCAGCCCAAAAGGCTAACTTTACTAAGGAAAATAAAAGAAATAACCCTACATCTGCAAAACAGAGAAAAGAAACACACACACACACACACACACACACACACACACACACATTCTACCATTACCAACATAAACAAAACAAAACAGGAACCAACAAATAGTGATCATTAATATCTCTCAATATCAGTGGACTCAGATGGGATAACAATTGAGATGTAATATGAATAAATTAATAAATTCTATTTTAAAAAGACTCATGGTAAAATAGACAGAACCTTTGAGTAAAGGGCTGAAAAAACGTATTTCAGCAAATGGACCAAAGAAGCAATCTGGAGTAGCCATTCTAGTATCCAATAAATGGACTTTCAACAGAAACTAATCAAGAGAGGTGGGGAAGGATACTTCATACTCATCAAAAGAAAAACACACAAAGATGATGTATGTCTCTCCCGATCATCTATGTCCCAAATGAAAGCACACCAACATTCATAAAAGAAACATTAGTAAAGCCTGAATCACACATTGATACCCACATATTAATAGTGGGAGAATTCAACACCACTCTGTTACTAAAAGTGATATCAAGACAGAAATGAAAACTAAATAAAGAAAGAATGAAACTAATTAATGTCATGAGCCAAATGGACCTAAGAGATATCTAAAGCACATTTCACTCAAACACAAAATAATATACCTTCTTCTCAGTACCTCCCAGAACCATCTCAAAAATTGACCATGTACTTGGGCACAAAGTAAACCTCAACAAATACAAGAAGATTGAAATAATCCCTTGCATTTTATCAGACCACCAGGGATTAAAGCTGGAATGCAACAACAGGAACAACACAAGCCTACAAACACATGGAAATTGAACAACACCTTACTCAATGACTCTGGGTCAGGGATGAAATAAAAAGGAAATTAAAGACTTCCCTGAATTCAATGAAAATAAAGGCACAACATACCTAAACTTATGGGACATGATTAAAGCAATGCTAAGAGGAAAGTTTATAGCACTAAGCACCTTCATAAAGCAATTGGAGAGATCTCATACTAGCATATTAAAGCACACCTGAAAGCTTTAGAACAAAAAGAAGTAAACACCCAAGAGGAGTAGACCCTGGAAAATCATCAAACTCCAGGATGAAATCAATAAATTAGAAAGAAATAGAACAATTCAACTAATCAAGAACCAAGACCTGGTTCTTTGAAAAAAATCATTAAGATAGACAAATGCTTATCCAAACTAACTAAAAGACAGAGGAAGAGTACTCAAATCAAGAAAATCAGAAACAAAAATGGAGGCATAATAACAGACACTGAGGAAATCCTAAGAATCATCAGGTCTTACTTCAAAAGTCTATATGCCACAAAATTTGAAAAGTGAATGAAGTGGAAATTTATCTGGCAGCTTCCAGTTACCAAATTGAATTAAGATCAGGTAGACAAATTAAATCTTCTACATCTCCTAAAGAAATAGAAATACTCACCAAAAGTCTCTCAATCAAAAAAAAAAACAAAAAACAAAAACAAAAAACAAAAAACAAAACCTGTGGCCAGATGAACTCAGGCCAGAATTCTACCAGAACATCAATGAAAAGCTAATACCAATTCTAATCAAACTAATACACAAAATAGAAAGAGAAGGAACATTACCAAATTCATTCTATTAAGCCACAGTCACTTTGATACATAAACCCAAAACCTACCAAAGAAAGAGAATTTCAGACCAACTTCCTTGTGAACAGGTGTGCAAAGATTCTTAATAAAGTAGCCACAAACCAAATCCAAGAACACATCAAAAATATCATAAGCATGAACAAGTAAGCTTCATTCCAGGCATTTAGGGGGTGGTTCAAGATAATGAAATTCATTAAAGTAATCCATAATATAAACAAACTGAAAGACAAAAACCCACATGATTATCTTCTTAGATGCCAAAGAATTCCTCCTCCTATACCTGATAAACAACACCCTCTGCAAAGTGTCTGAATACAAAACCATTTCAAAAAATCAGCAGCCCTCTTTATAAAAAGACAAAGAGGCTGAAAAATTAATTAGGGATACAACACATTTCACATTACAACACACACAAAAAGTATCCTGGTGTACCTCTTACCAATCAATGAAAGAATTCTATGAAAAAACTTCAAGTTTCTGAAGAAAGAAACTGAAGAAGATAACAGGAGATAGACCTCCCATGCTCATGGATCTGTAGGATTAACATAGCTAAAATGTACATCTTACCAAAAGCAATCTACAAATTCAATGCAATTTCCATCATAATGCCAACACAAGTCTTTATAGAACTTGAAAGAACAAGTTTCAGCTTCATATGAAAAAACAAAAAATGATGAATTACTAAGACAATCCTATACAATAAAAGATATTCTGGAGGTATCTGAATCCCTGATCTCAAGGTATACTATATAGCAACAGTAATAAGAACTGCATGGCACTGGCATAGAAACAAACAGATTGATCAGTGGATCAATTGAATTTAAGTCCCAGAAATAATCCCACACACATATGGACACTTGAATTTTGACAAAGACGCTAAATACATACAATGGAAAAAAGCATCTTCAACAAATGTTTCAGGTCTAAGTTGATGTCTACTTGTAGAAAATGCAAATAATCCCTTATTTATTACCTTGCACAAAGCTAAAGTCCAACTGGAATAAAGATCTAAACATAAAACCAGATACACTTAATCTATTAGAAGAAAAAGTGAGGAAGAGCCTTGATCTTATTGGAGCATGAGACAACTTACTCAACAGAACACCAATAGGTCAGGCTCTAAGGATAACAAGCATTAAGTGGGACCTCATAAAACCGAAATACTGCTGTAAGATAAAAGATACTATACACAGAAAAAAATACAGCCTACTGACTGGGAAAAATCTTCACCAGCCATATGTCTGACCAAATGCTAATATCCAAAATATATAAACAACTCAAGGAATTAAATACCACCAAACCAAATGATATAATTAAAAGATGGGGTACAGAATTAAACAGAATTCTCAGCAGAGAAATATCCAATGGCCAAGAAACATGTCAAGAAATTCTCAACCTCCCTAGTCACCAGGGAAATGCAAATTAAATATCTCTGAGATTCCATTTTACAATTGTCAAAATGGCTAAGATCAAAAACTCAAGTGATAGCATGTGTTGGCAAGCATATGGAGAAAGAGGAACACTCCTTCATTGCTGGTGGGAGTGCAAGCTTGTACAACCACTTTGAAATCAATCTGAATGGCTTCTCAGAAAATTGGGAATAGTTCTATCTCAAGAACCAGCTCTACCACTGCTGGACATATACCTGAAAGATGTTCCACCATACAAGAATGTCATATGCTCAACTATGTTCATAGCAACTGTATTTGTAATACAGTTGGAATCAACCTAGATGTCACTCAACCGAAGAATGGATAAAGAAGCTGTGGAACATTTACACAATTAAATACTGCTCAGCTATTCAAAACAATGAAACCTTGAAATTTTGCAGGCAAATCAATGGAATTACAAAGGGTCATTCTGAGTGAGGTAACTCAGCCCCAGAAGTCAAGCATGGTATATACTCACTTGTAAGTGAATATTAGGCACATGACACAGGATAACCACACTAGAATACATAGACTCAAAGAAACTAGATATGAAGGAGGACCCAAGGATGAATGCTTAATTCTCACTCATAAGGTTGACTAGAATAGACACCAGAAGCAGATGAAGAGAAGAAGCACTAAGGGAGTCCTCTGATAGACACCACCCGGTAGGATACGAAAGCATATGATGAGACTCATAGCCAAACTTCAGGGAGTCTTATGGAAGAGTTGGGGGACTAGAAGGACCAGGAGTAGTCAGGAGTTCCACAAGGAGACCAATAAAGCCAACAAATCCAGGCAGATGTGGGGTTTTGCTGCAGAGACTGGTGCACCAACCAAGGACCAAGAATGTTGAGGACCTAGACCCTCTGCTCAGGTGTAGTAGATGGGACCCACATGAGGACTAAGGAATATTTTTGACATAGACTCTGGTCCCCACGAGTTGATCATTTCCCCCCTGCATGGAGTTCTTTTCAGACCACAGAGGAAGAATATACAGGCAATCCAGATGAGACTTGATAGGCTGAAGTCAGATGTTAGGGGAAGAGTGCTCCCCTTTTTAAGGACTGAGCGAGGAAGAGGGTGGGCCTGGGAGAGGAAGAACAAGGGGGCTATAATCAGGATGAAAACTGAACACTTTTTTTAAAAAAATAAATAAATCATTAAAAACACACACACATAAAAAGCCAGAAGAAATCCACAATTTTGCATGCTAATTTTAAAAAGGACTGTAAATATAATAAGTTCACCAATTTCCCTGTGATGGATCCGTGGAGCTCTTCATGATACTCAAAGACAGCCTCTGGATTTTTTTCTTTTATTTATAAGTTCCTTCACATGGCTGTTAGGATTTGAACCCAAATCTTCAAGAAGAGCATCCAGGTGATTTTTCACCACTGAGCCACTGTTCCAGGCCCCTGTCTATGGTTCTCTAAGTAGTAGGTAATGTTCTGTCTATTCATCACATCATTTTGTGGATTAAAAACAGATCTCCCATATTATGGCAAGTGTTCTGCACTGTACCTCCTCTGGTGTCCTTCTTTCTCTTCATAAAGTATAGAAGATGAGGAAATAGTAACATATCAGATAATAGTTTTGTAGTGGGGAAATAGAAAGGTCCAGAGGGTCCTAGAAGCCTACAAGAAGAACATCCATGCCCCGGGGGACAGGGTCTGGTCAAACTACTGTATCAACCAAGGACATGCCTTTTGGGCTAGCATCCAAATGTAAATGAGTTTATACCATGTGAGTCACTCTGTTTTTGTGTTAACTCACTCAGTATGATCATTGTTAGTTCCATCCAGTTGTTCACAAATTTCTGGATTTCCTTGTTTTTAGTAGCTGATTAGTATTTCATGGTGTAAATGTGCCACAGTTTTTTATCCATTCTTCAACTGAAGGACACTTAGGCTGTTTCCATGTTCTGGCTATTATGTATAAAGTAGCTATGAACATGGTTGAGCATTTGTCCCTGTTGTGTGGTGGAGCATTTTCTGGGTATATTCCAAGGAGTCGAATAGCTGGGTATTGAGGAAGACCTATTCCCATTTTTCTGAGATAGCACGAGATAGATTTCCAAAGTGGTTGTACTAGTTTGCATTCCCACCAGCAATGAAGAAGTGTTCTGAGGCCCATTTCTTAATTGGGTCATTTGGTTTGGTGGTGTTTAATTTCTTGAGTTCTTTATATATTTTAGATGTTAGACCTTTGTCAGATGTAGGGTTGGTGAATATCTTTTCCCAGTCTGTAGGCTGTTGCTTTGTTCTGTTGACAATGTCTTCTGCCTTACAGAAGCTTCTCATCCTCATGAGGTCCCACTTATTAATTGTTGACCTTAAGGCCTGGGATGTTGGTGTTCTGTTCAGGAAGTTGTCTCCTGTGACAGTGTGTTCTAGGCTCTTCCCCACTTTTTCTTCTAAGTAATTTAGTGTCTCTGGTTTTATGTCATGATCTATTTTATACTTCGGAACCTGATAGCTTCTCCACCCGATCTCCCACTTCTTTCTGCTCAGCTTCTGTACAGACTTAATAGAATTTTCAATACTTTATGTAAACATGTTATATTTCCTCTCTTACTGGCTTATATTTGCTCTTGAACATGAGACAATACTTTTTACTGTCTATAAGGCACTGGTAGTGGTTTCTTAAAATTTTAAATAAAACTCTCTGCTTGAATAGTATTAGTAGTTTCAAAATTCTGGAGTTCTGTATGTTCAAGATTATTTGCACTCTCAACTTCTTCCTCCTTTTATTGAAAACAGAGTCTTTTCTTTTCTTTTCTTTCTTTCTTTTTTTTTTTTTTTTTTTTTTTTTTTTTTTTTT
>OU015747.1:96616664-96677247 GCA_907169655.1 Acomys percivali
TTTTTTTTTTTTGTGAACCTAGCCTTTAATGTCTGAGCCATCTCTCCAGCCGGGCATAATGGTGCATGTGGCTCCCTGTGAGTACAAGGCCAGCCTTGTATACAAAGTGAGTCCAGGACAGCCAAGGTACACAGAGAAACCTGTCTTAAAAAAAACAAAATAAAGCAAACAGAAAAAGAAATAAAATAGTGTTTTATCACACAATATATCATATTTCTTTATTACACTTTCCCCTCCTTCTACTCCCAGTTTGTCCACACTTCCCCTCATATTGGACTATAGAGCCACTCTGTGTCTCATTAGAAAAGAACAGGTTTCTAACAGGTAACAACAAAATAAAATAATAAAACAAAACAAATATCACACTGAAGTTGGATAAAGAAAAATAATAGAAGGAAAAGACTCCTAATAAAAAGCATTAAATTAGAGACCCAGGTGTTGGCACACTCAGGAGTCCTATAAACATATTAAAATGAAAAGCTATAATCTATACACAAAGGAACTGTGCTTCCTACTTCTATCTCTGTGGGTTCATATAAGTTTTTCTCCTAGTGTGCTCTATTCCCACTGTCTCTTATGGTTTTTCTGCCGCCTCTTCCATGGGCTTCACTGAGCTCTAAGAGGGGTAATTTGATGGAGACATCCCATTTAGAACCAAGTGTTCCAAAGTCTCACTCTGAATAAAGTTTGGCTGTGGGTCTCTGTGTTTGTTCACTTCTGCTGCAGGAGAAAGCATCTCCGATGATGGCTGAATAAGTCACTGATTTATCAGTACAGCATAATGTTATCTGGAATAATTTTACATTTATTTGTTTGTTTTGTTTTCATCCAGTATTATTTGGTTCTACCTGTTGCCTCTGGATTATCTAGTTTCTGGTCCTTGGCCAGGCAACCAGTGTCAGATATCAATTCCATCTTAGATTGTGCCTTAAACCAAATAAGACCTTAGTTGGTTACTCACACAAGCTTTGTGCCACTAGTGCCTTTGAGTAATTTTCAGGGAAGACAGATTGTAGATCAAAGGTTTTGTGGTTGGGTTGGTGTTTCTCTTTCTGTTTTAGTAGCATGCAGGTTATCGTTCCACACCAAAGACACTAGAACATGAAGGTGAAGGTTTTACATAGGCACCAGCTTGACAACTCCATTTTCAGTGAGTTGTGTGGCCATGGTCTTCACCAATGAGACCTTGCTGTCCATTTGTAGAAAGAAACTTATTGTCTTGGCAACAACCTGGGTTGCTTGGGGATTTTCATGGGACCACTTTGACCAACCACTCAATTGGATGTAACCCAATATCAGTACTGGAAGATTTGTTTGGTGACAAGACATATCCTGTTAAGACACCATCTTCCTCATTTTCATAGACTTACTTGGGATTACTTTCATATATTTTAGGAAGTTTTGACTCCACTATGTTTCTATACTACCCTTCAAATGCCTCTAAGTTATAGCTGTGTCTCTGAACATTCACTCCCTCAACCTTATCTCCCATGTCACTCCCCACCTGTTCCATTCTATTCCTCCACCCTCAGTCTACCCATATAATCTATTCTATAATTTTATGTCTTTCTAGAGAAGACTTACTTTTTATTTTTAAACACAGTATGCGGGCAAGAACCAGTGACTATAATGCCACTTTGCAGTGACTTATTCAATTTCTATTCTCTCCATTTGTTTGATTTTGTTTCTATAAACCATCCTGATCCAGCACAGGGTTTCAAAATCATGGCCCTCTGTAATACACTCATTTCATTTCTAGATCTTCTGTGATGCTTCTTAATCTTATCTTAGCTAAGAATGTTCTTATAATTTTGTATACCTAGTACATAATGATAGTTTCAAGTTGTAACCAGATATTTGTTTATAAGAGTGCAAAGGTACTTATTGTATTATGTAATAATTGTGACCATTCCTTTATTTTATAGCTACTACCAGGTTTTGATTAAATAGCTGTGGTATCTTCAGACATTGTGATTATCTTTTATTAAATAAATTATGAATCTTTTCAAATTATCTTTTATAATGTGACAGCACTAAGATTCAACAGAGACAAAAGAGACACTTAGCAAGAATATGCAATATCCTTGAGAAATCAGGCACTGTATTTTACCTGTAGTTTTAGAAATGAGGGTGAGCATTTTATAAAAATAAATTAAAAAATTGAAGGATGTATGTAAATTGTAAAACAGTAAAATAATTGATCTACATTCCATTTAATTGTAAATATATTTACCTGATTATTTAGAAATTAGTTATGACAGACATGAAACACATTTTGAATACTCATTACAGTTGGATTTTTCAATTTCTTTCTCCACTAAATGGTCAACAAAATATTATTTCAAAAGTTTTACTGGCCAAACATCGGGTAATGATTTTCAAAATCTATTTGCAAAAATGATATTTTGTTAATATATTCCTGTGATGTCCTCTGAAATGAATATTGCTACAATTGATTTAGGACTAATTGATTATAATTCTCAGGCAAGCTCATGTTCATTCATTTTGGTGAAAAGCAAAATGTGAATCCATGGCAAGCCCCTGGGGCATTTTTCTGTTATAAATCACCCAGTTTTAAATATGAGAAAGCATGACTATGTCTCTTTAGGCTTCCTGAATATTAATAAACATCAACACGTGAAGCATGCATCGTATAATATTAGCATATGATTAATTCAAAGAGATATTAATTTTTAAAGTTTTAGTTGCCAAAGTTTTGTTTCCTTCTCATCTTCATGAACATTTTAAAGACAAAACAACATTTCTGGAATACATTAAGTAGTACTATTATCAATAGATAAAGAGAAAAATGACAGTTTGATTTTTGAAAACTAGAATTGAGTAATAGAACTTTGTAATGAATTTTATTAAATACAATGGGGATAATGGTACTGTCTATTGCATATCTATATTTAATTAGACCTTCATATATGTACTAAAGTAATATTGTTTAGTAAGATGGAGTAAATAATCATTTCTATCATCTAACTATATTCTAATTTATAGGGAATATGATTTTCAATGAATAAGGAAGTATGGCTATTTAAATGTGCTATCACAAAACAATATATTATTTCATTTGTTTTTAACCATCTGCCCTTATTGTCTAACATGCAAATTTTAACCATCTTTTGCTGATTTAATTTCAATAAAATATACAAGAAACTATTTTTCATTATCAATTGTATACATGTCTTTTATTTTAAAGTAAAAAACATATTCTTCTTTCCTTGTGTATTTAGAAGGATGGAAATAAATATTGAAGCACAATGATCATTATCTGCTGATTGAATGGAAATCATTTTATTTTCAGTAGCTAAATAGGTACAATAATAATAATAATAAACAATAACAATTAATAATAATAATAATAATAATAATAATAATAATAAACAGTCATTTTTAGACGTGTCTTCTTACATTAACAAGTAGAAGTTGGCCTCACTGCATAAGTTAGTATAGGCTTAAGGGTTGCTGGCACCATTTTCCTTGTGGCAACATTGTAGATGACATTTGAGGACTGACAAATTAAATGGTGATATGCGAATTGGAGGATGTGTTGCTTCTTTTTCTGTCTGGACTATGATTGAATTGCACTATCCTGGTCTTGGACTCCTTTGTGGCTATTTCCTTTTTTGGGAATATACCTCAAAAGCATCTTGTATAAACCCCCATAAAAAGTCTCAACTGTTATCAGAATTGTTTTGCTGATTTTCCTCTTATGTTATTTTATGTTCATGGGTCTCCATGGAAGGTTATGTTCCTACTTTTCTATAAATAAGTGTTTTTTAATATATGTATATAAGTATCCATCTGCTAATAATTGCTTTCACTAGCACTTAACTTGAATTTCATTGGTCCCAGTTTAAATATATAACCCTCCCTCTAATTTTGTTCCTATTGTGACAATTTCAATAAATACTTTAAATATGATTATTAATTTAAAACCATTTATGACCTTAAATTAACCAGAAATTTTACCTGAGAATGTTTGCTTTCCACATGAAAAACTGTAGATGCAATAAAATTATTTTCTCTAGCAATTAATGGTGGTCACTAATGATGCTATGTCTTGAGTTGCAAGGTTGCACTGAATGTTTTTCCTTAGTTGGGACTCCTTTTTCACAAAAAGGACTGTAGCAACTTATGTCTGTAACACCCTTGAAAGGTCAAGGGAACAGTGTGGAAGAGAGCGCAGGAAGATCATTAAGAGTCAAAGTAAAGTTATGAAATATTGTCTTCTGTCTGTTGCAATCAAGAACACACAATAGATGAGATTACCTGCAGAAAACCCAAAAGAAAAAATTGACAGTGTGAAGGGACCTAGTTCAGAAGAGGAAGTGTCCTCAAGGGTAGTATGGGAATAATAGGGGTCAATGGAGGGGGTTGAATATGATCGCAATATATTTTGTAAATGCATGAAGCACACCAAAATTGAAAATTAGACAGATTTATTCTTAATTGTAAAATAGAATTAAAAAAGAATCCAGGCCGTCGACTCTGCCTGCCTCCAAGCTTGCCACGACTGGCTAAGCAAGTCCTCAATAGTTCCTGCCTCACAAATAGGTCTGTCAGAGATATTAGGCCAGAATGCTGAAGAAGATGCTCCCACATAATAGTTTTGGGTGACTATTGAGGTAGTGAACTGTCCCTGTCATCTTCTCATTTGGGAAGCTACTAACCTGCACTCCTGGTAGACTCAGGTAATCAAGTTTATTCTGTCTCAGGTTGCTGATGTGGTTGAAGACCAGATAGATTAGTTTTCAACGAAGCTTAGTTGTTTAGAGATTAAGATGTTTTTACAGATAGAGAGATGTTTTAAGTTGATAATGACAAGATGCACCAAGTTAGGAAAGATATTTTCTTCAAGGCTGTCAAATACAAATAGCCAAAACACTAAGAACATAACACTTATGTAATTCCTGGCTGTGTCATGGCTCTTGTTGCTACAGGTAGTTTATTGTAATATGTATAATAATATAAATGTAAAACAACAACAACAAAACCCACAAAAATCCAGGGAATGATTCTGTATTTCAAGAGAAATATAAAACATTTTAGCTAACATAAAAAAATATCTACTTGGTAGCTTAATTTATAACATTTAAAATAGTGTTTTATACATTCCTTATAAGCAATGACAAAATATTGATTTCTTTTAGTATTTCATATTTAGGCAATTCATTACTTTTTGTTGCAATGCCACTCTTCCTCATTTTATTAAAAGACTAATCTTAGGTGGTGGTACAAGTGAAAGGCACTCACTGTTCATTATCAGATTATCGAAGAGGACACACTGAGTGTGAGCACATGGTACTACAGGTTATTTTAGTATTTTTATGTTTTGACATTGCCTTGGGTGTATGTTGGATTTCTGAATATTATCACACTCATAAATATTTATGGTGCATATACTATGCAGGATGGTAATGGTGTTAAATGAAATAGAAATAACTGTAGATTCATGGGAAATAAGGTCTGTCAAGAAGGAGTGACACTAGTCAAATACATATATGGTTTATTGTTTATTCATCATTATTAAAATAAAAGTTCATCTTACTCCTTAATCCTGTTTATGCCTCAGAGTTTAGGAAATAATACCTGTAATAAGACATTTGCAATGAGGTTTCAGGAAATGCATAGAGTGAAGCCAGGTGAACAAGGGTCACCTTGTCCAAGCAGTTTATGATGCATATACGTTAATGTTTGGAAGAAATATGGTAATTCTCTCCAAAAGGGAGCTGTTTTAGCAATGCTGTAGAAATTGGAAGGACAGACTTAAAAATTTCCATGCAAGAGAGGCATCAAGCTCCTAAAAGTGATAGTTGTATCAAGTTAAATTTTAGAAAGATAGGTTTTTTTTTTAATAAGAAACTGACTAAAAATGTGAAATTTGTCAGAAGACTAAGCCCGAGATGTTTATCTTAGTCTATAGGTGCCACTGAGCTAAGCCAGGCCACTGAAATTGTTTTGTAGCTGAAAGATGGCAGAAACACTTTACAGATATTTTTCAATTTATTTTCTTTAAAGGTTTTATTTTTATTTTTATGTGCATGTGTATGTGTGTGTGCACCTAAGGAATGTCTGCCATACACGTGCAGATTACTGTGGGGGACAAGAGACAGTAGATATCCTGGAGCTGGAGCTACAGGTATTGTAAGCTGCCTGACATAGGTGCTAGGAACCACATTTGCATTTTTATGACTGAGCCATCTCCCAGGACACCATTTTACACACTTTTATCACTTCTTAAATAGAATTAAAAGAAAAAGCACACATTGTAAAATCTAATAAATCTAATAAAACCATTTCACCCGTTTCCCCAAATACATCGTGTAATAAACCACAAGTGAAACCCTGATTCATCGGTGTTGAGTTACAGTTCAACTTCAACCATGAAATAAGATTCCCAAACTTATTCACTTGATGGTAAAACAAAATGTTCAAACAGAAAACTAAGTAAGGGCAAAAACACAATCATCAATCTTCTTCATTTTAATTAATGTGCTTCTGTGTCTTTTTTTTTTTTTCATTCCCTTTAGAGAGACCCACCTTACCATACCAACCTCCCCAACCCTGACTCTTCTGATTTGTTGAAACTCTTTTGCAATGCAGCAAGCTGAATTATGAATGTTGAAAGCCTGAGTGTCTGGGGAGTTTGTGTATTCTAGCATGGAGCCATTTCTTGTCAGATGTCTCAACTATAGTGAGAGGTAACCCTAGCATGACAGGTGTGGAACTGCTTGATGTTCATAATACGTCTGGGAGGAAATGTCTAGTGCAAACATAACCACAGACTCATGCAATATCATTCCTGTTTACTTTTCTCCTAACAACACAATTTTCAGGAAATGAAATATTTTTTCATAGTTATTTTTTTAAAAGTTCTAATTAGGCACATAGAGTTAATAAGAAATACTGAGAGTATATCTTAGCACATTTAATTTACAATATGACACAACTTGTTTATTGAAGGTGTTTTCTTTTTATTTACTAAGATTAAGCATCTTATATATTGGAACATCAAAACTGTTAACAGCTTTGCTAAAGACACATTTACTGTTATTTACTGAAGTCTTTGTATTTAAAGTTCCTTGTAAGTTAAGAGCTTACAACCATGCTGATTGCAGTATGAATGAGAGTTCTCCTGAGAAGCAGAGTCAATATAGTATAATATAGAAAGGAAAATATCGTAAAATGAAATGACTGTATTATTTATTTTATTGGTTTATATGATACGAGGATATAGTGTCCAACAGCAGCCATCTTCAGGTAGGAGAAGCAACAAACCTGACAAATGCTCAGTTCAAGAAGAACCTCTACCTAAGGTTAAAGTCAGGGGTTATCAATGCTGTAGCCCTAGTGTAATTCTGAGTGCCGTAAAGTTCTTTGTAGAATCATGGATCTGAGTTATCTATATTGAAAGGATCGAGAAGCTGAGTCTATCACCATGGTCACTGGCAGAAGCTGTTGACACACTTATGAAGAATAGATTTTGTATGCATATCCTGGATTGCCTCCATCCATCCAATCTAATTGACAACCAGGATAATCATCACACCGTCATTCCTTTTTCATAGACACGTTGAAACAACAACCAACACTACCACCAACACCAACAAAAAGTCCTCCAAGCAGAAAGTGATCTGAGTTGTAGAATCACCAAGCAAAAAGGAACACACAAAAGTCAGACTTTGTTTGATTTTTAAAAATATAGAAGCATTTTTATGTCAAGATATAATACACAATTTAAGTATTGAAAAACTTATCAATAAAATTAAAATTTTAGATTATACTTTATTTTTTTTGCACAGAACTAATTTATGTTTTTGTTTCCTAATAATTATAATGTTGCATCAAAATAAGAAGCCTGTAAATCAGAATTAATAACCATGTTTAACAGAAAATTTTTAAAGGGATCAGAATTAGAAGTGATATATAGCTCTAAGGCAACATTAAATAAAATTCTACTTCCTTTTATTTTATTTTATTTTATTTTATTTTGGTTTTTTTCTTTTTCTTTTCTTTTATTTTTTTTAATTTATTCTTGTTACATCTCAATGGTTATCCCATCCCTTGTATCCTCCCATTCTTCCCTCCCTCCCATTTTCCCCTTATTCCCCTCCCCTATGACTGTTCCTGAGGGGGATTACCTCCTCCTGTATATGCTCATAGGGTATCAAGTCTCTTCACAGTGACCTGCTGTCCTTCCTCTAAGTGCCACCAGGTCTCCCCCTCCAGGGGACATGGTCAAATGTGAGGCACCAGAGTACGTGAGAAAGTCATATCCCACTCTCCACTCAAGTGTGGAGACTGTCCTGTCCATTGGCTAGATCTGGGTAGGGGTTTAAAGTTTACCGCCTGTCTTGTCCTTGGCTGGTGCCTTAGTTGAGCGGGACCCCTTGGCCAAAATCTGCCTATCATAATGTTCTACTTGTAGGTTTCTAGGACCCACTGGATCCTTCTACATTTCTATTCTCCCATGGTTCTCTCATCTAGAGTTCCAATAGGGTGTCTTCCCCTCTGTCCCAGTTTCCTGGTAAGTGAAGGCTTTCATGGGACATGCCCCTTGGGCTAGTATGCAGATATAAGTGAGTATATACCATTTGAGTCTTTCTGCTTCTGGGTTAACTCACTCATATGATCATTTCTAGCTCAATCCATTTATCCACAAATTTCGGGAATTCCTTGTTTTAATAGCTGAGTAGTATTCCATAGTGTATATATGTACCACAGTTTCTTTATCCATTCTTCTACTGAGGAACACTTAGGCTGTTTCCATGATCTGGCTATTATGAATAAGGCTGCTATGAACATGGTTGAGCAAATCTTCTTGTTGTGTGCTGGCGCATCTTCTGGGTATATTCCAAGGAGTGGAATAGCTGGGTCTTGAGGAAGCCCTATTCCCAGTTTTCTGAGATAGCACCAGATAGATTTACAAAGTGGCTGTACTAGTTTGCATTCCCACCAGCAATGAAGAAGTGTTCCTCTCTCTCCACATCCTCTCCAGCATGTGGTGTCACTTGAATTTTTGATCTTAGCCATTCTGATGGGTGTAAGATGGAATCTCAGAGTTGTTTTGATTTGCATTTCCCTGATGACTAAGGAGGTTGAGCATTTCTTTAAGTGTTTCTCAGCCGTTTGATATTCCTCTGCTGAGAATTCTCTGTATTTTTATTTTTATTTATTTTTCTTTTATTATTAATTTATTCTTGTTACATCTCAATGGTTATCCCATCCCTTGTATCCTCCCATTCTTCCCTCCCTCCCATTTTCCCCTTATTCCTCTCCCCTATGACTGTTTATAAGGGGGATTACCTCCTCCTGTATATGCTCATAGGGTATCAAGTCTCTTCTTGGTAACGTGCTGTCCTTCCTCTGAGAGCCACCAGGTCTCCCCCTCCAGAGAACATGGTCAAATGTTAGGCACCAGAGTACGTGAGAAAGTCATATCCCACTCTCCACTCAAGTGTGAAGACTGTTCTGACCATTGGCTATACACTATGGAATACTACTCAGCTATTAAAAACAAGGAATTCCCGAAATTTGTGGATAAATGAATTGAGCTAGAAATGATCATATGAGTGAGTTAACCCAGAAGCAGAAAGACTCAAATGGTATATACTCATTTATATCTGCATACTACTCCAAGGGGCATGTCCCACGAAAGCCTTCACTTACCAGGAAACCGGGACAGAGGGGAGGACATCCTATTGGGACTCTAGATGAGAGAAGCATGGGAGAATTGCAAAGTAGAAGGACCCAGAGGGTCCTAGAAACCTTCAAGTAGAACATTATGATAGGCAGATTTTGGCCAAGGGGTCCCGCTCAAAGTAAGGCACCAGCCAAGGATAATACAGGCGGTAAACTTTAAACCCCTACCCAGATCTATACTTTATTTTTAGATTTATAAAGATATGATAGTTGTTCTCAGCTATTGTTACTAGAAAGTAAGAGAGGCAAAAACCCCAATCAATGCTAAACCCAAGAAGCTGAAAGGTGGAAAACACTAATTGTTCACTGTTTAGAGAATGGAATGTGTTGATTAACTAGGCCTAGCATTTAGTAGATTAAGAAGGAACAAATTGATTCTGTTCAGGGAGAGTGGCTCACTATTACTTTTGCTGTTCAAGGAAATGAAGGCTGTTCCAAAGATTCTACGTTTCTGTTTTAATGTGGATCTCTTCATCTTTTCATCATGGCTATGAGGCTAAGAATTACCTCAAAGTTCCATATAAAAGCAAAGGGAAAGAAAACAGAAAAGGGGTGAACTTAGGGAGGTGTCCCATCTATTAAATTACTTTCTAAAAATGTCACCATATCTTTTGCTTTTTAAAATGGATCATTCTAGCCAAAAGCCATGTTGTAAAGGACACCGTTAACATCTATCTGTACTATTGTCTATTACAGAAAGGCTTAGACAAAGGGGAGAGAAGTGTTTGCCATAGAGCCTTGATACATTTTTTTCTCAACAACACAAAATGCAAGGGTAAAGTAATAAAAATATTTCATGTTTATATTTGATCTGAAAGATGACCACAAATTAAGAAAATTAAAAATAATCATAAGAAAAGATACACTAGCCCGACCCAAACATGATACTCAAGAAGATTATGGTAAATGACTTGAGTAGAACATATAAATCTGAAACCTAAGCTGATAGTGAGAAAAGGCAGTTCCAAAGTAAATAATTTGTGTCATAGACGCCTATATGTAATGATTCATTCATGTTTCTGTAATTAAGCACAATAAACTAAATGTTTTATCAAGTCAAGTTCTCAGAAAATTGTTTTGTTGCTCTGCTGTTGTGGGGTACATTTTTGCTTATGTCTTCTAGAAGAACTAATTTATAAGATGTTATATGAAAAACTTTGACAAACTGTGGTGAATATGGATTGTCTGAGGTGACAAATAAGTGGTGAATAGAGCAAATATTGATGAGAATGTACAAGGAAGGAAACTTACTGCTTTTGGGAGGACAAAGTGGGACAATCACTTTAGGAGAAAGCTAAGTAATTTATTGTTATTTGTGAATAGTTGTCTGGGGCCATATGAGTTCATGCTTGTCATGTGCATCAAGCATACCCTGGAAGCTAGAAGAGTTCAGTGGATTTTCTGGAATTAGACTTATTTGAACGTGTTTGTTTCCCAATGTGGATACTGGGAACAAGACCAGAATCCTTTGTAAGACACATCTCTTCTGCCACTAATTTAGGATTCATATGCAATGAATATATTCCTATCATTTGATCTAGCAGTCATGCTTTTTGTCACACAAAATGAATCTAATATTTCATCATGAACATATTTTTAGCATCATTTTTCATGATAGCTGGTAACTGAAAGCAGCCAGGATATCCTTCATATAAACAAATGGATACATCACAACAGGTTTACATTTAGCTTTAAAAAGTAATAGAGTACCAAACTATCTAAAGTCATGGAGAAAATGAATTATGTGTTGGAAATCATACATTATGCAGGATGCCACCCAACAGATATTTTGGATAAACAAATCAACAGAAACAATGAAAAGATGAACGGTTGGCTGTAGATAAAGGAGAAGAGAATGGTGAGTGGAGTACAGACACCAATAGCATAGTGAAAGAAGTTAGCATGAATTTTATTATAGATTTATCTAAACTTACAGAATAACAAATACCAATATTGATGCATAATGTAAAAGCTATGGAATAGATATAAGTGCTGTTCCAAAGATCCAGATATTGAAGGTTTGGTTGCCAATGTGGTACTATTGAGAAATGACTGGATCATGAGAATAAAAATGGCATTCGTATGTTAATTCATATGTAAGTTTGTACTAAATGAGCTATGAGATTTTGAGGTCTGTCATAATTAAACCATCACAGACATGGCATTGAAGGGTATTCCTTGCCTCTGGTTTCTTCCTCTCCTTTCTTCCCTTTGTCCCCTATCTACCACCAGCTGAACTACATGCTCCACCATAGGCTCAGACCACGCTGTGCTCCCTCAGAAAACAAAGGCCAGACACAATGCAACCTGAACTGAGGCCAAAATAAAATTTTCCTTCCTTTAACACTTTCCCTCACATGATTGAGGCAGCCATGAAAAATCTAGCACAGTAAACAACTGACTTTGCATAGCAACGTTTGGTCTCCACAGGTTCATATATCTCAACAAACATTTTGCTCTGCATGTTCTTTGGTGGCAAATTGGCTGTACATAGTCCCCCTACAAATATGTAGCAGATGTGCAGCTTGCTTATCATGTGGGTCCCCTAATAATTCAAGCTGGGGCTGTCTCTTACTCTACTGCCTACCTTTGGATCTCTTTTGGCTATCTCGGCTGTCTTGTCTGGCCTCATGATAAGATTATCCCTGTTGTGACTTGATGTGCCAAGGTGGGGGAGGGGGAGACTCACCTTCCCTGAGAAGAATAGAAGGTGTAAGGAAGGAAGGAGACGTAAGAGATGGGACTTGGAGGAGAAGAGAGGGGGCTGCTGCCAGACTGTAAAGTGACTAAAAACAAAACAAAACAAAAACAAACAAAAAATGACCCAATTACAAATGGGGCACAGAGCAGAGACTCCTAGTAACAGGGGTCCATTGGGACTGAAAAAGACATCCTTTAAATAGACACATTTCCTAGTAGAGGGAGAGGAACACCAACCCACCAACAAAAACTTCGACTCAAAAAATTAACCATGCCTACAAGATGTGCAGGGATAAAGATAGAACAGATATAGTAGACATTGAGGGAAGTTCTAAACAATGCTTGGCCCAATCCAAGACCAACCTCATGGGAGATAACCAATCCATGACAGTACTAAGAATACTCTGCTGTGCTTATAGACAGGAATCCAGCAGAACTGTCCTCTGATAGGCTCCACCCAGCAGTGCCTCAAAACAGATGCTGAGAGTCACAACCAAACCTTGGTCAAAGTGTAGGGGAGCCGTGTAGATAGATGGGTGGAAGGAAGAAAGTTCCTGGATGTGACAGGAGCTTCACAAGAAGACCAACAGCCAACTAACCAGGTCCCAGTGAGGCATGCTGAGACTGAAGCACCAACGAAAGACCGAGCATGGCCTGGAGCTAGGCCCTCTACAAAGAAATAGCTGATAGGCAGCTCAGGCTTCATATGGGTCTCTTATAATGGGAGTGGAGGCTCTCTCTGACATGGAGTTTCTTCCCAGTTTTTCAATTACTTCCTCCTGGCAGGACTGCCTTGCCAGGTCACAGAGAAGAGGACAAGTTCAATCCTAATATGTCTTGATTAGGGGGAAGGGTGGATGGAAAGGGAGACTTCCCTTTTCTGAAGCATAGTAGAGGGCGTAGAGGGCACGGAGGAGAGGGAGGGAGGAAGGGCCTGGGAGATGAAGAGGGATGGAACTAAGAACGGGATGTAAAGCGAATGAATGAATAAATGAATGAATACATAAATAGAAGAAAAAACACTTTTTTAAAATTTAAATTTATTTTTCAAAATTTGTTCACTTTACATCCCAATTGTAGCCCCCTCCTTTGTCTCTTCCTGGTCCCACTCTCCTTCCCTCTTCTACTATGCCCCTCCCCTATTCCTCAGAGAGAGGGATTCCTTTTCCCCTATGTACTGAGCACAGCCCACCAAGTCTCATCAGGACTGCCTGTATCCTCTTCTTCTATGTCCTGGTAAGGCGTACTGCCAGGGGGAAGTGATCAAAGTGCAGGCAACAGCATCCAATGAAGGGACTACCTCTGCTCCCCTCACTAAGGGAACCCCTAGGGAGACTAAGCGGCCTATCTGCTGCAGCTGAATAAGAGGCCTAGGTCCTCTCCATGCATGGTCCTTGTTTTGTGCGTCAGACTTGCCTGTCTCCTCCAGCCCCAAGAACTGTTGGTTCTGTTGGTCCCTTGTGGAGCTCGTGTCTGCTCTGGGTCCTTCTATACCCCGGCTCTACTGTAAGACTCCCTGCTGTCTGCCCAAAGTTTGTCTGTGAGACTCAGCTTCTGCTTTGATCCAATGCTGGGTGGATTCTTTCAGAGGACCTCTATGGTAGGCTCCAGTCCTGGTCCTTCTCTTCAACAGCTTCCAGCGTTTATTCTATTTGCCTGTCTGAATGAGAATTAAACATCTTTAGAAAGAGAACAACCTCCTGATTTTGTAACAAGAAAACATAATAAAAATTAACCACTGAACCTTGCACAACAGATTTGAAATTAATATTTAGCTTGCAAGTTGAGGGTAATTTGATGGATCTGATTCTATTTTAACAACAAAACAAATAAAAAATGTTCCAAATATGTATTTATGAGCTACTGTAAATAGTAACTCAAAAAGAAATTTACATTTAGTTTTTAGTGATCCTCCCATTGTTGCAGAGGTTATTCTAGAAGTAGACATCATGTTTCAGTTAGTGAATATTTCCTCTTTAAAAATCCACTGATAAATTTTCATATTTAGTTTCTGATAAGTATGATCATCTTGAAATTTTTTACACAGTAGATACAAAAATAGCTGTTTGAGTTAATATTTATTTTGTAATATTCCTTATATGATGCAGAGTAGATTAAGAATGTATTGTTTATGCTGTCATCTGAGCAATTTTATCAGCCTTTCCTTAAACGTTGATGTTACCATCTTGCCAAGACACTTTGGATTGGAAGCCTTGAATGCAATTTTAAGCTTCAGGTTTAAGTTGTGAACCAGGTGATAAAAGATGTTTCCAATTTTACCTTATCCCATTAGATATGGGATGAAAATTTTAATCTCATTACTTTTAGAGATCATTATCTTCAGGGTAAAATATTAGTTTAATTATTAAAACTGCATTTTGGATATTATGAACACATTTCTCTTTCCAACTGCAGAAAGATTGTGTAAAAGAAAATTCCATGTGAAGTAAATGTGCCTTTTTCATACAATTCTTTTTTTAACTACTCTATTTCTTACCTGAGAAGGGAAAAAAAACAACCATATAAATAATTTCTGATAATTTTAATGTATACCCTCTACAAAGTCTATTATAATTTTATAAGCTATCAATCTTTATCATCTCCATTCTTATAGATAAGGAATCAAGTATTATGGACTACATTATTTTCCACTATTAAACAGTCACTAGGGTTAGTATGATTAAATCATAGTTTCATTCTCCAAATAATTTACAGATTGACCACAGATATCATATATATAAATGAAACTGGGCAGATATAAACACAAATAAAGTTATAATAATAAATCTAAGGTTAACCAATAATTTTCCAGCTTAAATCATATGAAATGTGGATTCACTTAGCTAGTATGAGGTCATGTCACTGAAGAAGAAAAGTGAAAGCACGATTCGTCTGCAGAAACTCTTGCATAGTAGAAATTCAAGAACTAAAAAGAACTTCCCAAAGAAGAAAGGGACACCTAACTGTCTTCAGGTTTTGGAGAATCTTTGAAAAAAGTAGCTAAGGGTTTCTTTCCTATATTTCCAGTTATGTATTCCCAACAATTAGAAACAAACACCAAATTAATTTTACTGAGCTTTTCTACATAGTCCATACTCTATTGCACCACAGGAGCAAAAAGAATATCGATTTCTGCTTTTATTTTTAATTCACAAATAATGCATTTTAGTATGGGGCATGAAACCATTGCTTGCTGCTATTGTTTCACATACAGTTTTCCTTCCAGTATGATTTGTACCACATTGCAAATAAAACAACACATATTTCTTTATTTTCTGTTTTAGATCCCTGTTTTTTATCTTTGGCTACGCTATGGTTCTTAGCATTTATCTTAGTAGGGTCATTTATCTTAGAGAGATCATATTCTCCATCTCCTCCTCCGACTCCTTAGTACTCTACCTCACTGAAACCAAATAATTGACCTGCTAAATAATCATCACCTCAACTTTTCCATCTCTACTTTAAGCTCCTATAATTAGCACTTATGTTTGGAGTTGGAAACCTAAGATGAAACCATTTCTGAACTTGCAATTTTATATCTATCTGCTATCTGTAAGTAATTAATAAAAACACTTTAATTAATTTATTTTCTCACTCAAGTATCACAAGACATGCAGTAATGGAACTTGTACGCTAAGAAGATATTGACATTCAAAATTATGATAAGCATGTTCTGCTTTGCATAATATGAAACACCAGACTATATGAATTTTCACAAACAGAAACTTCTTCGTCTGAAATTTTGAAGCCAAACATCATTGATTCTATTCTATTCATTAGAGAAAGGACACTATTGCCTAATCACTGATTAAATATCCAAGCCCCTTATACTTTTGCAGTAGTGATTAAACTTCCAGGTGAATTTAGATGGGGCACATGACAGTTTGATGTGAATGCAAAATATGTTTAACCAGTAAATGTTAATATACTTAGTTTTATAGAAGATAAATCTATGACCTATGAAAATATATAATATAAGAGAAGGATGTGGTGTCCACTTTTAATCCAATTGACACAAGCTAGAGATACTGGAAAGATGGGGACCTCTATTGAGAAATAGCCTCCATAAGAGCTATAAGGCATTTAAAAAATTACGGGTTTATGGGGTTTGTGAGTGTTGACATTCCTGGGTGGTCCTCATTTCTATAAAAAAGCAGTTGAGCAAGTCATGAGTAAGCATCACCTCTCCAGGCCTTCTGAACCGGTTCCTGCCTCCAGATCCCTTTCCTACTTGAGTTCTTCTCCTGACTTCCTTTTATGATCAATTGGGATGTCCAAGCTTAAACAAAACTAACTGTTTCATCCCCAACTTGCTTTTTGGTCATGGTGCTTCATTGCAGTAATAAAAACCCTAATTAAGACAAAATAATTTTACTTCTCAGGTTCCCTGAATGTTCAATGAACAACTAAGATTAAAAGCAAGAGCATTACTTGACAGGATCTGGGATATATTTAGGCAGACTTGAGTATGGAATGAGTATGATGTGGACAAAGGAGAACATGTCAGGAAATGATAGAAATCATCTAGAAGGAAAATGAGGCAATACCTATTAAAACACACACACACACACACACACACACACACACACACACACACACACACTGCTGTAGGAAGAAGTGGGTAATAGAACTGACCAGGCACGGTGAAGTTCCTGTTAGTCCAGGTGAGTTACATATGCAGCCTTCAGGGATAGATTTTTAAAAAGACAAAAGAAGAATGGCAAGAAAAAAGGTAACTTCTCATTTGGAGTAGAGAAAGTACACAGTCTCCTTTAAAGAGGTGGACCCCCACTGACTAATTTATTCCAAAATTCAAATCAAAAGACAGGCAACCATGAATAATGAAAATGACTTTGAAGATAATTCTTCACAAACTCAAATACTGTAGTAATGAAATGCATGTGTTTTTAATATCCTTAGAGAGACATATATCAGTTTATTGCCTTCAAATAAAAATGACTAAAGAAAAAGCAACAGAGAAAGATGCTATTGTTCATGTATCAGTCACACTGCGCACTTTGCATTGGTTGTTATTATGACCATAAAACCTTAAAGGAAAGGAAAATTTATTTTGACTCTTTATCAAGGCTGAGGTAGCTTCAGTCACTATAAACAACCTCATTGTTTCTAGACCCATTGAGAGTCACAGACATGTGATCTATAGTATTCACAAGAGCAAAACAGCTCACCTCATGGTACAGAGGTGGCAAATGCAGAGGCAGAGCAGAGACATAGACAAGAGAGAGATAGAGAGGAAGAAGATGTGGCTACCAAGAACATCACTACAGTATATTACTCCCTTTTACTTATCTCTGTCTTTGATGATTCCACCAACTTCTAACAGTCGGCTCAGAATTTGAACACATCAGTTAAATAATTCCATATCTGGTAACCAAGTTCCAGGAGAGAGGCAGGTAGATCTCTGGATTCAAGCCCATCCTGGTGTAGGGCAAGTTTCAGCTAAAGCAAAGCTTAGTTCTAGGCATGATGGAACTCACCTTTAACCCCAGAACTCAGGATACGGAGGCATGTGGATCTCTGAGTTCTAGTCAGTGCTGTTCAGGTGTTTTGTTTAAGTCAGTGATTGAGAGGAATGAAGTGGAAATGAGTTCATGGAATTCAGAGGCAGTTTTTACCTGCAGAGTTAAGCTAGACACAGGTGAAGAGAGAATGGTCCGGAGAATAAGAAGGATCCAGAAGATTAGAACAGATTGCTAGAACTCATTTGAGGCCAAGCAGTGATATTCAGTGAGAATCTGGGAGAAGCCAGACTGTCAGTCATCTTGGAGAGGAGTCTGAACAAGAACAACTGTGTCGAACCAGCCAGCCAGAATTCAGAAAGAGCTATAAAGGGTGAGTTTATTAATCAGTAAGTCTCAAAGATGGCAAAAGCCTTCTAGGCCTTGGTCAGATTGTACAGAAACTAGAAGTTTCTGTTTAGCAGAGGAAAGCACTAAGCGTCCAAGACAAGAATTGCCTCAAGTGAAGGAAGATACTTTTACAGTAAATTGTTATTTACTTCTTTACCTTTTATCATTAGGAGTAATTTTATTGTTACATTGTTTTTTAAAGACAATTAGTATTTGATCCTACCCAAAGTCTCTGGACCTTCTAATCTCTGGCTCTTAGTTAACCAAGCAGTGACAGGTATGGGTTCCATCTCATGGAGTAGGTCCTAAATCAAACTGGATATCTATTGGTTACTGCCTCGAGAAATGTGTCACCACTGCCCTAGCACATTTGGGATGGAGGACAGATTGTAGATAAAAGATTTTATGGTTTGTTTGGTGTTTGTGTTTCTCTTTTGGTAGCCTGCCATGTGGTAACAAAGACACCAGAACATGGAGGGGAATGTTGTATATATAGGTACCAGCTTAATCTCTCCATGTTCAATGAGATATGTGGGTGTTGTCTTCAGCAATGTGGCTTTGCTACCGGTTTGTGGAGACCAACCTATTGTCTTGGCAACAGTTTAGGATGTTTGGGGATTTCCATGGGACATCTCTGACCAACAACTCAATTGGATGTAACCCAGCCCCAATATTGGAAGCTTTGTTTGCTGATAGGAGATGAGCAGTTGAGCCTCTATTTCCTCACTATTTGTAGACTTCATTAGTATCACCTTCATATATTCTAGGACCTTTCCATTGCACTACGTTCCTATATCATGCCTCAGATGCCTGTCAATTCTAGCTAACTTCCCCCATATTCCTTCCCTCAGTCCCATTTCCCCTTCCTCTCCCTACCTGATTCTCACATTCCTATTCCCCCATGCACAGTTCATCCATAAGTTTTATTGTTTCCCCTCCCTGAGAGATCCATGTGTTCTGCACTAGTCCCTTCCTCTATAACTCTCTGGGTCTAAGGAGCATAGCTTGGTTATCATTTACTCATTGTCTAATAATTACATGAGAGCAAACACACCCCATATTTATCCTCTGAGATCTAGCTTACCTCACTCAGCATGATTTTTTTCTAGTTCCACTAATTTGCCTGCAAATTTCATGTCATTTTTAAGCAGCTGAGTAATATTCCATTGTCAAAGTCATGTATACACTGCTATCTGGTTTTAGGTCTTGGTCTGACTATCTTTTATATTTCTTAATTTATTCCCTTATAACTAAGACTATATGAGGTAGAATTTTATAAATATCCATTGAATTAAAATTTTGCGTCAAAATTATCAAGGTTTAAAACAACCTCAATATAAATAGTCATGCAATGTGTAGAATAAAAAAAGAGTGAAAAGAAATGTGTCAAACATTTCAGAGCAAAATATGTTGTGAAAGCCCCTTTACTCTTTCATGTTGACTAATCAGGAGAAGAATACTCTATTTACACTAACTACAGGATTACCATGAAAAGTGATATTTATTACTTAACAAAAATAATGGTTCAATGTGAAAAAGGAATAAAATGAAAAAATTTTTAAAAAAAAATGTGCAGTTGGTGCTATAAAGTTAAAGGCATATGCCCTAAATACAAAAAGTACATTAAATAAATAAAGCTAAGATTTTTCTTTAAATCAGGGAAGAAAATTCAAACATATAAGATGGCATTGTTCTATATAGATCTCATTATAAAATTAATGCAATTGTGTGTGTGTGTGTCTGTGTTTGTGTGTGTATACAGTAAACATCATAGAATCATAGACTGAGTAGAAAATTTTAATTTTTTAATGTAGTGTGGATTTGCAAGTAATAATGAATCATTTTTTTCATTTTACTTGTTATTTACTTTTGAGTGTGTGCAGAACATCAGCAATAATTTTACATATATAGATAATATAATAACAACTATGTCTCCAAGAGAAGTAATTGTAACAGAGTAACCATGACAAAGCCTGCTGTACAAATGACATTTATAATATTCCTGAAGTGACTTCATCATGTGAAATCTTAGATGTACACTTTGGACTAACGGAGTGGAAAAAACAAATTCACAGCTATATCAAATTTCTAAATTGAGTAATGTTGCAATGAAGAGGAGAGAAAGTAGCCCTTGTTTGGGTTTTGGTATGGGGAAATTCAACTGCACACATGAGCAAAAGAAAAATGTTTATTTTCACATAGGATTTGTATTGTTTGATTGGGCATTAATAAAGTTGTATACTTGCATGACATACAATCAAAAGAGAAATTGGAAGTGCATAGTTTTAAAAGAAGTTAATTTATTAAATTAGGGATCTACTTAGTGTGGACTCTATTATGTACATGCATGTTTAGCCAAAATCGCGCTTTATAAAAAACATTTTATTTTAAAGATCCAAAAACAATACTTTAGAACTACCTTGAAATTGCATGTGCTAATAATAACAACACCATATTGACCTCAAGAATGTATATCTAAGCTTTTTATAACAATCTCATAAGTTATTTATTTGAAACACTTGAATATGTATATGGACATTGATTTTTATTAAAATAAATAAATACATTGATGCATAATATACACCCACAGGTGATATTCATGCTTCTCAGTTTTTTACACAAAAATGAAATCTTTATGATGAGGGCACCGGGGGCCATGTCAAGTAACTGACGGAAGGAAAAAGGAAATGATAGTCCATAATCTGAGTTGCAGGATTGTTATCATTTGACTTTACTTTTGGATGGAATATAATGAAAATTTTCATATCGTATTTTCTGGTTAAATTTAAGCTGTCAATTTTCCTTGAATAGAAATTATCCTCATTCTTTCTGTTCTCTGACTTTCCCCTTACTTTCTTAAGAGCTAAGGTCACATTTTAGTTCAACTTCTTCAAGTAGCTACTACTTCCTATATGATCATAGACTATGAAGTCTCATCTTGGTAGCCTGCTTATTTTTTCTTTGAGTGCCATCAGGCCTCCCCACCACAGGGAGGTGGTCAAATATGGAGCACCAGAGTTCATGTCAGAGTCAGTCTGTGCTCTCTACATATCATTATTCTTTCTTAATTTTCATAACTCCTTACCTAGTCACAGTTTGTAAAGAACATAATTTATGTCAATAAACTTTTCTAAATTTAAAGCTATACATTAAAAATATATCTTACTATGCTAGAGAATTCCTCACTGTTAAAATTTTCCAAGGACAGACATATTATTTATTTTCTCCTTGAGCTATTATACAACATCTTTTCACAATGAGAGTGATTATTTTGGTTATTATGTGCTTATATTGTTGTAATTCTTTCTCTTAAGAACTTTTCTTTTATCCTTTAGTTTAGCAAAACAGTGTTAGAATGAGATGGTAAGACACTGAATTCAATTTGCATACTGAGAATTAACAGAGAAAAAAACCTGGTTGATTGGCTTTCAACACAAACTTCTGGTAGTTTTAGGAGTGGTTGTAGAGGAGATAAGTTCCAGAGCACTTATGCATTTGTGAAGTAGAATATACATTGTAAATTATGAGGGAGGGACAAAGAGAAAAAATATCTCTCTAGTGCTAAGGACTGAGAATATTTATAAAGAATGTAGAATAATACTGAGGGATTTTTATATATTAGAACTGAAGTGGAGACTAATTTCAAAAATGTATAGATCAGATATGTGACAATGATCATATTCTGATATGTATTTGTCTTTTAAAGATTAATATTTTTCTATGTATTCTCTTGTTGTGATATCCCAAGTGTTTTGTGTTGGAAAAACATATATATACAATACATACCTGAGTTGGCATTTTAGGTCCATCCTGTCTTATTTGCAAATGTAAAGAGTGACATGGATTAAATAAAGATTAAAATGTATAATTATTTAGGTTGTCAACATGTGACTTCATTGGCATAAAAAAGACCTTAATGATTTAATTAAGTGATAGGAAACAGTTTTTCCATGTATTCTGAACTTATTATCAAGCCCTCAAAAACTTTAATTTAGATAGCAAAGTGTTTATTAAAAAGAAAATCAGCCAAGTGTCTAGAGGCTTTTTAAAAATGTTATTGATTTTTAATATATTCACTTTACATCCTAATTTTAGCCCCTCCTTTGTCTTGTCCTGACCCCATCTTAATATGTCATTACTGGGCTTTGAACCGGGAACCTTTCTAAGAGCAGATGTAGCTCTTAGCCTCTGAGCCATCTCGCCATCACGCCAGAGGCATTTATTCTGAAAGAAAAATGTTCTCTGTTGAAATTTAATGTGCAGTGGAAAAACAAAGTAAAGCTGAGTTACTCTCTGGATTTATACTTAAAATCTTATTTTATGAACTTTTTTAAACACAGTTGTGTATAAATAATTTCAAAAAGAAAGCACATAAATGCAATAGTGTACCGGCTGCACATTGTGAAATGCTAAAACCAAATTACTGATGTCCTTAGATTTCAGATGTTAAGTCCAGGTTCCAAGGGCAAAATCAGTCTTAAAAGATCTTTGCATGCCCTAAAAAATGAAAGTGATACTGTTTTTAAGGTCTTGGTTGTAATAAAATATGTAGGCTGTCATCTTTCCCTTAACTGAATTTCAGGTTATCCTAGAAATTGATAGGTTTGGTCTTGGTGTCCTCATTTATTTGTATCCGTATATTTGTTCTCATTTATTGTCCTCCCTCTTTGCCTCTCCAGACCCTCCCTGTTTCTTCACCTGATTTCAACTTTTCCTCTAACTAGTTAGCCATTCTACTTAAAAAAAATACTTTGTTTTTTGGAGGGTATCTAGAGGAATAGAATTGGTAGGATGAATATATTGCCGAAGAAATGTATTAAAGTGGCCATAATGGTACAGGAAGACTAGTCCAACACTTGAGGTCTGAATGCTTGGGTCCTCGAGAACCATGTAACTGATCAATGCACACATCTTGATACGTCAACAGACCTAAGCTGGTCTCAAAGGCCTTAACGATTCCCATATAAGCTTCTGGGTCTCTTCATTGCAGCTTGTAATTCTAGTTATTTTTAAGGGAAAAGGATTAGAAGTTTAAAGTAGGCCTAGACTGAAGAGTTAGTTTCATGACAGCCTGGACAATTTATTGAGTTTTTGCCTCAAAAAATATAAAGTACTTTAAAAAGTGGAAACATAACTCAATTGTTGAGTACTTGCTTAGCATTTGTGATACCCTGTTTTTAAATTTTAGTAGCTCAAAAACAAATAACCCGTATGTATAAATATTAAATATGTATATATAATGTGTGTATAAATAAAATGGGATATGCAATGTTAGTATTCAAGGCTAAAAGAAAGAGAGATAGCAGTAACCTGGAGAGAAAAGACCTTAAGATTCTGAGAACCAATTAAGACTTTCTGATTAAAAAGAATTAATCCAAGTTCAAACAGAATTCTCTAAAAAATCTGTCTTTTACTGATGCCAACCCTTTATAATATTTTGTTGGCACATGAAAATATATCCATGTAGGTTTAAACCACAAATTTTCCATCAAATGAAAGCAGGTAGCAAATTGAATTAAGTGAAACACATGTTTTTTTCCACCCAATTATCGTCGTTAAGGATCTAAAGGTGAAACAGCTGCTATACCAGCTTCAGTGCTGCTTGCTGACTGTGCACAGCAGGAGATCTCTAGTCCATCATGCTCCTGCAAGCCCTGCTCACCAGTGTGATTTACAAGGGAAGCTGTCTGAAGGGAAAGACTCCGTGCTGCTTCCATGTAGAAAGCAGTGAAATCACTTCAGGGAGAAATGGGAACTCACAAAAACAGGAGATTTTATTTTAAGGATTGCTTTGGTATCTCAGAGGTTTATATTAGTGCTGTTTTAAGAAACACAGGATAATGTCTGCTGTTTGAAAAATAATAGCCTTATATAGTGAAAAGACCAGTGAACTTACTGCGTCTTAACAAGGTGTTAACTTACACCAAAAATATGCTGAATGAACCTTTCTGTTTAAGTTGGGAACACATCACAGAGAGGGAAGCCAAGTGAATGAATCAAACTAGAAGCAGATGCAGAGGCCCAAGAAATGGCTTGCCACTTCTCTATTGGACATAAAGTATAGTGTCTTTATTAAAAGTCAGTTTTCACTCTAAGTCATAAATTTAGTGATGAATATGAATTTTGATTTAGGACTTGTGAGCTTATGTATTAAAACAATTATGAAAGCAACCAAACTGTATCACTCATATTTGTCTTTCTGGATTCTATATAGAATATTTTCATGGCTTCTTTCATTCCATTGCATTCCCATTTGTTTTGTTTTATGAAAAAATTAGTTTAAAAATCTCTATATGCTCTTCTAAAACAATAAATGTCTCTGTAGTTGAGGAGATCATAGGCCTTGGGGGGATGTGACCTAATTTTAATACTTTGGTAAAAGGATATAGTATCAAACTGCATTTAAAATGCAGATCTCCTTATTCTTTGACTAACTAGTGCAAACCTCAGAAAAGTTTCTTAATATTGCACAAAGCACAGAGAACCCATGTTAGTGTAGTGCTTAGCGATCATGAGCCATGTATACCACACCCTCTGCTCAAGGGCCTGGGATAATCACAAAATAAGGGGCCAAATGATTGGGGAAGAGAAGAACCAATCACTGTTTTCTGTACAGGATACAGCTACAAGACTCATGGACTCATAGCAGCTATGATTGCCTGTACAGGATCAAGCCAGTTATTCATCTAACACTGTGTGTTAAGAGTAATCTAAAGAGCTGTGGATAGTAGGTGGCTTCTTTTAGAAAGAATGCTAGCTTTCACTCAGGAAGTATTTCTGAATGCAGGACCTCACACACAGGAGTATATTGGCAGCACAAATTAAAATCAATGGCTCATTAAAAAAAAAAAAAAAAGAGCACACAAAATGGGAAGGATTAAAGAGGTAGGGGAGGAGTTAGGTGGAGGAATTATATTGTAGAACACTCTCAAAGCATCAGTAAAAATATAAAAATAAATAAAATAAACATTGTATTGCATATCTCTCTCTGCTAATAATAATTATTAGAAAAACAATAAAAGGGCAAACCCCAGGGGGAAATTCATAATAAAAAGTGAGAACCTGTAAAATTCAGCAATAGTCAAGCACGCCCGTTTTCCTCTATTTACCATAGTAATGTCTCCTTACCAATGAAAGATGCTCTCTCTCACCTGGACCTACAATGATCTCAAAACACTGTATCTCGAAAGGCTGCTGTGATGACTTTATCAGCAGTATAAATTGTAGAATATTTTTCTTTAAAATGACCACATGCACAACATGGAAACAATGAACTCCATAGACATCAAACAACATTTTGCTTTGGATAAAGTCATTAACCCACACTTCACCCATTGTGTCTAAGGAAGAGTAATCTGTAATACGATACATTTATGCTGCAGTGAACAACAGTTTCTATAGGTACCATTAGTGAGATTTTGGCACTATATTAGTTTAATTTGTCAAAGGTATGTGTGTATTGTATCTGTTCTACTTTTTCCCAAGCTGCATATAACACCTTTTCATACTTCTATTTATTTATGTATAATAAGAAATATAGTACTCTTTGGAAAACATGATTGCTTTGGGCAACTATTCTTTTTACTTGGTTGAACACTGTATATCAGAAGAAATATTGCCTAGCAGTGAAGCTCAGGGGCTCCAGAGTAGACCATTGTCTTCAAAGCTTGCATATGGTTTTAAAGGGTTCTACAAACAAGAGCTGAAAATGTCTATATTGTGATTCATTTGCACGCCTGAGATGATAGCGACATATCTACCATTAAAACATGAATAGTAGATCAATCGTAGTAAGTCATGTGAAATGCTTCATATAGTAGCTGACATATCATAAATGTACATAGAGGATATCTATAAATTTTCTTCTGATATACTGTGAAAACATATGGAACAGAAGGTTTATAATTAACAAACAACAGCAGACGATATCCTGCACAATATAAGCAAAATGATGAATATTTTAAATATAGGCCTTTATAAAGAGGTCCAGCTGAACTTGTGAACGTCAGACCCATAAATGAGCTCAGCTGTTTTGTGACTTTCAGCAAAACTATATAGAACTTTGAAATAAAATTGTAAAGTTTAATGCATTTCCTTCCGTGGTTTCTAGATCTTCCCTTTGAATATCTGCAGGGAAATAAATATATCCAAGCATACTTTTACAAAATGCTACATTTCAAAAAGTAGGAACAGCATGTAATTACCTCAGCATGATATTTCTTTGGTAATTGCAAATAAATTGATAAAAATATCTCAGCTTCTAGGCAAGCAGGGTATTGATTGCAATTTGCTAGGCTATAAGAAAAAGTGATTTTCTCTCATTTTAATATAAGTACTTACTTGTTTGATTTAATGATAAGCACAGACCTTTTCAATCAGCAACTCAAAAATCTTTATTTAAAAAAAACCACGATTACAAATTCATAAACTAGGCACTCCATATTCTTGTATTTTTCTGTTCCTTATTTCCTGTTCAGCTATTTCCACCCAAACAGCCTTTCCTATAACAGGGTATTTTATTGGTGTGTTTTTGCAATACATTTCTTAAATGTAGAGGTTTTGGAATTTCAGAGACTTGTTCTTTTTAGAAAGGAAAAGAAGGACTTCACAAATCTCTATTTTCAATAATTCTTTATCGCATATATCACTCGCAAATATATATGTATGCCATGTAGTTCTGTAGTGAGCCTTCCTGTTTGATTTTCAATTCTTAATTTTTTTTTGTAAACAGTTAACTTAAGGAAACGCCATGAAATTTTATTTTGAATCAAAGCTATGTCCTTTCAAATATTCACTGGGACATATGCTGTTTGAAGACTGTGTTGAATTTAGCCTAATTATTTATGTGATCATTTCTCTCCTAAATTGATCTACAAGAAATACGTGTGTTTTTATAGTTCACTGATATTTATTTCAACTGTAACAGCATGAAATCCATCCAGCTTTAATTATAGGTTACTTTACCTAAGCAGAAAGGCTCTTCCCTCTGTGATTATAAAGCTCTGGATTCATTAAAGATATTATAATATATATCAAAGTGAGGGAGTTTAAAAGTTATTAGCTTATAGGATGCTGTTATTTAAATGAGAGGAGCTTGGGCAGTGATGTCATTGGCCTATCATACAATTCTTTGCTTGAAAAAATTACAATTATGTATGCTTGTGGTGTGAGGGCAGGGACCAACCTCAAGTCACAGGTTTTGGCATCAAGATTCACTTCCAACTGAACCATCTACTTAGCTTGAATTCTTTGCTTTTGGACTTTCAAAGCCAATGAATGGTCCGTACTTACACCTATCCATTCTCATGCTAAAGTCTATTGACTGTGACTCTTAGTCAGGTTGCTGTAGGTCGCTCTATTCATCCAAACAAAAGGAGTCCAAGGATGAAGAAAATTAATGCTAATTCATCAAGGCTATGCAAGCATAGCACTTCACAAATATTTTATTCTATTTTGAAATCACTTCACTTTCCCTACAAATCGGCTGACATTTTTTCAAGTACTTTTTAAGAGCTGTAAACAGGATAAGTGAGAATATAATGATGCTTAACCGTGGAAAGATGAAACCACTGCAAGCAGAAGTAAACTAATATTGCATAGAAATTATAATAATATTAACATTCCTACCTAGACTTCAAATCTTTCTACAGTTAAAAATCTTTTGAAATATGTTCATCACTCCCACACCATAAGAGCTGTCATTTTAAAGATCAATAGAGAAGAATTAGGGGCCAAAAATGTACATGTAATAAACAAATGGTAGTAGGTGTATTCATATTTTTTTAAATATGAAATTTTGAACAATTCAGGGTGATGGAGAGATTGATCAGTGGTTAAGAATACCTGCTGCTCTTCATAAAGACCCAGGTTTAATTTACAGTACCCACATGGCAGCTCACAACTTACTGTTATTCCAGTTCTAGGGGATCTGACACCCTCACACAGATATACGTGCAGGCAGAACACCAATGTATATAAATTAAAAATAAAATAAACCATTTTTAAAGTGAGTTGTTTTACAGTTAAAGAATGGATAAAGAAACTGTGGTACATTTGCACTATGGAATACTGCTCAGCAATTAAAAACAAGGAAATCTCGAAATTTGTGGACAAGTGGATGGAACTAGAAGTGATCACACTGAGTGAGTTAACCCAGAAGCAGAAAGACTCACATGTATATACTCACTTATAATTGGGGACTAGCCCAAAAGGCATGTCCCACAAAAGTCTTCGCTTACCAGGAGATTGGGATAGATGTGAGGACATCCTACTGAGACTCTAAGTAAGAGAAATATAGGAGATGGGGAAATAGAAGGACCCAGACAGAGGGTCCTAGAAACTTACCAAAAGAACATCATGATGGGTGGATCGGGGCACAAGGGGGCTCTGCTCAAACTATTGCACTAACCAAGGACAGTACAAGTAGTAAACATTGAACCCCTACTCTGATCTACTCAATAGACAGGACATTCTTCTCAGTTATGTGGAGAGTGGGGACTGAATCTGACATGAACTCTGGTGCTCCATATTTGACCACCTCCCCTTAGTAGGGAGTCTTGATGGCACTCAAAGAAAGAATAAGCAGGCTACCAAGATGAGACTTAATAGCCTGTGACCATATAGTGGGGGAGGAGGTCCTCGTCAGTCATAGACCTAGGGGAGGGAAATAGCGTCAAAGTGGCAAGAAGGAAGGAAAGGGGGGATAGAAGTGATGTGATAACAATTGAGTTTTAATCTGAATAAATTAATTAAATAATAAAATAAAATAAAATAAAATAATTCAGAGGACATATTCCCTAATATAATATGTAATAGAGGATTTGTCAGAGAGCATGTGGGGATTAAAAGATTCACTCTCCCCTCCATAAAACAGACAGACAGACACTCTCCATCTCTATCCCTCACTTTCTCCCTCTCTCAGACTTGCTCACTGAAATGCTTAGTACAAAAGATATTTGCAGCTTCATGGATCACACCGAGGCTCTAGGGAGATCACAAACCATCTTCCTTTGTGGCAGACTTAGTTCAGGCATTCTTTCATTCCGGTGTGCCACTCACTTTAACGGACGACTGTTTGTAACATATTACCAAATGAGAAGATTCAAGGATTTGTGTAATATTGGAATATTGTTGTTTGGGATAAGGTTCTGAAAGAACATCTTTATGGATGATACTAACACAGGAGGTGACAAGGAATGCTAGACCATTTTCTGTCTATGTTCATGGTCTCATTGGTAAAAAAGCTATAGAAGGAGATAGCAGACTATCATAAAAACGTTTTTGTTTAAAAGGTAAAATACAAGCTGAGTAGCATTTCAAGAAGGCCTCTCAAGAGAAGAGCTGGTGACCTTGCTGGGTAATGGAGGGGTGCGATATTCATGAGTTACAGGATGTCGGTTAGGGAGTACTACTGGGTGAGTCTGCTTCATTGTCTTCTCCGTTAGGGAAGGAAACAAATTAAGTGTTGAAGTTGAATCAAGACAAAAATCATGCCCAAAATGTGTCTGAAATTAAATGTCATGCTTGATGAAATACATTTGTTTTTAAGTTTTCTCCGTTGATGAAGCACTGCCAGCCAAGAGTGTAGTGCTCCTTCATAAATGGAAAAGTTTATGGAATTTGTACATTGTCTGGTGGTTTTAGGGTTAGTAGTGATTTTAAAGCTGATTGAGAGCACATGGGATGAGGACGGTGCTTCTGTTGCTGATCAGAGAGAGAAAACTAGTGTTTTGCCACATGCAAGTGTAAAACAAGGAGGGATTTCATTTTAATGCAAGAGTTTGCTGTTGTCTTTTATTTCTGGCTCCTTATCTGGTAGTTCTTTCTCAGAAGAGGTTAGTCCAAGCTTTGTTTCATTACAGCACATCATGATTGTACAGGACTGTAAGGAAGAATGGCTGAAACCCTTACGTCAGTAGTGGAGGTCTTTTTTCTTACAAACAGCATGGTAATGACACTGACAACTGCCAGTCAGGAACAACTGAACGCCAGTGTCAGCGCAGACACATTTATCCTTCACTTGTCACATGACAACTAATGGATAATATTGGGGGTAATCTTTTTGTGCACTGTGTAACGGTTGTCCTTGTATTACCCATTTGTTAATTCTGAACTGGAAGACACTGAACACTGTCTGGATTTTTATATTGTTATTCCTATGGATCATCACCTGCCTAGGTATTGCAATCTTCTTTGCTTACATTTTGATTGACTTAATACAGAGCTTATGGACAATCCCTTGGTAGAAGGAAAAAGACAGGATATCTGGACTGAGAAAGGACCTCAGGGGGAAAATCAGACATAGGGATTTTTATCACTGTGACTGAAAGATGGACAGGTGCTGGGACTCAATGAGAGGGAGGCAAAGGACTACCTGGCAGGTCGTGGATTAGAGTTAGTTAAGTTAGTTAAGTTAGATCAGCAAGCTTAGCTGATACCTAAGCTGTAATAAAAAGTAATAAGTCTCTCTGTCTCCATTCTAATGGCTGGCAGGTTAAAATACCCTGATATAGTCAAGTGTTTTGTTCTTTAGGAGACTATGAGCTGGGAAATGTACCTGTGTGCACAGGAATACTGGAAGCCACATTGTGTTTCTCTGAGTGATCATTTAACTGTTTTTGAATATTAAAACACAGAAAAGCATCTCATTTGTGAGTAGGAATCAGCAAAGCCAAATCACTCTTCAAAACTCTTCTTTGGACTAGTAAATCACAAAAGTACTCTTTGATTTTTAGTATGTTTTTACTTTTTAAAAAAAGATTATAGTATAATCATATCATTTCTCCATCTTTTTTTTTCTCTTCAAGCCATGCTTTATGCTGATCTTGGCTTTCTTCCATACCTATGCCTTCTTTTTAAATTAATTAAAATAATACATATATGAGTATGTATTTAAATACACCTCCCTAGATATAACATGTTCTATTTTTGCTGACCACTTGGTATTTAATAACCAATTGGTGTACTATTCTCTGTAGAAGACTATTTCTCCAACTCTTAGTCTTCCTTAGTTCCATATAGTTCTTTGTATAGGACTGAGGTCTCCTTGGCTTTCTTCTGTCAACTTGATTTTTACTGAATGGGTAAACATTAAGAAAGGAAGACACTTTTTTTCATTTCATAACTCAGTATGGAATTTAGAAACATTAGTGTTATTGTTTCAACACTACTATGTCTCCAATAGGTTCATACACTTAAATGTTTGGTCCCTAGTTGGAAACAATTGGGAGGTGTAGCCTTGCTGGTGGAAGTGTGTCACTGGTAATGGATGACTTCTCAAGAGCCCCACCACTCTTGGATCTCTTATTTATGCCTCATCATGCTTATGATTCGCATATAAGATCCATCTATGCTCCAATGCCGTGTCTGCCATCCTGCCTGCTGCCATCCTCCCCACCATGATGATGATGGACTCTAACCCTTCAGAGCAGTGAGCTCTCAATTTTTTTTATCTTGCTTATGGTGTTTTGCCAGGGCAATAAAAAAGACAATTAATATTCTATTATGTTGGAACATTAGTCTACAGTGATGTAGAAAATTCTTTAATTTTGATATTACATTGCATATAACATATAAATATAACACAAATATGCACATAATTTTTTGTGAGTTAAGCTAATTATTTGTATTTTATCAAATCATAGAATAAAAATTTAGTGTTTTAAGGCAATCGCTTAATTTTAGTATTGTTCATGCTAATGTAAGACGAATGTACATAAGAAATATATCATTATACAGCCTATAAGAGAGCAAGTAAGGTTAGGACAAGAATGTGTTAGTCCACTGTCCTTCACCATGACAAAATACCTGAAGAAATAATTTTAAAAAATGAGAAGTTCGATTTTGCTTCTTAGTTTCTGAAGTTCTAGTCCATTATCAACTGTCTCCTGTGTGTTAGGCCTGTGACAAGGTAACCAAATATGGAAGATACTCTCAGTAGAGGAAAACAACTCTCTTTATGTAGAGGGCACGAGTGTTCACAGACAAGTATTGTAGAAACCAGAAATGTTAATCACACAGGGTTGTCTCCTCAATGGAGGAAATACATACCAGTTTCCAACCCAGAAGGTGGGCAGTGGATGTTATTAATAACCCTGTGATCTTTGTTATATTAGGGCCAAGCTTCACCTCCACACCCAAAAAGTTTATCTCAGACTTCTCCCTAGACCTGTATATTTAGCTTTGTCTCTCAGTTTCTAGAACCCATCCTTAGGAGATGGGTTATTTTATAGTTAGGTAACCTCTATAGATTATAGAATAAGACTTTTATTGCTTTTTAAAAGAGTTCAGTATGGATTCAAGTTCTCAGAAAATAAGAATTAAATTCTTAATGTGTAATACCAAGGGGAAAAATTTTTGTCTATAAAGAAGAATAGGGAATGGTTAAGCAAATCAAGATATTCAATTTTTTGAAAGAAATAATTAGGATTTTGAAAATTGTTTAGGTAAAGCAGCAAAATAAAGAAAAGATCCTGCTATCACATCAGTTTATATTTAATTGCTAATATACAAAACTTAGATTAAATAATTTGAGGTGTTTGATATTTCATGGTTGATATTCAGGACCTATTGTCACTTACTATACATTTTGAATGGTTACTTTTCCTAAAACCCACATAAGTGTGTTGTCCCCAGTTATACTTCATCAACAACAAACCACATATTTATTGATGTCCCATAAGGTTGTAATAGAGCTGAAAAGTTCTTCTGTTCTCAGGATACAGCAGCCATTACAGCTACCAGCACAGCGGATATCTCATGTAGTTGTGATGCCAGTTCAAACAAACTTTCTGCACTGCCTATCATTTATAAGTACATCACATATGAATATGTATAGTATATGATGTTTGAGAATAAATGACTGTGGTATTTGTATGTTTCTATTTTGTAATTATATGAGAGTGTGGTTCTTTAACTTAATAATTATTCCATTAGCCTGAGACGATTATGTTTTTTGCCAGCCATAGACTTATACATCTTTTATGAAACTAGCTCTTCATTTGACCAAGAAACAGCACTGATGACTAACATGTACCACTGAGACTCTGTTAGTGAACTTAGGATGTTTGCGTAATGTAGAAATCATCTAACTGAATATCTCATTATTAAGTGATTGATGACTCTACTTACAATTTAACATAGAACTCAATTATTGTCATGTGTTAAGTAAAATCATTGAGAACATGAGCATAAGTAAGATTTCTGTAGGGCTCCTATTGGACCTACTACTCATTGTATTTATTGTGATACGTAGTCTCCTGTCAGAATAATTTTGTAAATTAATACATATAGTTAAAATAATCCGCAGCATGTGGGATGTCAATAAGGTAAGACATGAGTAGAGTGTCATTTCAATATTCTATCATAAGAGGTAAAAAGATAACATGATGAAACTGAAGTATTAGAGCAGAGAAAGCTTAATTCTATCTACCTATAGAAGAAATATTAAGGGTGAGACAATCGTATGCTTTGGGGGTAAAAAAGGAGAAGATTAAAGACAGAAGTCCAGTCAATTTAATAAATTATTGTTAGTTCTGTGATCCAAGGACCCTTCTTTCCCCCTTTATTTGGAAATGTTGCATTCAATTGTATTGCCCTCTAAGCCCATCATGGGCAGTGAGTAGTTTGCTTTTTGGAAAATTGAATGCCACTATGCTTTAGAGAAAAAAATTAGATAATTATACTAAGAGAATATTTGAGGGAAAAAGCACCAAAATAATGTACATTATCCTTGATAGAGTACAGCTCTCTTATAATCATTGATAATTTGCAATAAAAAATTAAGCAAGAACTCAAATTGTAGGCTCAATAGGTCAAAATTACTGCCTTAAAATAGGTTGCTGTCAGTAGAAATGGATAAATCAAAAGGGAACCTCCCTAACCTACTGAATTTTAAGGAAACCAGATTTTTAAAATATCTATTCTTTTACAAGTAAGAGTACAATTGTGTTGTTACGTGAAGCTGTTAGCTGTTGAAAGAAATGATTCTGCCTGTGGTATCTGAATGGTAATGAGTGAAGTAATACACACTGTGATGGGTGTAAACATGTTTTTGTTTTGATCCCAAGTGTGGGAAGACTTGTGTGAAGGTGTGCTGGTGTTTTTTCCACTGGAAGTAGACTTGAGATAAAACAGATGATGTTTGTCCACTAGAAGAGGAACATCTTGTGGGGCATAGTCTTTACTAAGTGATGAACATCTGGTATGAGCTCTGAGAGAACATGTGTGTGTGTGTGTGTGTGTGTGTGTGTGTGTGTGTGTGTGTGTGTACATACATACATATATATGCCCCAAAACAAGATGCTTGACATTTTTGGCTTTTAGGTTTTAATATTCCTTCTTACTGTTAGGCTAGTCATTTCTCTGCTTGGAGATGCTCCCAGAGAATGAATGCTTCCAGGTTCTGGCTGCTGCTCCAGATTCCAGTTGCTACTCGGGTTCCAGCTACTCGGGTTCCAGCTGCTCCAGTTGTAGTCACCTTTGCTGAATTGCTGGCTTTCTGTTTAAACAGGTCTGCTGGAATCCTGCTGACTAAGCCAGTAGAATCGCTCCAAGGAATGGAGTCTAAAATGTCTACTTCTGTTTATTAACCTCTTTGCTCTCCTATCTAGTGTAGGTAGGTTCAAAGGGAGGTATATGAATTAAAAGGAAACCTCATATAAAGTAGACTTGAAAATGTTCAAAACGTCCAGCACACACTGGCAGTGTTCCTAAGAAGTTACAGGCAGAATCAGCCAGAAAAAAAAAAAAAAAAAAAGATTCTCAGGTAACAGCCTCTGAGTGAAATAAAAATAACTTTGTCCCAAACACTAGAACTTCTTCTGAGGGACTGGCCTATGTCTATAATTGCACATATATGTACACAAATATACAAAGTTACATATAATAAGTCAAAAATTAATAAATAACATGTTTTCAAATAATCCCAGTCTCAGAGAACAAAGAGGTAAAGTCCTGCTTATAATACAATATTTCTTAAATATTCCGGAGTAAGAATTATTTGAACATAGCCTTTCACAAATGTTCATGCAATGCTTCAAATAAACCATACTTTAAATTACAGCACTACTTATTTCATAATAGAATTTGTATATAAGTCCATGGGAGGAAATAAGACTTAAATATAACTTGAGAGCTAAAACATTTCTAACAGTTGTCAAGGGGACAATTTAAGCTACCAAAATGGCACAAACTCTTCCCGTGTCCTGAAAGTGATTTAATTTAATTATTGCCTCTCACATTCATAGCTGGGGGATCATCAATATTACACATAATATTTTTTCTAAGTCACTAAAACTAATTATACACAGTAATGTCTGCTTGCTGAGACTAAGCACTGCACTCCATTTAAAATCAATCTGTTATCTCATGTCATGAAAGTCTGTTGAGTGATTTTAAAATTGAAACTCTAAATTCTATGTTGATTATATGAAACTTCACGTCGTAATATAAAATTAATGTTCACATTCGCTCTTGTAAGTCATAAAACACCAGACATTTGTGTATCATTTTTTGAATAATTTTATACTGAAGATATCTCATGAATATGTTCATTGATTACTCAAGTAACTTTAAATTAGAATGTTTATAAAGGAGAATAAACCAAATTCCAATGTGAATATCTGACACTGGCTGAAAAGCTGCGATGTTGTGTCCTTATAGCACAGGATTCTCCTCAGCTCTGCCGTTAAGATGATCCATCGGTTTCAGGGTGTGTCTACAGCAAGAGCAAGAAACATTTAGGTTTCCTTTCCTTGCTTCTTTCCCTCAAGTATTAATTGAAGTACAACTTTACAGATTAAAAGACTCTGTAGACCATGGCATTCATTAACAACGTGGAAAAATGTTTAAGCAGTTGCTTTTCCCATTAATGATATAGGGCAGATTTGCTGATTTCTATATCAAAGCACAAAAATAAAATAAAATATGAACATTATTTTCATATCTAAGGCATTTTCTCAATTTAAGTAAAAAATTTAACAAATGTCAATATACTAAACTTCACAAGGACTCTTCCTCTTCTTTATATCACTTGTTGTCCCTTCTAATTTTTAAAATAAAGTCATATTTGATTCCCTTTAGAAATTTCGAAGTTATTTCATTGTACCTCTTAAGTACTCATTTCTGCATATGTAACATGCTAGTATGTTTGTATTAGACTCAATCTCGGACCACTACTATAATCTAATAAAGAATCTAATGTATGATATGAAATACATTCAATATCATATTAGATATTAGGCCTCCCTCAGGTCTAATAATGTTGTACATTTTAAAATAGATGACTCTAGTCTAGTGTCATGGGTTATATAATGATGGTAATTCATATTTATTTAGTCATTTAGCAAGTTAAAATATATTTTAAGAATAGTACTAGATAACAGTTCTACAGAATGGTTGTTAATTAGAATGTATGTGTTATAAGATTTTTTCAATAATATTGTATGGATGATGTTGATATTGTATCCTTAACTGAAGATCAGCAAGTCTCCCCGGGATATGAACTAAAGAAAGCATACCATGATGCAGTAAGTCTAGGAACAAAGCTTCCTGTCAAGGCTGGGCAAGACAACCCAGTAGTAGCAGGGTCTCAAGAGCAGACAAAGGAGTCAGATAAACCCCCCGCCCACTGTTAAGTAGTACATAATAGTGAAACTAAACAATGTAGTCATACAGTTATTGTGTCATTCAAATGCTGGTTTCTGTACCCCATATCTGGTTGCAATTCTCATTCTGATAATCTCCCGTGTCAAAGTTATATAAACATCGCTCCCCAATTATACCCTTATATGCCAACAAAGCAGTTCACATCCAATTGCCAAACAAGGGAGAGAATATAGCTGGACTTCCTGCCAGCTAGGGTAGAAGGTTGTGTGGAAGGAGTAGGATATTCAGCCGATGGCAGGAAATCCGATTAGTTTAGAGGGTTAAGAATAGAGTAAAATAAAACCTCATTCTCTCTCTGCTTGATGCTCACAGTTAAGATGTGGCCCTCTCAGCATCCTGTTCTCAGCCACAGTGCCTGCTGTTTACTGTTATCTTTCACCGCCATTGTGGACTCTTATCCCTCTCAGAGTGTCAGCCCAAATAAACTTTATAAATTAAAAAAAAAAAAAGGAATAGAGTAATAGCCGCTTAGTTGGTCTATTGCAAAGCTTATTATTAAACAAATATAAAGGCATCTCAATTATTTATGTGATACCCTGATTAAAAGAGAAAGTGAGACACAAACATAGTTCCATAAAATTAACTTTAACAAAGCAACCTCAAAATATATTCAGAGAAACTAGTTCAAACCCATGCAGGCTCCATAAATGCCACTTAAATGTGTGAGAAATTTTTGTTTATTATTTAATTTTTATTGATTCTTTGTGAATTTCATACTGTGCATCCCAAGACCACTCATCTCCCCATCCATCCACGCTTTGCCCATGACACCATCTGTGCAAAAGAAAAAAAAAATCTCATTGTAGAAGTTGTAGTGTGTCACGGTGTGTCCTACAGTATACCTTTTTGTCCAGCCATTTTGGTTGCAAATGTTCATTGTATTGAATTGTTGGTCTGGTTCAAGGCCTCTGGCTTCTGCTTCTCCATCAATACTGGGTCTTCACTGGGACTCCTCTCAGATATTCTGTTGTCCTGTGTCATGGAGATCATGCAGCTTTGGTTCTGCAGCACAAACACAGTCACATGCTTTATCAGTTCACTGGTGGGATAGATGTTAAAGTAGACCAACTTAAAAGCCTGGATCTGAGTGGTAGCTGAGCTGGTCAACCAGCAAGCTCTCCTGTCCCCACACCACCAGGGTAGGCTCTCCAGCACTGCCCCCAGCTAGCCCGTGAAACCTTGCATCTGAGGAGGGGCAGAGCCAGCTCACCTGCTCTCCTGCTCTCCTGCTCTTATGGCCAGCTCACCCATGCCTACCCCTGTAGGACCAGCTCTATTGCATTGCCCAGATGAGGTGCAGTGCTCACAGTCCCGAGTATTGCATCCGGTGAGCCAGTTGGAGGCAGGACTAGCTCTTCTGCCCTCAGGACCCTGCTGCCAACTCTTCCACCTGCCACCGGGGGTGGGGAGCACCAGCTGGCATCTCTGCCTAGCTCACACCACCAGGCAGCAGACAAGTACCTCGGCCAGCTCTCCCATGCTTATGCTGTCAGGACTCCACCTCAACAAGTAGGGCCATCTCTACTGTGCCTCCTGGCCTAGGTGTGGGCCTGCTGCTCTCTTGAGTATTGCAGCTGGTGAGGAGCAAGGTCAGGTCTTCTGTTTTCGAGGCTTTAGGGCCCGCTCTCCCAAGAAGCCTAGGAGAAGGTCGTCCAGGTATCCTACCCTAGACATTAACATGATCCCAGGCAACAGCCCAGACCAGGATGTTTGACTGGCCTTTGGTGGTAACAGACCTCCTGCACTGTAGTGATATGGACCCAGGCACGGTCCGAGATGACAGCGCAGTCCAGGACCTTACCTTGGATTTAGGTGGCGCTACAGGCTCCCTCACATCAGGCTGTTCCTTACTAGCCTTGAATCTCCGTTCTACCTCTCTTTATTGTGCACACATCCTTCTGCTTCTCTTTCTCTTCACTCACTTCCTCAACTTATTGATGCCTGTGCCCTTGGTGTGTCTGAGGTGTCGTCTCAGGGGTGCCCCGCCCCACCCACGCCGTGTGGCATCAGTCAGGGTCTTCTCAGACTTACTCCTAGCTAGAGCCTGTTACACCAGTCTGAAAGTTACCTCCAAATGTTTTAATATTTAGATTTATTTCTTTATTTTAATTTATTTCTATGTGGAGGTGGGGGTTATTCCCAATACAGTGCAATTTGGGGTAGGTCAACAAATATTTATGGGAGTTCATTCTTTTCTTCTCCTTGGCAATGGACCTCGGGCCCTCAGATGAGGAGGTTCCTCATACTTGGCACTGGAGTTCGTTAAATATTTGATAGTTGTTGGGGAAAGCATAATCATCTCAATTGGTATAACTTCATTCAAATTGCACATATATGTGCATATGTAAAATGTATATGTTTTATATACGTAGATAGATTAGATAGATAGATTAGATAGATAGATAGATAGATAGATAGATAGATAGATAGATACATGAATATATTCTACACTGTACGTGAAGTAGAAATCTGGATGGGGCCTCAAACTAAAGAAGCTAGCATCAGACAAGTTGTTGTACAGAAACCCATGAGCTTCACAATTCATGAACACAGAAAAGACTGTTCTGCGAAATAGATTTTGATAATACCACCAACATTTCATGAAAAAAAAAACAAGGATAAAATGTTTGAGCAATTTCCTAAAAATCTAATACTTTAAAAAGGCTATGATAAAAAATAAAATAAACCTGCAGGCAGGGGTTTAGCTTCCTGGGCTTACATTTTTGAAATGCCAGAGGTGTAATCAGGGAATTGTTACATGTGTCCTCTCTTTACCTCCTAGTTACAGATGATTCTCATCTTCTTGTATAATTATTTAGTATAACTGGCCAACCCTGTATATGCTCATAGGGTATCAAGTCTCTTCTTGGTATCCTGCTGTCCTTCCTCTGAGTGCCACCAGGCCTCCTCATCCAGGGGATGTGGTCAAATATGGGGCACCAGAGTACCCCTAGATGAGAGCAGAATGGAGAATGGCAAAGTTGAAGGATCCAGAGGATCCTAGAAACCTACAAGAAGAAAATTATGATAGGCAGATTTGGGCCCAGGGGTCTCGCTCAAACTATGACACCAGCCAAGGACAATACAGGCCGTAAACTTCAAACCCCTACCCAGATCTAGCCAATGGACTGGCGAATCTTTTATGTGTTCAAATTAAGAGATTGTTTCTGCAATTGTCATTGTTAAACTTAACTAATTGGAGTGACTAAACAAATTACAGAATATTATAATTAAGTTTTAAAGTATTTAAATATTCTCTTTATATGTTTATTCATATTTTCTTTTCCTAATTTCTAGAAACTCTCAAGCAATTTAAAGCAAGATACATGTTTTTTGAACAAACCAAATAAAAAGCAAAGATAAATGCCAATTCATAGACTTTGTTCCATCTGAACCTTGCTAAGTGTGTTAACAGCATAATTTGAAGATAGTTGCCAGAAGAAAGATCTGACAGTAAAACAAATAATAACACTTTCTTAGCTGCTCTGGTACTTATATCTAATAACAATGACACAAAATGATGATTTAGCTTCAGAAATAGAAATAATGATATTTCAGATGTGCTAAATGACAAATACAATAAATAAAAATACTTGTTTAATAGCAGAAGTAATCTAAATTTAATAGTTTTATAAATTTCTTCCATTTAAATTGCATTATTTGTATTCTTGACTCTGAATTGTTTTTGTTGTTTTTGTTTATTTTAGGTATTACTCCATCTAAGTAAACCAAGCATAGACAGAAGTAAAACAAGCTAAGAAATATTTTAAATGGTCATCCCCCAAAACATACATATGTATAATTATACAGGCCAAGAAAGATATAAATATTATTTAATTTATTAACTATAATATAATTTATTATATATTATATAGCACAATTATTGTTTTTGCCTATGTACTTAGGAATACATATGTATATACATGCATATATACATATATAATTTTAATTTTTTTAAAGGCCATGGATATGAAAGGGAGCAAGGAAGGTTATATGGAAGAGTTTTCAGGGAGGAAAGGGAAGGGCAAAATGGGATCATAATTTAATCTATAAAAATAAAAGTAAGTACCTTTAAGGTCTGCAACATTCTTAGCAATAAGAGAAATTCAATTTAAACTATTTTGAGATTTCCTTTTACCCCAGTCAAAGTGCCAAAAATTAATAAAACCATTGATGAATAATGCTGGTGAAGATGTAAAGAAAGGGGAATACTCATTTATTGTTCATCTGATCACATACTGGTGCAGACACTGAGAAAGTCAGTGCAGAGAACTCTCAAAAAGCTAAAGCTACACTATTCTTTGATATACGCTAAAAGTTCAGTATTTATGCTTTATTTATTATTGCTAAGCATGATCCTTATTTTCTCAAACCTTTAGAAAAGAATCATTAATTTTTTATTTCTGTGAGAAAACAATTGACTAGAAACAAAGTAGAGAATGTATATTTATTTTGGCTATTGTATCAAAGATACATCCCATCAAGGCAGGAAAGTGATAACTGCATGAGCTTTAAGGTAGCTGCTCACTGGCCATTTACATGCGGAATCACAAAGGATAAATGATGATGATCAACTTAAATTCACATTTTTACCAGCTAGAGCATTCCCGTGAGCCATCTCACCTCAATTAACCTAATCTAGAAAACCCTGCAAAGAACTACCCAAACTCTCATCCATGAAATGCTAGATCCCATTACATTAACAATACTAACCAATACAGCAAGTGTGGTTATATTTAAGGTTTGTTTTACTGACTTGTATATTTAATGTTTACAGCATTGTAAAGTGGGAACAACTAAGCACCATATCATCCTTAGGAAAACCAATAAAGTATAAGTAGAGGGCAATTTATATCTTAATATATTTACTTCTTGGTAAAAGGAAATTTCTATAAATTGATATTTACTCTAACAAAAAAATTGTAACATTTATAGCTTTTTTTTTAAAGTAAATAAGTTATTGAGTATCTGGAACCAGGGTGGGCAAAGAATTAATTAAAGAAGAAAAAGAATACACTATTACAAAGGATGGATAATGAGTTTATAATGTTAGAATTAGGGATGGAAATATTTCAATTAATTGTAACTTCACTTTTGAAATTAGATATTAACTTCAGTATTTGCAGTCTCATTAGAATAACTCAAATCTTTAATAACCCATTTATAATATTTGTGCACTAAATTACTTTTTTCTCATAAGACTCTAAAATCACTTCATTAAACTGATTCATTAATATTAAAATGCTGGTGTGTCAGAAAGTTGAGCAAAAAATTCCTTTAAACTATTTCATTTGAATACATATTTTTTCTTACCTACATAAATGTCAGAATTTTAAGGGAATAAAAACATCTTTCTTTGCAGGCTTCCTTTTCATACTTTGAATTTTCTTGCATTGAGATAGCTCGACTGTCAGGATTGGCCAAGGCTGATTTAGTAGTGAGACTCATGCACTTAAATTTCCCATTCTTGCTGTCAATTCCCAATACATGTGCATATTGTTGATCTCTCCTTACTGCGTATTATTCATTTATAGAGGATAACCTCGATATTGACCTCTAGTAAGTATGAAAACATATAAAACATACTAACTGGTAGTAGGTCTGTCACACATTAAGTGCCTAAAACATAGAATGAACTGTGGGAAAAACAAAAACAAAAAAGAAAAAGTCAAAGCAAAGTGTCCTTCAGTACCTAGAGTGGGCCTGTGCATCCACACTTGGATTCCGAGAAGAGCCTTCTATGCTGTTTAAGAACCACACCTACAGAACTACAGGAAAAGAAGTTAAAATACAAAAGTCTAGGCCCCACATCAGATCCATTCAATCAAACTCTCTGCTACACCCCACATATTTTTAGGCTTTACCTTTACCTTTACCTGGCATTGTTTACAACTCTTTGAAATCAAATGAATGGAAATGAAGTCTTAAGAAAACAGAAGTGGAGATAGTAAGAAATGGTCAGCCATTAAGGGACGTAAGTGAGAAGAAGGCTTATCTTTCTTCCTTTTATAGGTCAAGGAGTAGAAATGTATGCACAGAATTCCAAGAAGGTCTCATGAGCTTTGGCTTCTCCTGCTACTGCTATTAGTATGGTTGAGTTAATATGTATTTTGCAAATGAATTAATAACAGTAGGTCTTAAATATAAAAATTCTTTGATTTTTTTTTTTTTGCTGGTTTAATGAGAGAGCTTTAAAATTGAGGGTTATGTGGTTCTTAAGATTCAGAGAAAATCAAGTCTGAGGACATTTGACATAGTTGAGTATTCTAACATTGGCTTTTTGTTCTGGTTTTATTTTTTCTTTTTAGTTTTTAAGATTAATATAATTACATCATTTCCCCCTTTCCATTCATCCCTTGTGCTTACTTTATTTCAGGTACAGAGCTTCTTTTTCTTTGTAATCGATCTCTCTCTCTTTCTCTCTCTCTCTCTCTCTCTCCTCTCTCTCTCTCTCTCTCTCTCTCTCTCTCTCTCTCTCTCTCTCTCACACACACACACACACACACAATTTATAATAAGAAAAGGAAGTAATTTACTTGGTGAAATTAAGAGTAGAGATTGAGTATTTTCGGAGCTGCTTTTAGGCTTGTACTTCTGTGATTCTGCCAGCTATCTGATGAAAATGTTTTGACATTCTTTCTGACTCTTAGCAAGTTGTTTGCCTTCATGGAAATTCCACAATGTTTGCCCAGGTTTACTAATTGTGGTAATCCCCCAGCAGGGTTTCCAGCAGGCCTGGAGAAAACAGTCATATTGAGATAAGAATGAAACTCAGCCTGTTGTTAGTATAATTAGCACTGGACCAGGTTTTCTAAAGTCTATCCCAGATCAATTTTCTAAAGCCATATTTAAATACAGAACAATTTGGGGGAAAATATTCATTTAAAATTAACTCAGTCCTAAGAGTACAACAATTTAATATATGTTTCATATTGAGTCTTTACAAAGTACATTGGTTTCTTTTACAGGAATGGATACTGTTGGCTCAGAGACAATGCCCAAAATTTAGGATCTAGAGAGCTTGGCTGAGGTAAACATAACACCCATGATGTAAGGATTGTTCTGTCTCTAAGATAACCTAGAAGTTACTTACACTTAGAAGAGCATGAGTGTCATCACTCCAAAAATTGGTTTATGTCCTAAAAGCAATACTCAAAGTTTTAAGGAGAGAGGATCTGGGATAAGTAAAAACAAAAATTCTGGAAGTTGTGGGCAGAGACTATCTCATCAAATAGTAAAGTATTTAACTGGTTGTAAAACCACAACTGTGTATCCAGTTCAACAAACCCCAAAGACCACCAAGTATCCAATTCCTATGTAAACACACAAGCGTCTTTATTGCTAGCTTAAGCAGGGATCACACTATCATTAATGCAGCATTTCTGGGGTGTGAGACCTGAGCCTAGAGAGGCAGGGATTTTTATGGATTGTAGCAAGCAAGCAATCAAGCAAGGAGTTTTCCAGCCTGGTGAGCATCTGATTGGTTAATATTTATAGCAATATGTTCGCCTTTGAACTGATTGGTACAAGTCCAGTGCCAAACTACAAAGGACTAACTTTTTAGAAGACCTAAGGAATAACTTTTTTGAAGGTCTGAGGAATCATATGGACTTTCAGTACTTTTCTGTTTTTCAGCTGATTGATTATTTTATTTCTCGGTTCCAAATGTCTCTCCTGTGATTTTTCCTGGATTCAAAGTTCAGAACTAGGTCACCCAAATACAGAAATGGAAGTTTTAAGCAAAATGGTTTACTTGGGTCTCCTACAATATTCCTGAAATTTAGGAGAGCAGCTAAACTGTGCATTTAACTTTCCAGGGTTTTAGTGCCTATTTGTGTGTGCAAAGCCTTTTTGCCCTCTACAAGTGATCCATGATAATGTCTGTCTTACTCTGAGAATAATTTTTAGGCTCATTGTGAGTCTTGTTCTTAGCTGTGTGTTGTTGCTTTTATAAATGATGATACTGATATCTTATCAATAATTTATTTCTTTTCTCTTTCATGATGTTGTCTATCTCGCAGTTTGATTTGAATTGGATAAGGGGGTGCATTACTTTTTGCTTTTATGCAGTTTAACTCTTGAAAAAGAACAGGAAATAGGATTTCATTCAACCAAACATTAGAGATGTTAAGTTTCAAAACCAATTCCTTCTCTGGTCAGATGAAAGAGAATGTTTGCAGCAATAGTTAGTTTGTAACAGATAGGTTAAGCTGTCTCAAAAGAAAAGTGAGGTAATTCTATCCATTATATTACGTACAGCTTGGTATTTCACACTATTCTACATCATAGGCAATCAAACATGATAGCTCAAACTTGCAAGCAATTTTACATATTCATAACAATATTTTTTATACTATAATCTTAGAGTCTTCAGCTTTAGATATCTTGCTTATCTGAAAGAAATTTCTGTTGAGTTAAAATGCTCAAGAAGGCAGTCTCAATGTTTGCTTTTTCCAACGTGTTGTCAATTTTGACCAAAGAAATAAGAACAAAAATAAACTGTCACTTTTGAGTAACCACGTATATAATATACTTTGCTTTACTAAGTTACATATTTCTCTAGTTGAATTATAATGACATGCATTTATAATTCTGTTTTACAATGACAATTTTCAATGATCATATGCTGTTAAAGATACAAATGTATTGTGTTCTTGACACCCAAACTTTTCACATTTCTGCTATGCTATTTTACTGAGAAAAGAATGCTGCCCGAGAGCACTGGAAGCTATGGTGGATATAAATGAGATATCTATAAATATTCTACTGGCTGAGCCAAAGTTTGTACAAAGCTCAATTTTACTGAATACCTCAGCCATATGTTTTACAAAATTTTATTTTCTAAAGGTAGAAATGGTGGCACAACTGTAATTCAAGCATTCATAAGGGTGAGGTACAAAGATCAGGTCATCAGGCCAGATTGTGTCAGGCATAGAATATCAAGCTTATCATCTTCCCTTAAAAACTGTGTTCAAAATATTGTAAAAGTGCATAATACTTATCAATGATAATGTTTCTATGTATTTAAATTTGTTACAATTATCACTATATAGATATTATATACATAAAAAGAGAATGGGTTTTTAAATTATGAAAAACAAATTTTTTAGATTATTTATTTATTTTTACTTAATGTGCACTTTGCCTGCATGTATGTGTGTTTATGGTGAGGATACCTGTTGCCCTCAGAGTGCAGAAAAGAACATCAAATCCCCTACAATTGGAATTTCTAAAGTTTGTGAGTGGACAAGTGTGTTTTCAGAACTATATCTGGGTAACAAGTTCTTTTTTTTTTTTTTATTAATTTATTCTTGTTACATCTCAATGGTTATCCCATCCCTTGTATCCTCCCATTCTTCCCTCCCTCCCATTTTCCCTTACTCCCCTCCCCTACGACTGTGCCTGAGGGGGACTTCCTCCCCCTTTATATGCTCATAGGGTATCAAGTCTCTTCTAGGTCACCTGCTCTCCTTCCTCTGAGTGCCACCAGGTCTCCCCCTCCAGGGGACATGGTCAAATGTGAGGCACCAGAGTACGTGTGAAAGTCATACCCCACTCTCCACTCAAGTGTGGATAATGTCCTGTCCATTGGCTAGATCTGGGTAGGGGTTTAAAGTTTACTGTCTGTATTGTCCTTCGCTTGTGCCATAGTTTGAGCGAGACCCCTGGACCCAAATCTGCCTATCATAATGTTCTTCTTGTAGGTTTCTAGGACCCTCTGGATCCTTCTACTTTGCTATTCTCCCATGATTCTCTCATCTTATAACTATATCTGAGTAACAAATTCTTATAACTGTTAAGCCACCTCTATAGCCCATAATAAAATTCTAATGCATTCTTCTGAACTGTAGGGAAAAGCAAAAGTGAAAGAACAAGACAAGCATGAACATCATACTCAGGAAGTGAACATGATTTAATCACTTTAGAAAACCCTAAGGACAGAGGTGACAAGCTTTCACCCATATCTTCACAGACCGAAACTGATGGCAATAAATTGGGACCTGTTGATAGTGAATTCGGGTGGTGTCTCTTTCTTTGTGTGTGTGTGTGTGTGTGTGTGTGTGTGTGTGAGAGAGAGAGAGAGAGAGAGAGAGAGAGAGAGAGAGAGAGAGAGAGAGAGAGAGAGAGAGGGAGAGGGAGAGGGAGAGAGAAAGAGACAGAGAGACAGAGAGACAGAGAGACAGAGAGACAGAGAGAAACAAAGACAGAGAGACAGAGACAGAGACAGAGAGACAGAGAGTGTTCAGGATTAGCAATTTTTTTTTTTTACTTTGGATTTCTAACCTGAAAACTGAATAGGAAATCTGTGGTGCACAGGAATGGAAATGGAACTGTTTTCAGACATACCACTGTGCCTTGAAATTTAAGTTCTATGTATGCTTGAATTTTTCTTTTAAACAAACAAACAAACAAACAAACAAACAAACCAAAACCCAGAAAACATCAACATTTCTGTTTTTACCTTATTTTCTGCTTTCAAGTTCAAGAAGTTTAGTAAGTTTGTAGTAATTTAATTTAAAATAATTTAACTTAAATTAAATTATATAAAATATTGTATCATGATCAGTTACAATGTATATCTCCATTAATATTTTGGAAAAATTTTATTAGTTACCTTATAAGAACTCTGATTCTTTTATAGAGATCATGGTTTACCACAGAATACATTCCAGACATTGACAGTGTGTGCTGTCACAGGAAGTATTCCTGTATTTTTGTAAAATATGATGTTTTATTTTCCCTTTTCTATATCCACATTTTATCTGTATCTATTCATGTTAATAATATCCAAGCCAAAATATAGGGTGTTTTTGAAGGCCAAAGGATGAAGTGCAAAGGTCAGTTTTTCATCTGGCTTCAAAAGTGGTGAAACAAAAGGTTTCACTAAGGCCAGTAAAGTTTGAATAGATATGGAGAGATTTTCAAGATAAGAAAGAATTCTTCTGAGATGCAGGCATTCTTTCTACAAATATGATACATCTGGCCTAGAGTCATTTCTTGTATTATGCATAAACCAGTGGTTCTCAACTTAATGATGAGACCCTTTAGTTATAATTCTCCTAGTTGTTGTGACCCCAAACATAAACTTATTTTAATTTCTTTGTCATAACTGTAATTTTCCTACTATTATGAATTGTTTTGTAAATATATGATAGGCAGGATATCTGATATATAACCCACGTGAAAGGGTCATTCACTCCACAAGGAGTCATGACCCACAAGTTGAGAACCACTGCCACAGACGGTTCAGAACTAACATGGAGATAACAACTGCTGCACTTACGCACTTTGCTCACTATAGTACCATAAATCTTGACTAAAGAACCACATATTTAAAGTTCAAACTGCACATGAAATTATATTTTTTAGAGAAAAGCAAACAGTACTGGCTGTATAGACATTGACATGTCAATGAAGCAAAAGAAAAAATAGGAACTAATGCATAAAATCATTCTACTCCAATTGTAAAATCACCTTTAAGATGATCAATTACCTGAAACTTGCATTAGCTTTGGGGTAAATCTTAATAATGTGATGTTTTATTACTTTTCATTCTATGTACATTATTATACTTAAGTAATTCATACATTTTTTGTATATGAAAATTCCGAACACGGTTGACACATATATAAATAATATTTATGGCTTTCTAAATTAATTCCATGACCACTGATATTAATTCAAGATTACTTAACCAATGTACATTGGTTTAATAATTCATATCTTGGTTTTGAGAAAAGAATTCCTGTTAAATTGCCTTTTTAGTTTTGTAATAGTCATGATAATAATTGATAGCATCCATTTGTTATTTTGTACTGAACTGTAATAAATATAGCAAGAGGAACATATTATCCATGGTACTTTAGAGATAAAATATGTCTAAAATAAATTACATGGCTTTCCCAGAACAACATGGAAATACAGGAAATAAAACCTTTTACAGCAGATTCAAAATGCCCACCTAAATCCTCACACACTTAAGAACTCAGAAAAATTCACACACCTTAATATTTTTCTATACTCCAAATCATACTTCATGGTGTTTTTGAGAACCATTTTGCTTGACATTTTGAATAATATTTTCCAAAATAATTTCTGTTATTAAATATGCAAATTACCTGACAGATAAAATATCTGATTTCTTAATTAAAATAATCCTAAGTAAATCATTTAGAATGTAGGATATTTAGCCTATTCTATTTATAATCTCTAAGAACAGAAGATATAAAGAAACTGAAGGCTTAAAATAGTTCTTTTTATTTGCTCTGTGATCCTGTGCAGTATATGTTTTCATTCAAAGTGTATGAACAACTATGTTCATCAAAAATAATTCTCTTCTTGTTATTCAGCAGTGAAATTATTAATAACTCTTGACTTTCTAAATGATAAATACATATTTATTGTGCTACCTGTACACTCTTCATGTCTTATTCAAATAATTTTAATCTTGAATTTGTTCACTATTAGGTATCAGTTATCCTTTCCCACCTTTGTTGGTTTCATTATAATAATAATGATCTCACAAAGATATTGATTGTGTTTTATATTTGGTGTTCTCTTGAATGCGATGCTATTATTATAAAGGAGACGAGCCCATTACCTTAAATTTTAATGAAAAAAGATATGAAATTAGGATGTAGGAGAGGATGTAAGAGCTTCAACTCTCCTAAGTGAATATCTATGCACAATAGAAGATATATATGAGATCATTACAATTGTCTATGTAGTGTATATAAATGTTATTACTTCATAATTTATTATATGATTATATAGGACACATTTTAGCTAATGTATTCAATACAGTTTCATAACACACTATTAGGTGCTGCTAACTGCCAAACACCATACATTTGCATATATATATATTTTAATATACAAAATCTAGTGTGAGCTTACACTGTCATTTGCTACATATTTAAAGGCAGTGAAGTGTAAAGAATGAGATGATCAAACATGAATAAATATGTCATCAATTAAGCCTGTACTAAAATGTGTGTAGAATGCTGTGGTTCTCGTGGCAATTCAGATGGAAACTTGTTAACTCTATGCTTTATATGTAAAATCAGACACTCTCTTAAAAATATCTTTATGAAATGTATCAATCAGTTAAAATAGTTTAAAGCATCCAGATGTGGTCATGCGTGTTCATAATCCTAGAAAGCTGGACGTGGAAGACAACCTCATCCAAGGAGAGTTCAAGGTCATCCTGGGATACATAGAGGTACTCCATCTCAAAACAAAACTCAAGTACTCTGGTGCCTCACATTTGACTATGTCCCCTGGTGGAGGAGACCTAGTGGCACTCAGAGGAAGGACAGCAGGTCACTGAGAAGAGACTTGATACCCTATGAGCATATACAGAGGGAGGTAATCCCTCTGAGGAACAGTCATAGGGGAGTGGAATAAGGGGAAAATGGGAGGGAGGGGAGAATGGGAGGATACAAGGGATAGGATAACCATAGAGATGTAACAAGAATAAATTAATGAAAAATAAATTTAAAAAAAAACAAATGAAACAACACAATGATAACATCAAAATGCACACACATATGTGCAAGTATGTATACTCACACAAAATGTAAAATGTACAAAGAAAAATATGGGAAATACCAACATTATTAATAATCACTTATTTTGTAATAATCAATTTTTATAATAAAAATAAAACAAAATAATAAAAAAGAAACAACACATCAACATAATCAGAGAAACATTACTACTCTTCATTAAATGTGCTGTAAGACCCATTTGCCGAAGAGATCAACTAAGTGAATCATAGAAAATGGACAAATCAAGCTTCTTCATCCATACTGCCCAGAGGCAAAATTGGCTTCTAGTAGGTTTTATGTACACTAATAGAGGAGAAAATTAATCTTCAGCTCTAAATCCAGTCAGCTATATTGACCACTAGCCTGCGAAGTCAGGCCCACTGGTGCAATTGTGGGACAAATATCATGGGGGTAACCAATCCCTTTCTGGTTGAATTTACATTCAACACCATAGATGAAATCAAACTGTAACGGGGACCAAACACGTTTGGCTAGTCTTGTGTCCCACACAGTTTGAAAAGAGGGCATACTTTTTATAGTGAGCAAGGGGAAGGTATATGAATGGGGGAGAAGACATTTATTTCACCATATTTTAATACAAAAATGCAAAATAAAGTATTTTGATTTTAAAAACATTTTTCTTGTTATATTTTAGGCTTTATTGAATTTTTTTTAGATTGCTCTGTGTAGTGTGTGAAGACTGTCCTGTGTTTTTTTTAATAAGATTAACCTTGGAACTTATCAAACTCCATAGTATGACAGAATCTACACTCGTATATTAGTTAATTAATTAATTAATTCACTAATTAATCTTTATTTATTTGTTTAAACACTTAACAGCCTCATCGTAGACACCTTCCCCTTTAATGTCAATCCCTTGCTTACACACCTTTCCCCTTTGTCCCCCACCTCCTTCTTAGAGAAGTGGAGGCTCCCTCATGAGTATCAACTAACCCTGACACATCAAGTAGCATCAGTGCTAAGTACATCCTCTCCCACTGAGGCCAGACATGGCAGCCCAGCGAGGTGAAAAGGCTCCAAAGGCAGGCATCAGTCAGAGACAGCCCCCACTCCTGTTGTTAAAGTGTTGCTGAATCTCAGTTTCTTCAAGAAGTCAAACCAATACTAATACCATGTAGAACATCATCTCACAAACATCTGAAAGCAAAGGCAGGTGCATAGCTTCCATCTTCTGCTGGCTAGAGGACCAGCACAAACCATCCAACACTGCCTATCTGTACACCGTCAGTACAGTAAACCACATTAGTAGTCGTAGCATTGTATTTTAATGTGAGGCTCTGAAGACTTTTTGCTTTCTTTAAATTTTAAAATGATAATGTACAGGAATGGGTATTTTATTTAATATTGGTTAGATCCTTTCTCTTCTCTCATCCTTTTGATAGTCTCATTCTATGAGAAACAGATGAGTTAGGAGACTATGTGTACTTTGTTCTCACATCTAATTGTTCAGTCTACCCAAAGCCTATCACTGAGTCATCTGGAATAAAGACTTTATGCCTGAAGTAGGCATTTTTAACATCAAAATTTATTTTCCAACAGAGAAAACATTTTAGGCTATAGAGTAAATGGTTTGCTATGTGAGTTCTCAGTAAACCTTACTAATTAGATGTTTTGATGTTCACAAACAATATTGAAAGGTTAAAGCCTAGTGTGGTGGTAAAGGGAACATGTATAGTCTAAATTTACATATTAATCTTTAATATATTCATTTATATCATAAATGCCATGTTCAACTCATTTCAGTGAGGTAGGAAATTACTCTAGATCAAAAATGGGAACCATAACTGGAATGGAAGGCGAGGGGATGAAGTGTGAGGAGGAGAACTTGTAAATCTGAAGTAACAGTATACCATGATGCAATAATATACCTAACCCATAAATTATCAACCACTATTTTAATGTACTTCTTTGAATATTTTTAGTTTATTTTTCAGTGAAGAATTGCTAAAATTACATACTGTGTATACTTAGCCTCTAATACATTAATTCTTTTTATTTCGAGTGGTTGTTACAAAGCCCCTTGAATTGACATGCTATGCAGCTGGCTTTTAACTGACTCCTTATCCAAGGAGAAAGTCCACATCGATGTCCCCATTGATATAGTGTTTAGTACCGGTCTGGTAGAAATAATCATATTTATATCCAGGAAGACAGTGAAGACACCAACCTAAGGTTTTTTTTTTTTTTTTTTTTTTTTTTTTTTTTTTTTTTTTAAGAGATCTTTCCCACAGGGAATCAGTCGCTCACTGAGGAAGTCCTTTTAAACACACATTAGCAGGTTCTTCCACCTGAACCTGCCTTACCAAAGCCTGGGGTCAACAGTCTTTGATTATCAAATGAAGTCTTGAAATTGTGATCCAAATTGTATATTTTAAACTGTTTATATAATGTATTTTTGTTGTAATAGTGGAAAATTTCAGTAGCATAAAGATGAAGGAGAATTCCTGTCTGTTGTTGTGGTGAATGAATTTAGTGTACATGTTCCAGAGCAGACAAGTACTGGTCAGAGGACAATTTTACCAGTCAATTCTATTCTTCTACCATGTCACATCCAGGTAACAAACTCAATTTGTTAGGCTCTGCTGGAAGTAACCTTTCCCACTGAGCCATTTCCAAAGAACTTGCTTACAGCCTTTGCAAAAGTTGTTTTCTATTTCTCACTGACAACCTACAATATGGGTGATATGTTTAAATTACTTAATATGTGACCATTTTATTAAATTATTTATAAGCAAAACAATTCTTTTCTGGCAACACAAAAGATCCTTTGGTATGATTATATAATAAAGCTTCATTTGTGTATTTTAACTGTGTAATCATTTCAATTTTAGAAATATTTTTATTATTGTACCTCCTTGTGCATGTATGCAATTATGTGTATGCATTTGCCTGAAGACATCAGAAGTGGGCATCAGATCACTTCAAGCTGGAGTTTCAAGAGTACCTGATCTGCTAAACAAGATTGTCAGGACTCAGCACCTTAAGCTAGAGCAACAATACTTTTAACCTTGTGTCGTCTTTGTAGCCCTATACTTTTTCTAATTTAATAAATATAGTATTTAAATGTGTATTGTGCACCATCTATGAGATGATAAGTCACTTATTCATGGTATATGATGAAAAACAAATAAATTCTGAATAACTATGAAAATCCTTCAGAGAGTTAATTTTTTGTTTTTGCAAAGAGATATATTAGCACATTCAGATACCTTATGTATCATTTACACAATTAAAATATTAGATAATTTCATATAGTTTCTTAAACATTAATTTTTTACAAAATATTTAAGAAGATTAAGCTTTGTTGAAATACAAATCTTTCTTTTTGGCATCCTCTGTAAGCAGGTTTGTTATTTACCCATTTTACCAGGAGACTCTTATGGCATAGAAGACCGTGAAGTTCAAAATAGTTATCACCGAGGACCTCAAACCCTATGACACATAGTTCACTGGGTCATATTATCTTAATCAGCTTCCTCAGAGAGGCAAAGAGCAAACGTAGTCACATACATTGACACAGACAGAAAAATGCGAGAGTTAAATTACATCATAAATAAAATGTCCCTACCTTTAATTCAAATATGAAAATCTTGGTTTAACTCTAAAAGAACTTAAAAATAACACGCAAGGGTTGTGATTATTACATTTTCCTAACTGGCATTTTAAAAAGGAGTTCAGAGCAAAGTTTTACATAGAAAATAAATTATGACTGAATTTAAAGTACCTCAAGTTCAAATTTTAAAATGCTTTAAGATTTTAGATATGATATGTTATTTTTAAGAGCTGTGACAGATTTAATCTCATAAGGAATTTAAATACTTGTTTCTTTTATTTATTGAGCTGTGCTAGGGTTTTAGGTTTTTACTTCGAATAGTCTGTATCGTGAAGTTGAATTTGTTCCAGATATAAAATATATAGAGATTGTGGTCCCTAAAATACAGAAAGATTAGAGCTGTGCTTAAAATATATCAGAAGAGAGTAAGGGCAGTATGAGTTTGATGCTTATAATCTGAAAATCTGTGATTTAAACTAGAACCAAAATTTAAACCTTGTGAATATCAGCACAGGTGCAAAATCCCACTGTTGACCTAATTTCAAAGGTAAGATAAAATGCACAGTAAACACTCTTCATATACAAATTTTCTTTCAGGATATGTGCATAAAACAGATTTAAAACCTAAGACATTTTGAAATTTTGTCTTGGTCTCATACTTGGTCTCATACACATCTCACTATTTTTATGCAAATATTTTCAAACTGGGAACACACCCGAATCTGAAACACTTCTTGTCCCAGACTTTCAGATAAGCCTTACATTCAGTTTTCATTTTGTAATGTTTGTACAGAAACCAGTGGCGTTTTTTTTTCTTTCTTGTTCAATTTAAAGCTTGTGATTCATCCATAGACATTCTTAAATCTTAATTCATTCTTTGAATTTATGCTTTACAAGATATTTTGTGCCTCTCTCTTCAGAAGAAGAGATTCCCACAGTTTGCAATCAACTGAGCCCCATGAAGCTCATTCCTCTGTGCAGAGTAGTGACTTCAATTTAGTTACTGCTTATGCATTCATTTATCTTGAGTTTATATCAGAGTGAAATGGAGTGCTTTAGATGTATTCATTTGTTTCGTATCTGCCAGATAAGTTTTCTGTATTTGTTTCCAAATGCTATCTACATATGTTTATCTATAATGAGGCACAAATTGAAATAGGTAAGACTTTTACTACTTCCTGGACCAATTACTGTTCACCGAAGCTGTATTTTTTTTTAACCAGAATGTAGCTTAGAATTAATTGCTGAGATAACTGATAAACCAGTATTAGTGGCAGTAGGATGAATTACAAAGGGTGATTTTTTTTAAGAGTTACATTTTATTAGATATCATTAGAGTTGAAGTAAAAATTATAAACTATATTTACTCTAGCATACAGAGATAAAATATCTCCAAAGTCTTGAGGAATTTTGGATTCCTTATATTCTAGTCCATGTCAAACGCACTAAGCAAAGGAAACAGGCTTTGCATATCTAGGTTGTGCTTGTACTCTGACACATAAGGCAACAACGTCCTGCCTTTTCAAGTTTCTTTCTAACGTCTGTGAATTTAACTCATGGAAAAAAATTAACAAAGGCATTATACAAAACAAAGGCAATATGTAATCTATGAAAAAATAACTTGGCAACTTCTAATTTAATAAAAAAATAAATCATTTTCTCTCAATCACTTGTTATCAGGATATTAAGAGTGGGTTCTCAGTTACAACTTTCTCTTGAATCTGATTTGCCTGTTCTATGCTAGTAAATGTCAACAAAGAAATTAGTTATTGGCAAAACATTAAAGGATGGATAACCTAGGAGAATTTATAGTGTAAATTACATCTTTGGTTCTTTCTAAATGCCTTTAGTCTCTCAAAAATGATATATAAAAAAGGGCATAGATCATTGCTTAATAACATTGATGGACAAAACTATCCAGTGGATTCCTTTTCTTTATATTCCCAAACTAAAGACATGGGCTACCAAATAATAACCATTGATAGTTTTCAATGAAAATGAAAGCATTTAGATTTAAAAGAAACTTAAGTCATAAGTAATTATCACTAGTAAATACTGATTTTGTATTAATCTAAAGTACTAACCAAAATTACCACACAAAGGTTTGTTTACAATAACTTTTTATACATATGTCAATAATTTAAATACAAATTTAAACATATTTAATTTTATTTTCCATTATTGAGTTTAATACATTTTTAATATATTTCACAAGAAAATTTCTGTTTTCACAATTACATATATAAACTAAAATGATTTATATAACCTTTGGGACATTGTACATGGAAATTTTATATAAAATGTCAAGGATGACCCTGAGATTATTAGATAAAATCTAATTTTTCCATAGACACACAGTTCAGTAGAGCAGCAAGTAAAGTAAGAGTGAATACTACAATTTAATCAAATTTAACAAACTATATTCAATATTTTGGAATTTTTGTATAAATCATCTCATAATATATTACAAGTTTTCCCATGGTATATTCTGATCATAATTTTTCTCTGCAAAATCCTCTCAAATTCAATAGTACATATATGTTTAAGGCTGAGAACAGCATTTGTCTATGGAATAAGCAGATATTTAGAAAAAAATTTAGAACTATGCCAGTTTATAAAAACACCTGAGTATTGAACACAAGAGAATTCAGACTCACGGCTCACTCAGGATGTTGAAAATAATTCATAATTGAAGGCTCAGCCTTAGTCAAGACAGTATACCACCACCCATAAGTTTCATGGAAAGTAACTGAAAGTGTAGAAAGAGTGTAAAAGATAGAAGGACTAAGACACGTTATCATCAGGGTATGAAGTAGCTATTTGCTAACTTGATTTCAAAGCAGAGGTAGCTGCCAGCTCAAGACTGGGCTTGTTTGTGGAGAGCCACAGATAGCAAAGCCCCTGCTGCTTCCCTGGAGCAATGTGCCCCTGAGTGAGCCCTTATGTGCATGCCCAATGGTATGACGCTCGGTGGCGCGATCTGTCTGCACCAATTGTGAGTGACAACGTGGCAGGCTCTGATTGGAGCGGTCACACTATAAAGGCTTTCTGGGTGCGGTCCTCGGGGTCACTCCGTTATTCAAGAATCCTGAGTAAACTGCCACAAGAAGAGTTCCCAGTGTTGGTGTCTTTCCTGCTGGACGGGGGCGGCACCGACACTTGTTATTAGCCAATCAGTAATCATGGAGGGACTTGTTGGTTTTACACCTCCAGTGTGAATTATGGCTTCTGATGGTTTCTGGGGAGAGGAACAGTCTTTGTCTTCCACTGTTTACTCATAAGTGAGACCCTAAGACATCAAAGGATAGATACAAACACCTGCTTTCATAGAGAGACAGGTACAGGAAGAAATAACTGAGAAAAAGGTTGAGAGCAATCAGAATATATATATATTCTGATATATATGTGTGTGTGTGCATAAAATTGCCAAGGAACAATATTATTTAATAAAAACAGAAAACCATTTCTGCCAAATTTTTCATATAGTTATAAAAAATTTGAGGGGAATGGAACTCATAACAATTATTGGCCATTTAAATTTCATCCATGAAAATTTTAAGAGTTCCTTTTTAGTAAATTAAACCATGTAAGAATAAAGTTTTGATGTCAATTGTTGGCTTTGCCTTGTTGAAAATTTTTCAATAGTTATACAATAGTGCACATTATTTTTTAACAATATCTCATTTTACACACACATACGTGTATATACCCATAAAGTAATAGATCGGTGAAAAACTTTATCATTATTATGTGTTAATGCAAACCACATTGATGTAATGTGAATGTTAGCTCTATTTGATTTAAGATTTCAAAATACAGGAATTGTTTAAAAAATAGAACAAAGAAGTAGAGTGCTTCGGTCTCTAGATTGTGTTTTTACAGGGATATAATGAGGCAGTTAGAGAATTACATCATTCTGCCTGTAGATGAGACCCCAGACAGTGGCCCTCAGCTTCCCTTTGTGGCATTCCCTGTAACAGTGGCTTTTGGGAGTGGGTGGTTTAGGCAACTTTATTTAACCAAGACTTAGTAGACCTTTTATAGTCAAGTTCTTTCTGTTAGAATTTTTTTTTCCTAAGTGGGATCAAAGAAGAACTAGGGTTTTGAAACTGTGTTTCACATTTCTGTCTACATTCTGTTCTCTTTCACATGTACTTGAAAATTGGTTACCTCATTGCATTAATGACCCGCAGCTTAAAGTAAGCAATACTAAGCACACTAAATACATAGTGTTCAGTGAAATAATTTTTCTAAACACATGGTCCATACTATATTTTATTAAAGAGAATGATAAATGTTTTATGCACACAGAGAGACACATGATCTTTATTATAATTAAGTTAATGCCATATTTAATTTTATTTTACATATATTTTGTGAATTGGAGGATATGGCCAGACACATTGAAGGTAAAGGACAAATTTGCGAGAGTTGATTTTCTTTTCTTACTATGTTGGGTCCAGAGATAGAACTAAGGTCCTCGTGCTTGGCAGAAAGAACCCTTTATCTGCTGAGGTATTTCACTAACCCAAATGATAGATATTTTACACTTTAGATATTATATCACTTTAGATACGCATTTTAAACTGATATTTATTTAGTAGGAAGCCACATTTCTTTCCTCTCCTAACTTATTTATTCATTTTATATCCAGGTCACAGGCCCTCTCCCATCTCCTCCCAGTCTCACCATCCCCCCCACCCCCCCATATTCCTGAGAAAAGGGGAGACTGCTGTCCACCCACCCCAGCTCATCAATTTGCATCAGAATTGAATTCTTCCCCTTCTTCTGTAGCCTTGCAAGGCAGTCCTTTCAGAGGAAAGTGGTAAAAAAAAAAAAAAGAAAAAAAGCAGACAGCAGAGTCCATGTTAGAAAGAGATACCCACATGAAGCCTGAGCTGGCCAGGCTTTCCTCCTTCCACTAGGAGTCTTGTCTAGTTACAACCAACAAAGGACGTAGATGACCTAGGTCCACTCTATGCATGATCCATAGTTGGTGCTTCAGACTCCACAGGCGCCTCTGGGCCTTGCTTAATTGGCTCCCTTGATCTTCTTGTGGAGCTATTATTACCTATAGGTGCTTTTATCCTCCCCCCCCCCACTTTTCCATTAGACTCCTGTTGCTTTGCCTAATGTTTCTCTGTGAGTGTCAGCATCTGTTTCAAACAACTGTTAGGTGGATTCTCTCAGAGGACAACTCTGATATTTTCGTTTCTGCAAGCAGAGCAGAGCAGCGTTAATAGTGTCAAGCGCTGGCTCTCTTTCATGGGGTTGGGTCTTGATTTGGGCCAGGCATTGGTTAGACCTTCCCTCAATCTCTGTTCTATCTGCTCTATCTTTATTCCTGGAGGTCATGTAGAAAAAGTAAGTTTTGGATCAAAGTTTATGTGGATGGATTGGTGTTTTCTTCCTTCCACTAGGAGTCTTGTCTAGTTACATCCAACAAAGGGATAGTATCCAGAATATATAAAGAACTCAAAAAATTAAACAACTACAAACAAAATAACCCAATCTAAAAATGGGCCACAGAGCTAAACAGAGATTTCTCAACAGAAGAACAGCAAATAGGTGAGTAACTCTTAAAGAAATGGTCAATGTCCTTAGTCATCATGGTAATATAAATCAAAATGAATCTGAAATTCTATCATACACCTGTCAGAATGGCTAAGAAGAAAACTCAAGTGAGAGCACATTCTGGTGAGGATGTTGAGTAAGGAGAACACTTTTCCATTGCTTGTGGGAGAGTAAACTTCTACAACCACTTTGGAAATCACTCTGGAACTTTCTTAGGAAATGGGAATACCTCTACTTCAAGACACAGCTATATCATTCCTGGACAAACATCCAAAAGATGTTTCATCCTACAACAAGGACATGTGTTCAACTATGTACATAGCAGCTTTATTTGTAATAGCCAGGATCTGGAAACAATCTAGATGTCCCTCAATTGAAGAATGGAGAAAGACACTGGTACATTTACATAATTGAATACTATTCAGCTACTGAAAACAAGGAAATCATGAAAATTTCAAGAAAATGTATGGAAGTAGAAAAAGTCATTCAGAATGATGTAACCCAGACCCAGAAACATACACATTACTCACTTACAAGTGAATTTTTGCCATATAGTACAGGGTAAACATACTACGGTGCACAGACCTAAAGAAGATAAATAACAAGGAGGACCAAAGGGAGGATGCTTAAATCTCACTCAGAGTTAGGTAGTGGTTGAAGAAAGGGAACAAGGTAGAGGCTGGAGAACAGAGATAAAAGAGGGTGGAGATCAGACCTGGGGAGAATGGGGGTGGGAGAACAGGAGGCCTGCAGAGGAAGGAGAAACTGTGGGTGGGGGCATGTCTGTGACAAACTGGGGACCTAAGTCATAAAAGGCCTTTCGGAGGAGAAGAGGGGGAATATAGCTGAAACTCCTAGTAGCAGGGACCGTGGAGACTGAAGAGGGACAGTGTCTTTCTACTTGTGGAAACCTAAAGAAAAAAAGTTACCGTATT
>OU015747.1:96677257-96727225 GCA_907169655.1 Acomys percivali
CTTACATTACTCTAATAGAGTGATCAAATTAAAATATTGTAAATGAACTTCATGGAAGAATCAGGAAAATTTAAATCCAGGTCTGTATTCTCAAAAAGAGTATAAATATGAAAAAGAAAATAATTCCACATGTCTAGGCTTAAAAGTGGTTTATAACATATTAATGTAATACCTAAATAACAGTACTAATTTGAATTACACGTTCAGTTATTGATTTTAAGTAATGAAAGAGAAGACATTATATATACTATCAAAAATAATTATTGAAATTGTAAGTTATGTATAAGTTAGAATGACATGATTACCTAAGTCATTTTAATAAAATCTACTCAAGTTGCCTTTAAAACACTCAGGAAGACAGCATACTAGAGAACAACATTTTAATTAGTAATCGATTTTGTTCATAAGCAAGTACTTATTTAATTAATTATAACTATAAAATTTTATTAAGCCCCTTCTATGTGTTGCCTTGGTTCAAACATTACGTATGCAATCTTATACTATAAAAAGTCTGAATTCATAGTATTTAAGTAAGATGTGACAGTAGGGAGAAAATAGCAAAAAAGAAAATGTATATTATGTAAGGTGGTGACAAGTATCTCAAAGGAAGAAAATGTATGAAAGATTGCTATGCTGGTTCATCACATTAGCATTTAGGTGATGTAATTGAATAATTATGAAATGAAAATTAAGAGGTAAGTAGAGTCTGAGTAGATGTAAAATTGGGATCTTCTAGATAGAGCAAGCTCTCTCTGGAGGCATTAGAACAACAATGAGATGATACTCTTGGAAGTAAATCAAAGCTCATATAGAGATATGTCATGCATTTTTGTGCTTAACAGTTAATTTAATTTTATTTTTCATTGTGTATGACAAAAAGGCACTAAAAAATCTTGAGCAGGTTTATATAGACAGAGCCAAAGTAAGCATAAGGAGAGCAATTAAATTTGGATTTCAGATAATATCTGAATAACATTAAAGAAATGTCTCAAATAGTGTATGGTCTATGTTATGGTAAAATATCTTTTATTATGCAATATTGCATATCCCAATATTGTATATCTAATATAACCAAAATATTCTGTGTTTTTATACTATGGCATGGTAAACTTTATGAGACAGAAGAAGTAGGACAATGTTAACTGTATTAAAGTAAATTCAAATGTCTTTATTTTTTATGCTAAAACTAGATTTTTTAACCTACGCTAAATTAATAACTATGTACACCTCCATGCTTCTTTTTTTTTTTACTTCCATGCTTCTTGCACAAAACAATATGTATGGGTTGAATTCTATTTTTGAAAACAGCTAACAATTCAAAACAAATTTAGACAAAACAAAATTGCTCTGTAAATTTTGAAAACAACATTCAGATATAATTTTATTTGTAGTTTTGAGGGCTATTATAGTTAAATTGTGGTTCATAGAGTAACTTCTTCCCCCTTTTAAACTGCTATTTTTTGTGTAAAAATTATTTTTACTTCACATACATTATTTTCTACACTGTTTAAAAAGACCAAAGTATGGATAGGCAAAAAAATAAAAATAAAAATAAAAAATAAAAATAAAAATAAAAATAAAATAAAAAATAAAAAGAGCCAGATTAGACACAAACATAGACGTGACAAATTATAAACTATAATCAGCTAGAAGACACAGAAGAAGTAAAGAATTCAAACTCAGGTTCACTCTTGGTCTAAACTACTCTAAGAACGTCTTTTTAGGCCTCACTACTTACAACATTCCATCAAAACTGGGCTGGGCTATTAAAATGCAAGACTCACTTCAATCCTAGCAAACCACTTCTTCCCCTGCAACTCCACATCCTAAGGGTGCCACCACTTTCCTCAATAGCTTGAGACCATGTCCTCAAGTACTTGAGTCAGTGAGAACACTACACATTCAAACCACATTTTGCTTTCACACACTCATTTGATAACACAAAATGTACTTTTGAAAGGCCCATATGCTTCAATATTTCTCCCATCATTCAAAGCTCCAAAGACTCTTCTGAGATTAAAGTAATCTCTTAACTCTAATCTGCTCCCTGTACAATCATAAAACAAACACAAACTGGACTCTTTCAGTGTATCGTAAGACAAGTTAAACACTCCATTTTCCCAAGAGAAGAATAAAAGAACAGTAAGAAAGGTTGGATCAAAACATGATCACACTCTATCTTGGAAAATATCAAACTAAAATATGACTAAAATAACATCTTCTTATTCTAACTCTATTTTTGTGTCAGCCTAGACATTTTTCAGTCTTTCATTCCCCAATAGTTATATCTGCCATGGATTCAGGGACTGCCCATGACCTTGACCATGGTCCAGATGGATTTTCCAAAATAAATTAATATTTGCTGAAGCTAAAAACTTAAACCAAAATACCTAAAGAAAGCACAAATAAACATATTGCAATGTGTCTGAAAATACTGCTAAGCTCTACAAAAAGACAGATGTAGCAAATATACTCCAACTTCTCCCCCACCCAACTCAAACAGTGTTGTAATTGTGATTTTTGTCTTTAAAACCCTGTATTTATATATTTCAGCACCAAGAGAACTTGAGATCTGAGCCTGTTCTTGGTTCCCAGCTAATAAAGGACTTAAAATTTTATTTGCTTAATTAGTGAGGTTGTCAGTATCACATGTGGACCTCCATGTATGATATATTTTAGGATAATCTGGGCTCCAAAACCCTCTGACCTTCTAGCTCTGACTCTTGCAACACTCATAACCTATATCATGCCTGTGTGATGTATATCTCATGATCCTGGCACCTCCGATATCCTGGCTTAATTGCCCGTTACGCTTCACCTTCATAGCTATATGCACAGACTTCTCAGGGGTTCCTTTCAGGGACGCTGACCTTGCCACCTATTGCATAGCAATGGTAGCTCTTGACACAATGCTTCCTCACCACCTCAACCTTGCACCTTTAATGCCCAATATCATGTGGATGACACTGACCTGTATTGTTGCATGAGACACAACCGTGGCTGGATCATAATTACATGGCTTCTACATGTTGAGTCTGTGGCCAAACTTCTTTTGACAGGTGTTTTCATAATAGGACGTTCTCAGTTGAGACTTCCCTTTGGAATTACTGTTCCGTTTTCGTTTTTGTTTATGTTTACACAAGATAAATCCTTTTAAACACGTACACAGTAGCTTTCTTTAAAATTGTGTTAATCTACTTAACAATCACTTCAGCTTTTAGCACTTCTGGTGTGATTCTTTGAATTTGCTTGTGCTTTTCCTCCCGAACCTGGACACTTACGAGATCTCTCTGCTCTACTCGCTGTTTTCTCTCACTACAGAAATGAAGAACAATGAGCAGTAACCATGACAGCCTGACTGCTATCGTGGAGGACATCTGAAATGATAAAGGACCAATTTCTAAGAACCTACGTTAGTAACAGGATTTGCCTTGAAAATGGACAGGCTTTACTTCCTTGTTTCACAAATGTTGTCATAGTCCTCGTATTAAAGAATAATTCAGAGGCAGCCATGTGACTCAGCAGTTAAGGATATTGGCTGTTATTTCCGTGACCCAAGCTCACTTCTCTACATCCACATCCTGGCCCACAAGCATCCTTCATCCTAGTTCTGCAGGACCGGACACCTTTTTATGGCCTTTGTAGACACTACATGCACATGCTTCACGGAGATTCATGTAGGCGAATCACCAAAACCCATGAAATAAAACCTAAATAAATCTTTATAAAATAAAAATCCAATCAATAAGAAATCATAGCCGAGTGGGAAAATGGTTTTATTCCTTCCCCTCCCCTCCTTTCCCCCACTTTTCTAGCCAAGACCTGTCTTATTTCAGCAGTTTTGAGTGCCTACTCGTGGAAGTTACTAACTCTATTTGAAAAGGTGAGACTGTTTTAGCTGTTACTCAATGATGATTAAAAAACATAAAGCTTTGCTTGAACGATGAAAGCCTAGAGGAAGGAAATATGTTAACTTAGCTTAACCCCATACATCCTAAGTCTGTCTACTTAACAAGTAAAGTGTTGAGTAAGGCATGCATGTGGTAACCTTCCATGTCTTCCTGGCTGACCTTCCAATAGCCGTTATGACTGCATCCTTCTGTATTTGAAGGACTTTGCCTTCAGTGGTACTTATAAAACCTCTGAATGATGTTGTTCCCAGAATTTCATTATGTTGGCCACTCTGCACATTTCTATTACTGAAACAATGAGTGCCAATAAAGAAAAATACCAGAAGAGATTACCTTTCCCACAGTACTAAAATTTTGGACATTGTTGTGACCTTTTATGTATCTCCCTCAACTTTGTTGCCTTGAAGAAAGACTTACTTATACACTGGAATGACAGAATAGAAGTGACTCAGGAATCACCATCTTTTTTGCTTTCTTTCGTTTGGTTTTGTTTTTTCCAGGCAAGGTTTGTCTGTGTCACCTTGGTTGTCCTGAACTTGCTTTGTAGGTTAGGCTGGTCTTAACCTCACAGAGATCTGTCTACCTAATCCTCCCTGAGTGCTGAGATTAAACGCCTGGGCCAACTTCCTCAGCAGGAATCACCGTCTCTGATCTATCACTAAACTGCATAATCAACATCCTTCCCCTCAAATTGTTTTGCAAAAGAAGGTGTCAAGTTTTTGATTCAATTACTTTTGGTTAAATAGTGTGCTTAGGTGCAGGCAAATGGTTATACGTAATCAAGGTGTAGACAGCTTGGTATAAGATTAACAGTCTACATCCAGATTGTTGTAGCAATCAGAGCTATGTAAGCAAACAGTGCTAAACCATAAATGTTCCCAGAGGTATGAATATTCCTTTCCCAAGAATCCCACTTTGACTGTAAAACCTTCAATATATGTCAATATACATTCAAAGTATTTTATTAAAACAAATAATATAGTTTTATCATCACTGGAAAGTTCCTATAACATGGCTTTTAGACAATGCTATGTAAACAAACTTTGAATTTTGATTTAATTTTTGTATATGTTGTTATTGTAAGAGTCATATATGAAAATCACTTTCATGATGAAGAAAGTACAAATCTACAAGATGAAAACTTCTATTCTACTTTTAACAATGTTTTAAAGCAATTGTAAAATTAGTTATTTAGATGTTAGCTTAATTAGAACAGCAAATATAGATTTTATTGCATGAGATATTTAAAATATTTTTCTACAAGTGTAAGTTGTTAGTAGTCAATAACCAAAAATTTCACCATCATCTATCTTGGACCTTTGTGATAATGGAAAAAAAAAACAGTTTCCAAATTCTTTTCTATGAATATTTAAAATGACTTTGACATAAGTTTTCCAACCTGCAATTCATAACTTCCTAAGCCAATGTCGTTTTTTTTCTACCAAAATCTGTAATTGGTGACAGTCTTATTTAATTTTAATGATTCTTTCATACAGCTACTATGCACTTAAATCAGCAAAATGAAAGTGTTTTATATTTTCGCTTGTATAGATTGTCAGATCATTTGTATGTTACTATTTACAATATTAATTTTATAACTGTTACTGCAGGAAAAAAAATGTGTCAAAGCAGATTATGAGTTCTAAAACATGTCATAATATTATAGAACCAGATAATATCATAGGGAATACATGAGGATGTGAACATGCTGCTTTGATTTAGGATCACAGGATCCTCAAAATGAGGCCCTGAAATAAAACAGTATGCCTTCTTAGAATTTCTATTATTGTACTTTTGGTTCACATTTTTTTTGTCACATAAAATCATTTCTTATTTTAGGGTGCTTTGTTATCCATTTATATTTTATCATTTATGGTTTTATTTTTGAGACAGACTGTATATATTGCCAAATGGGCCTCAAACTCACAATACTATTCTATCAGGTTCTTATTCTGGGATTACAAAAGTGTAACATCATGAATTTAACTTTGTGATATACTACTACTTTGCCTTCAAGTCTCCTCCTTTTAACCTTCCTGGAGCCATTTCTTCTAACTCTTCGTGGGCTTATCTAATAAAATGAGTCTAAATATTGTTGTAAATCACCTGTAGATTACTTTCTGTTCTCAGCATGGCCACTACCCAGTATACAAGCACTACTCGCTCTTCTTTCCCCAGAAGGTACAACTTTTTAGTTCTCCACGTTCTTATAGTTATCCCCTCTTTTTTAAAAATATAGTTTTTTTTATTTTTTACATATACTTTTATATTATTACACATATATACAATAAACTATCTACAGTAAGAAGAGGCATAGAATAATCAGAAATTATATAAATGTTGCATTCTAAGTGTTTTGGTTATTTGTATTTTGCAGCATTGAAGAAAACATCTTTCCTATCTTGGTGCATCTAGAATTCTGAACATAAATCAATACCTATCATATCTCATCATTATTAACTTAAAACATCTATCTAGACCTAAAAACATCTTCATCCCTAAACAACTAACCTTAATTGTAAAATTAAACTATCTGGTCTTCAAATCCATCAAAGAGTTAATAAGGAATAAAATAGATCACCTGAGTATACCAGGAGTGCAGGTTAGTAGCTTTCCAAATGGAAGATGACAGAGAAAGTTTGCTACCTGAATAGTCTCCCAAAACTCTCTATAATGTTGGAGCATCATGTTCAGTAGCCTTCTGGCCCAATATATCTGACAGATAAATTAGTTACTCCTCTCTTTACAGAATAACAGAGGGGCCACTATTAATATCACAAAAAATTAAAGTAGGTATTATTAAAATGGTAATGACCACCTAATTTGTAAATTTTGTGATTTATACTGTTGTTCTCTCATGTATATATATTTACGTCATAAATACTTTTGTCATATATGTATATTTATATTGGCATATATATGCCCTTCAAAAAGGCAGTTAAATATAAATTAATAAACAATAAATGTATTAGGATTATTATTGGCCATGTTGTGACAAAATTAAGAAAATATAAACGTATGTATAACGTGACCTTGATCATTTTTATATTTGTCTTTCCTTAAAAATCATAAGAACACTCAATAAGACCTTGATATGAAGTGGCTCTCCCAGAATTCCAATATCTATTATATCTGATCTTTCACTTCACTTTTCCTGCTTTCCCTATACGTTACCTTTTAACCTCCAATCTCCTAAACCAAGTAAGTTGTTTTTCTCTTTTAAACCCAAAACAGCACATAATATTAGCTACCAAGACATCTCAGTAGGGCACATGGTTCATAAACAGAAGTCAAGAACAGCCACGAAGTGTGTCTTCAGTTCCACGTGTTTCCATTTCTCCACACAGTTCCTGTGAATGTGTGTCTCACCAGGAGACATTTCTGTCATTCCTTCCACTATTGAAACTCAAAAGGTATCTCCTTCTGACTGCTGATGTTGATTGTTAAACTGCTTTGATGAGAAACAACTGTAGTGTTAGTAAGACTTAACTTGCCTTTGGACATGCTCGTTAGGAAATTGCCAGAGAGGATTAAATGGGGGAGTGAGATCTGGCCGGGCACTGGGCATCATCATTTCATGAGTGGGGATTCCTGACTGAATAAAAGGTAAGTGAAAATGCCAGCTGAACCCTGATTTTTCCATTCTCTGCTTCTTTATCCATCAGACAAAAGCAGCTGGCCTTATATTTCTGCTGCAACAGCCCATAGCTACTGCTTTAATCAGTCTTCTTGCATGAAGGTTTGTGCTCTCACACTGTGAACCTGAATAAACCCTTCCCTCCTGAAGTACTGCTTGTCAGATAATTGGTGGTCACAATGAAAGAATTTATTAATAGACTGATATAAGCAACTTTTAAGTATCAGTAGAAAAGTTTCTCACTAAAGAAAAATAAAAGAAAAAAAGACAAACACTACTGTTTATCTGATTGTTTTAATTATGTAAAGCATTTAAAATATTCTATAGTCATTCTTAATACTTCCTTTAAACATAATACTACTTTCCCCTTTTATTAAAAATATTTTTCCTCTTAATATATTTTATTACCTTTTCTCTTTCTCCCACTCCTTCCACCTCCTATCAGATCTACCTTAGTTCTGTTTCTTCTTAGGAAACAAACAGGCTTCAATGGGATATTATGAGAATAAAGCATAACAAGAAAAAATAAAAAGATTAACACATAAGAATATGACAAAACCTGTTAGTATTAGTTAGAATCTGCTAAAATTCTACTTTTTGATACTTTTATTGAAATACATTAACTATGTAATATGAAAAAGAATCATGTGACAAAACAAAAAGAAGGAAAAGCATCCAAGAAAAGGAACAAAACAAACAAACAAAAAACAACTAGAGATCCACACACTCAGAAATCCCATACAAACAATAAGCTGGAAACCATTATATGTATGCAAAGAACCTGTAGGGTAAGAAGAGAATAATTATATACACATATATACACACACATGAAATAAAAATAAGATCCAATAAAAAAGGAAAGTGTCTGACCACCTTATGAGGTAAGAAGCCTCCAAAAGTGCTGTTGAGTTGGCATTCTGTTGCCCATTTACTGCTGGGCATTAGCTTAAGAGCAGTTTTTTTCCCCAATGATATTCCTTTGGAGAAAATAATGGTTTCCTTTTGTATGTGATTATTAATTGGATATTACCTCCGGGCTAGGGATGGAGCTATTCCTCTGCTTCTCCTCTCAACTCTGAGAGACCAGCTTCTGCGGATCCTTGCAGTCCTTGTGAATGCTGTATGTCTCTGTGAGTTCACATCTGCATCAGCTCTGTTGATTTAGAGGACCTTGTTTTCTTGGTGTCCTCTGTCCGCTCTGGTTCTTAAGCTCTTTCTACCTCCCATTCGTCAGGGTTACTTCCGCCCTCTGGGGAGTAATTTGATGGAGAAATCTCATTTAGAACTGAGTGTCTCAAGATCTCACATATCTATATAATATCTGCTCTTAGTCTAGTATTTGGTGTCATCTGATGCAGGAGGAAGCTTCTGTGGTGATTGCTGACCAACACATTGATCTAATAGTATAGCAGAATGTCATTCAGGGTCATTTTATTGTTTCATTTTTTTAAATTATTTTATTCACTTGATTTTAGGATACTAGTTTTTCTGGATGCCTTAGATATCTAGTCTCAGGTTCTTGGTCAGCCAAGCACTGTCAGGTATGGGTTCCATCTCATAAAATGGGCCTTACGTCAAACCAGATATTGTTTGGTTACTCCCAAAAGCTCTGTGCTACATTTGCACTAGAGTATATCACAGGCGTGACACCTACATGGATCAAAGGGTTTGTAGCTAGGTTGGTATTTACGTTTCCCCTTTGATATCATGCAAAGTAGCAGTGGCTTATTGTACCAAAGTTGCTAGCACCTAGTGGTAAATGTGTTATGTAGGGACATCTCAAGTTCTCCATATTCAATGAGTTCTTTAGGTGCTGTCATCAGCAAAAGGGACTTACTGTCCATTTATGGAGAATAATTTATACTTTTGACAATGGCTTTGGTTGTTTGGATTCCCTAAAACTCCTTTGACCAACACTCAATTATATGTAGCTGATTCACAGTACTGTCATCTATATTTGGGATATCATAAATTCAGAATAATTATCAGCTAGCTCATCTCAAAGACAAATAATCACAAATATATATATATATATGTATATATGTATATATATATATATATATATATATATATATATATATATATATATATATATTCCCTATTGGTTTTGTGGAAGAGTTTGAAAGTGAAAATATACTTTGGCTTATATTTAAATAATTTGTAAAAAGCACCTAATATTTCTATTATGTAGTTGTCCATGTTGAAATAGAATTCATCAAAATGTTTTCTCTTAGTACTATAGATAATTTGATGAGCATTGATTAATGTCTAAAGCTAGACATATTAAAGCAAGCATTAGAAAAATTTAGGGTGGAAATAAAATATGATGATGATCTTTATGTAATGCAATTTATGTTATATTTTTATCTTGGTCTCATAAAGTACAATGAATTACCTCAATAGAGAAAGCAAACAGATGCAGAGAGTTTAAATGCTTTTTCAAAGTTTTCAGTCCTTCAAGGAAGACTTTAATCCTTTCTGTTTCAGCCAAAAACCTTTTATTGCTCTGTAAAGTATTGACATTTCCCAAGTAAATATTAGAAAGATGAAAATTGCCTCAGAATGACTAATATAGTCACATAAATTACTGTATGAAGTACCTTATACACAGAACTGTAAAACTTGATTTAAAATGAAAATCTATGTTTTCTTTGGTTGCATTTATTAATGAAAATGAGAATTTTTAACAGTGACTATCTAGCAATCAATTGTTAGAAACACTGCCATTTGTTTTGTTTATGCTCTGTATAAATCAGTATTAAGAATGAAGTTTTGTTTATTCTTTTATTTATCTCAGGGTAGCTATTACAAATTTTTATTGCTTCTCAACCCTAGTGCCAACAAATAATGAACAATTACCTAATACTGGGGTTCTAAATAAGGCCTACACCAACAAGCGGATGTTACCAGTGTTTACAACACTGGTTTTGCCTGCAGGAAGTCATTAAAAGATAAGTAATAAATGAAGTTTGGTCCCTTGGTATCAGAATTTCTATCTTTCATAGCTGTATAGGGAGGACTATTTTTGGACAGTGGCAGTAACTACTATATTATATGGTAATCATTCTTGTTTTTATAAACTCTGCATAAATCAGTATCAGGCAGGAAATGTAATGCCTTTGTCTATATTTGCTTTCCAACTATTTAAGAAAAGTAACCATGAACAATCCAAAAATTTTCATGCAGTCGTACCTCTCAGCAAGTTTTCTAGTTCAGTCTGATAGAATTATATTGTGGCCAATTTGTGTACTCTTAATGACTTTCTACTATTTGCAAAGCAGCATTATTTTCAAGCTGTGCCTGCACTGAAATTTGTATTTCAAATGGATGATGGTTAGGAAGAAAAGTCATGATTGAAACCAGGTGCAGATCATTACACTTAATACTGAGTGCTTTTCTCTCCAACATCCTAGCATCTTAATGTTTCTACAAGTAACACTAACTCAAAAGTTTGCTGTGACATACATGAAGGTCTTTTCTCTTTGTAAAAGCAGGATCTCTTTTGTCAAATTAGAAAAAAAACCAACATGTTTTAATTACCTCTTACTCTTACAAAGTGATAAAGACCCCCTAAAGGTGTGTAAGCCAATACATACTCAGTGATTATGTTTATCAACAGTTATCCAACTGCAATAAATAAAATCATATTTTTCTTTAGAAAGACCAAGGTATTTGCAAGAAGTTCACACACACACACACACACACACACACACACACACACACACACAAACACACACACTTCTATTCTAATTCTCTCATAATTTCAGAATATCTTCACTTTTTTCCTAAAATTTAGTTTTTGAAAAATCCCATACATATATGCAATGCATTCTGGTAATATCCACCCTTATTATCCTTCCCTAGACTCTACCCAAAAAATCCCTTGCTTCTCAACTTCATATCTTCTTTAAGACATATATCACTAAATGAGTCAAATTAGTACTGTCCATTTGTGTATAGATATGGGTCACCAATGAGAAAGCTGTCACTGGCTATCTCCACAGAAGAACAATGACATCCCTTCACCCTGGGGCCCATCAGTTACTAATAACTCTTCTAATGGGGTAGGCCATTGGGATGCCACACTCCATATTTTGTTTCTTTTTTTTTTTTTTCCCTCTTTCATTCACTTTAAATGTCCTAACACCAATGTCATGCATTCTTGTTTTTCCTAATTACTTCCTGAGCCTAGAGCAGAACAAACATTAGAGGTCAAGATACTGAATTAAGGGGAAGCCTCACTGTGGTGCTCACAGGTATGAGTACTCCTGTTTTCCAGACATTTCTGTTCTAGGAAGCAGGGTGTTCTCTTGTAGCACTGAAAATGGAAGGGTTTGGGGAGAGGCTGCAATGTGCCAGAGGCCTGTAGTCTTCAGTGGGCTGAACATTGCTCCGATTCTTCTACAAGGGGTGAAATTTCTTTGATAGTTAGAGAATCCATGTCACTGAGAAAAGGACACCATTTTTTCCTCAAATGAAGGAGAGGCTATGGGGTTCTAAACAGCACAGAGCATTAGCAGGTCAGGCCACAGGGGAACAGATATCAGCTCTTTTGGGATTAGCTTGGTTTTGGATCCCCAGCAATCTCAATTGTTCCCTAACAATGGTACAGAAGTTAGGCTTGGGAGAATTAAGACAAGAGGTTATTATATAGACTCTTAGCTCCCATTTTGAAGTACAATCGGGGCAGACATGTTGCAGCTGTTCTCTCTGCGAACTGATCTTTGTGAGGCTTTTTGAATACTTAATGCCAACATAAAATTACTATGGCATGTATATTCATATTTTACTGACTCAGAACTCCTGTGTTTTTTTTTAAATGATTGCCAATAACAAATGATTTGGCACAGAAAACATTTCTCCCATTTCAAAATATTTCTTTTTGGAATTCATTTGATGTCTTCTATAACAATCTCCTTAAATAATTAATATAACTATTCAGTTTAACTACAATTACATGTGAAGTTGAGCCACAAAATTTTATTTTAACATTTCAGAATATTATTTTTTACTTTTATTATTTTCTGGTTTTGGTATTTAAAAAATTATTATAATTTATTTACATTATATCCCAATTGTAATCCCTTCTTTCTTATCTTCCTCTTTCCACCCTCCCTTTATTTATTTATTTATTTATTTTTACCTATTCTCCTCCAAAACACCTATGAGAGATGGGGTCTTCCTCCCCCACCTTCTGACTACAACCTATCAGGTCTCATCTATATAGCCTGCATGCCCTTTCTCTGTGTTCCCACAAGGCCTCTCCACCCAGGCGCAATGATCAAATCACAGGTGCCAGAGTTCCTATAAGACACAGTCCCTGCCATCTTCTATATGTGTAGAATGAGCGGTCAATCTGCTACATCTGAACAAGCATTCTAAGTTCTCTGCTTTCAATGGCCTTGGTTGGTGCGTCAGTTTGTGCAGGCCCATCTGGGTCTGAAGCCTAGCTTTGATATCTCCTTGTAGAGTTCCTGACAAGCCTCTTGCCACCTTCCTTCCATTCTCCAACTCTTCTATACAACTCATAGATCTTAGACAAAAGACCAGCTGTGAGTCCCAGTGTCTGTCCTGATCCCCCACTGAATGGAGGCTTTCAGAGGAAATCTATGTTGAACTAATATCCACTTATAAATTAGTAATAACCATGGATGCCTTTCTGTGTCTGGGTAACCTCACTCAGAGTGATTGTCTCTAGATCCATCCCTTTGTCTGAAAATTTCAAGATTTCATTGTTTTTAAGAGCTAAGGAGTATTCCATTTTGGAAATGTACCATAGGTTCTTTATACATGTAGTTTTTTTCCAGATTCTGGCTATTAGGAATAAGGCTGTTTGTTATAAACATAGTTGAGCAAATGTCCTTGTTGTATGGTGGAACATATTTTGTTATATGCCCAGGAGTGGTATAGTTGGGTCTTTAGGTAACACTATTCCCAATTTTCTGAGAAAGCTCCATATTGATTTCCAAAGTGGTTGTACAAGTTTGCACACCAACCAGCAATGGAAGAGTGTTTCCCTTTCTCCACATCCTTGCCAGCATGTACTGTCACTTAAGGTTTGGGCATAGTCATTGTGATCGGTGTAACACGGAATCTCAGATTTGTTTTAGTTTGCATTTCCCTGATGACTAATGACATTGAGCATTTCTTTAAGTGTTTCCTGGTCATTCAATATTCCTCTGTTGAGAATTCTCTTTAGCTCTGTACCCCATCTGTTTAATTGGGTTATTTGGTTTGTTGGTGCCTAATTTCTTGAGTTCATTATATATTTTGTATATTAGTCCTTAGTCAGATGTAGGGTTGATGAAGATCTTTTCCCAGTCTGTACATTCTAGTTTTGTTCTATTGACAGTGACCTTCGCCTTTCAGAAACTTTTCAGTTTCATGAGGTCCCATTTACTAATGATTGACCTTAGAGCCTGAGCTGGTGGTGTTCTGTTTAGGAGGTTGTCTCCTTTGCCAATGAGTTCCAGGCTCTTCACCAGTTTTTCTCCTAAAGTATTTAGTGTGTCTGGTTTTATGTTGAGATCTTTACTCCACTTGGACTTAAGTATTGTGCAGGGTAATAAATATAGATCTATTTGCATTTTTCTACTTGTAGACATCCATTTAGACCAGCACCATTTGTCAAAGATGCTATTTTCCATTGTGTAGATGTGGCTTTCTTGTCATAAATCAAGTGTCCATAGTTATCTGAGTTGGTTTCTGGGTCTTCAATTCGATTCCATTTATCAACCAGGCTATTTCTAGGCCAGTACCATGCTGTTTTTATTACTGTTGCTCTATAGTACAGCTTGAGATACAGGATGTAGATTACTCTGGAAGATCTTTCATTATACAGTTTTGTTTTAGCTATTCTGTTTTTTTTTTTTTTTTTTTCATATAAAGTTGAGAATTGATCTTTCAAGGTCTGTAAAGAATTGGGTAGGTATTTTGATGGAGATTGCATTAAATCTGTAGACTGCTTTTGGTAAGATGGCTATTTTTACTTTGTTGATTCTTCCAATCCACAGGTCTCTTTTCCAATAAGAAAAGTCACAACACTGTCTTCAGTGGTGGAAAAACTCTCGCATATCCCATACTTGGGATCAAATCAAAAAATACATAGAAGAAACTAAAGATTCTACTACAGAACTATGAAGCAGAGGTGTGTTGGCTGGTGGCCTACTAAACTGATGATCTTCAGGTTTAATGAGAAATTTATCCCAACAGTAAAGAAAGTAACTATCAAGGAAAGACACCCCACTTTGACCTGGGGACTTTACACACAGGTAGACAAATATGCATGTATACACGAACATACTAAACAGAAACTATCATAAACACATACACTTGCATATGCAACCAAACATATAAATATCTATTTCACACAGTATTTAAAAATGCACCTTTTATCATGGCTTAGAATAAAAATGGGAAATACATGTTACTATAATGCAATACATTATAAAGTTTATGTGGTTGTTATTGTTTCTGTAATTCCTAAGGCAATGAATTTCACTAACACCTAAGCTACTATCATTCATTATTATTATAAGAAAGCTTAAATGAATATGGTTTTTGAAATTACACTCGATGTTAAATGGGAAGTCTCTTTGACATGGAGGTAATGGCATTTCCTATCCTCCTCCTGCTTTTTCTGGAGCTGGCCCTTATGAGCAATGAAAGAATTCATAAGAAAGGCTTCAGTCTCAGATTGCAGCAGATGAGGGCCAGGGCTATTTACTACTAGCTGCAAACCAGACATTACCTACTGTCTAGAATCTCTAAGGTAGGAAAAGAATACATGTGTATTTTCTTTTCAACAAAAGATGATTATTAGCTTCTTTCTACTATCTTTAGTTCAGCCAAAGCCCAACTAAAATACTTGAAGGTCAATTCTGCTAAAATATTCTTTGTAGTCTATTTAGAAGGTCAGCAAATCCACACTGCTATCCTTTTCAAGATGACTGTCAAAAAAAAAAAAAAAAAAAAAAGGTCTGTGATTTCTTTTGAAATCACGTAGGATTTCAGAAATTCTTCACTAGAGAAGTTTCAAGTCTCAGGCTTTTTTAGCTTCCATTTGCTGAAAGGGTGTGTTGGCCAAATTGGATTCAATAATTAACATTTTATATGCTGACATCTGCTTATACATTACCATACCACCATGTTACTCTTCTATGTCATAATATTTATAACAATTTATTTTCTAATTTTGACAGATAGTGAATATAAATATTCATGTGTTGCTGCATTTAAGTAGCCCTAAAGGCTCACTCTTCAGTTTAGAAATAGTATACTTTCCAGCTTAGGGAAATCATCATATTGTAGACAACATTGCAGAAGACCAAACATTAACAAGAATTAATAATTTGGTTTGACACTTATGCATTTCTAATAGTTTTAAATAACTGAGACTTCCCTGAAGTATAATAAAGTAGAAAAAGATAATTTCATCATCTCATGGATATGCAATGTCTGAACTTTATAATTGAAAATTATGACACAGAAACATGAAACTGATGAGTAGGTTGCTATAAATCAGAAATTTTAGTTAATTGACAAGTGATATGATAACGTGTACTTTTCTACTTACATCCCATATGTCATAGTTTTAAATTATTAAGGTGTGTGTAAGTGTGTGCACACATGTGAGCAAATGCACATGCATACATGCATATGCAGGTTATGGTCCACACCCACTTGTTGACACACCACACAGCATGGAGGTTGGATGTCATCGTGGGGCCTGCTGGCTTTATTGCCAGCCTGCAGAGTGAACCACCACAATGTGCATATATGTGTGTAATGAAAAGGGGAACATAACAACAGAACCTGAGGAAATTCAAAGAATCGTTTTGTCTTACTTCAAAAGCCTGTATTCCACAAAATTGGAAAACCTAAATGAAGTAGATGATTTTCTGTACAGATTTCATTTACCAAAGTTAAATCAAGATCAGATCAACAGTTTCAACAGCCCTATTAATGTGAAGAAAATAGAAGTAAGTGGACTCTTAAGAGGATTTGGAGGTGACTCTTGTTGAAATGCCTGGTGGCGAGGTTCATGGAGACTCGAGAGGCTACCCTCTAACCCTAACCCTGGTAGAGATAGGGGAACAGCAATCTACCTACAAAAATATCAGTCTAGAATTTACCCTGCAAGGATTAAGATAGAACAAAGGAGGCTGGAGAGATGGCTCAGACGTTAGGAACACTGTCTGTTCTTCCAAAGGTCCTGAGTTCAATTTCCAGCAACCACATGGAGGCTCATAACAATCTATAATATGATCTGGTGCTCTCTTCTGGCCTGAACTCACATATGCCAGCAAGGTACTGCAGACAGGAGCTTATGATGGCTGAACTCTGAGAGGCTCTGCCCACCAAGGGATTAAAGCAGAAACCGAGATCCAGAGTCAAACGTTGGGCAGAGCATATTATGGTGCCTTGGAGAAGAGTGGGCATAAAGAACAGCCAGGAGGGGACATGAGTCTCATAAGAAGACCAACAGTCCCAACTAACCTAGGACTAGATAGGCTGGCAGAGACTGAAGCACCAACCAAGGGTGAGGCATAGACTAGACTTAGACTAGACACATATATACCCAATAGGCAGCTTAGCCTCCATGTGGGTTCTCTGAAAAGGGGATACGGCTGTCTCTGACATGGTTTCACTTGTATGCCTTTTGATCGCTTCACCCTGGTGTGCCTGCCTTGCCAGGACATTGTGAAATAGGGAGTACACAGTCCTGATGAGACTGGAAGTGCTGGGGTAGGTTTGTTGGGGTGGGGCTGAGGGGGCTCTCCTCTTTTTAGAGGGACAAGGGAGGAGGCACTGTGGTTGACATGTAAAGTGAATAACAACAAAAACAACAAAAGAACAAAAAATATAACAAGCACAAATGAATAGTTGTGATGGGCAGGTAATTGTTTATAACTTATGCTATGAAGTTTACCATCTGATATAAAACATGCAAAACAATCAAACTTGACAAAGCAATTTAAAATAGAATTGTTCTTATATTCTCTTTAAAACGCACAAAAAAAATTGTCAGTTTCAAAGCTAGCACTGTCAAGCCAAATTAATAAACTCAAGTTGTAAAATTGAATCATGAAAATGAGCCGTCTTTTGGATATTTCATTTGTTTAGAACCTTGAAAGTATGAGAAAGAAAGCATTTATATTTTATAAAATATAAAAATAACATAAACACCATAGCTTGTGATGTAGAGGTCTGCCAGGTCCTCACAGTGAGTTCAGGTCCATCCAGAAATATACAGTGAGACACTGTCTTACAAACAACTAACGTTCCTGCCTCCTCACTCTTTGTCACCAGGAGAGCTGGCTCTGGGGTCATAAGAGTGGGAGAGCTTGTGCTGCCCCCCACAGGCTTCAGCACTAGGCCTGCACCTCACCTGAACAGCATAGTGGAGCTGGCCCCAGTAGCTAAGGCATGAGTGAGTGAGCCAGTGCCAGTGATGTGAGCACAGGAGATAACTGCACTGGCCTTCCATGAGGTAGAATGGGCCCAGGGGAGATGCCTTCCTCCCACTTGGCTCCTGAGACAGTTATGGCAGCTAGCCCTTAAGTTGTGAGGATGGGAAAGCTGGCCTCATCCCTTGCAAGCTGCAGCACTCTGGATAGGCCCCAGCCCACCCAACCTGGACTGGACAGCACAGTGGACTGGCTCTGGTGGCATATGTGCAGGTGACCCAGCCTTAGAGCATGAAAGCAAAAGAGCTGCCCCTGCCATTTGAAGGCTACATCACTGGGTAAGGTAGCTGAGGCAGTGCTGGAGAGCTTACCGCGGTCATGCAGGTTCAGGCAATCTGTCAGAGTGACCAGTCAGCTACCACCCAGGCCCAGATCCAGGGCTTTGAGATGACCCATCCAATCATCTCCCTCATCTGCTGGAACACAGAAGGGTTGATACTGCAGATCCAAAGCTGCAGCTTCCTGGAAGAGATGTTTTCTGTACTTTGTTTTTATTTATTTATTATTTAATTTTGCAGGAGAGGTTACAAGGGCAGAAGGCAGATATGGAGGGACAGGAAATGTCTGAGATTGGAGTGCATGATTTGGAACTCACAAAGAATCAATAATAGGTCAAAAAGAAAAACAACTAAATCATCCAAACAAATAAACAGCAAACAACATTGACTTTTATGAAAATATCATCATTGAATGATAGAATAGAGCCTTAGATTGTTGAGATGAAATTTTATGTTATATTCAACTCATTTATAATTTATTAAGAACCTTCTGGGTACTGAATTCTGAAATTAAAGAATCTGAAATTTGTCTATATGAACATTCTGCTGTTAAGAAATAAGCTTCTGGCAATCTAGAAGTAAATTAACTCTCATTATGTTTCTGGGAGCATTGAGAAGCATTTCTTTTATATTAATGTAATTTTCTTTTTGATGCCATCATTTCAGTTATTGCTTGTTGATAAATGATTGCTGCTTGTAGTCACATTTGCTGTATTACCCACAAAGGCAGAAAATATCATGCTGCTGGGGTCCTTGATAGGTTAATTTACATTTCAGCAATCATGATTGACAGTTAGGGGAGGTTTTGGAAGGTTGAATTACTGTGATTACTATTTGCTAGAAATTATGTAAATGTGTATTAAAAGTAAAGTGGAGAAAAGTGAATTTAAGGTGAATTTGATTTAGCCCAGTGTTATTAATGATATAATCTAGAGTGTAAACAAAAATGCCAGTATAATAATATTTAAGTCTAAATGTAAAGATTATAGGTGACAAGTAGAACATGTGTTACTGTAGCAATGTGGTATTGAGCAGAGTACAGTCAAATTCTATTTTTGAATGGCTTATGATTTACAAATAATGTCTATTTAATAAATGTATTTTCACTATTTAATGTACATATATAACTTACAAAATTGGTATATTATATATCTTTCTATTTATTCCTAAAGTCTATTTATACCAATAATTTCACATTTCTAGAACTCAACTAATGATATTTTAATATTTAGATGTTCATTTGAGTTAAGTTTTCCTAAAGTCAACTATACTGAATTATCAACACTAAAGTCATACATGCCTTCATTTGAATGTGAAATGGATTTGGAATGTTTTGAACCTTTGGCCTTGAGGTTGATAGCCTAGCCCCACTTTCTGCTCATGTTTTGTTTTTCGACTTAAATTGAAATGTGACTGTTGCTTCATAGAATCTATAAACTCAAATAATCTCTTCTTCATTTAAGTTTCATATGTGAGGCATTTGTGTAAACTGGGAAAAATAACTAATAGATTCATGTCTGGAAAAAAACACATCAATTGTGATGTTTTAATATTGTTTGTCAACTTGAAAGTAGGTAGAAATATCTAGAACCAAATAATCATGTTTCTGAGGAATTATATAGATTGAGCTAATCTTTCAGGCATCATCTAGATAACCTTAATTGAGGTAGGCATGAATCCCTTAACTGTGGGCCTTACCTTCCCATAGACTGAGTCCTGGATTCAAGAAAAGAAAGGAAGGAAGGGAGGAAGGAAGGAAGGAAGGAAGGAAGGAAGGAAGAAAGAATGAACGAATGAATGAATGAATTCAGCTTCCTCTGCTTCTTGACTGGGTAGAAGGTGACCACCTACCTCAAACTTGAATGCCTGACCTTGTGCCTGCACTTAAAGGCTGGAAATACCATTAGGAGCCAACACCATTTCATACTACCTGGGCATTGAACTCAGGGATTTATATATGTTAGACAAGTTCTTTATAAGCAGAGCTACAGCTCTTGCTATGGTGACTAATATCTAATTAAAATACTGATTTATATGAAATAGCCAAATTGACTAAATTTAAAAAATTATTTCAGCATGATTTATTATATACTGCTCTTTTTAATTTTTTATTATTTTACATATATTTATATTATTGCACATAAATACACTAAACTACATACAATATGAACCATGAAACAATTTTGGTGAGTCTGAAATTCTTCGTGTAAATCATTATGTATCATCTTTCATCTCCATCAACTTAGAAAATCTATCTAGATTTAAAAACATCTTAACCACTAAATAACTAAGCTTAATTGTAAAACTAAACTATCTGTTCTTTCAACCCCATCAAAAACTTGAGAGGAAATAAAAAGTAATATTCTGAGTAAATTCGATGTGCATGTTAGCAGCTTCCAAAATGGAAAAATGACAGAGAGAGTTTGCTAAATGATGTAATGTTAGGAGAATGCCTTTGAGAACATTACAACAAAGAAGGAAGTAAGGTCTTGTAATTGATCAGAAAAGCAAAAGCAAAGAAACGGCAGCCTGCTTTCTGTTATTTGTTTTATTATGGGCCAGGTGGACCACAACTTAGTGAATATAAAGCAGTGATGAAACTGGAAATGAGAGTGCAAATCCTTCCTCTCTTTCATGTGGAACATATAGGAAAACATATGTGAATTATGACTGAATGCAGCAGGTGACATCTTTCATATTATTTATGCCTTCCTGATAGAAGTGACGTTACTAGTGGAAATGTATGGTCACATCACGAGATCCTCTGAACACCTCTTGAAAGAACGTAAAGACTGTCCAGACAAGGGACAATGAAGGCCATTTAGCTGTTTATCCTCATATTGCCATATTCCATTCTTTTTTTTCATTATTCCAAGGGCTACTCAGATAGCCTTGGTTTATATTTATTAGTCAGAGCCTTTGAGCAATTAGTTACTGACATCCCATTGTGGTTTCAGAGTGGCACTTTTAGTTTTGGGTCTACATATGTGGGAATCCAACTGGCACCCACACAAAGACTAAGGGACTTTTTAAGCCAGACTTTGTCCCAACAACACTGCTACCAGACATAGCCTACTGTCATCCTCTTCGCTCTAGTGCTGTACTGTCCTATCTATCTTTTAGTTCACATACTTTAATCCACTTCAGGTCTTTTACTTGTTTCTTATAGGTGCTGGGTTATTTTGTGAAACTTTAAGTACTTTCTTGCTTTCATGTGTTATAAAATTTTATTCCATACAAAAATTATTAGAAGTGGAGGGTGGCTCTAACTCCAGGCATTATCCAACTGCAGACAGAGGATACGACTCATTGCCCAAACCTTGCCACTTCTCACTTTGCGTTTCTAAAAATCTTCCCTTGTAGCTTGGGGTATAATAGGAAATAAGCTCAATTGTGAGCAATCATTCTAGCCTTGTGGCTAAGTGATTTTTTTTTACATCACCAGTTCAGGACTATCTGATATTCAAACTCTGACATTGACTAAATATATAGTTTGAGAAAGTTTAAAAAAAATGTAACTTATCCTGTTTCCTCTGCTTTATAATGGTAATAACTCTAGGACATCTCTGATGTAAAATTTAAAATAAAAACATTGATACTCAGTTGGGAGGATGGTTCAGAGTGTCAAGGCACTTGCTGCAAAAGCTGACAACCTAAGTTTGGTCCCCATTAAACACATGGCAGGAGAATATAACTGATTTCCACAAGTTGAACTCTAGGCTCTCCATCTTATCCACCATATAGCTAAAAGTGTCATATATATATATATATATATATATATATATATATATATATGTCTCTGTGTGTGTGTAGACTATATATTATATAACATAAATAAATGTTGTAAGTATATATATATATGCATGCATACACATGCACACACACACACACATATATATATATAGAGAGAGAGAGACAGAGAGACAGAGAGAGACAGAGAGAGACAGAGACAGAGAGACAGAGACAGAGAAAGGGACAGAGAGAGACAGAGAGACAGAGAGAGAGACTGGAAGACAGAAAGATAGACAAAGGTCAGACAGGCATATAGACAAAATACTAGAAGTTACTGGTGACCAGCAGCATAGTCACACAACTGACTTCTTAACATCCAATACCCTTAGATGCTTCATCAAAGGACTCTCCTACAGAAGTTACATCACTAGATATCTTAGACAAGGGGTCACCTTGAGTACTGCCTGTGCTGCTCCAGAGATTTGTGCACCAGACTCATATGGTGTTTGAGCTACCATAGCAAAACCTTCAGCTGCCCTGTTTGTTCAAATATCAGTGCTGGGTCCAGATCACCTGAATCATCCTCAGCTTCAGAATATGGATAGTTATGTTAAAAATGAACTTCACAGAGGTGGGTACCTCTGGGAGTCTCCAAGGAAAGATCCTAATTGGGGGAAAACAGTATTAGTATAGTCTAGAGTAGAAGAAAGAACAGAAATATTCATTGCAGAATCACTAGCAGTAATGAAAAGCCAGGGAATTAATAGTAGGAGTTTGTGGATGCAATGCAAAAAAAAAAATGGACTCTTTCTCCCCACATCTATTTCTTCTTTATATCATACCTAAAGTCAACTCAGCAGTATGACCCATCTTTTCAATGTTTTTGCCTGATATCTTTTTCCACTCTTGTCTCTGAAAGCGCTCTCTCTTTCTCTCTGTCTCTCTCTCTCTGTCTCTGTCTCTCTGTCTCTTTCTATGTTTCTCTGTCTCTGTCTCTGTCTCTCTCTGTCTCTGTCTCTTTGTCTCTATCTCTCTCTGTCTCTGCCTCTCTCTGTGTCTCTGTCTCTGTCTGTCTCTCTCTGTGTTATGTGTGTGTGTATATGTGAGTCTGTCTATCTATCCATCTGCCTGTCTGTCTGTTTGTCTTTCTCTTTTATTTACTGTGGAATACAGCTTGGTTTGATTTTCTAAGTCTCACTGACTCAGCCTCCTGAGATAAGAGACTGGAACACACCTGATTTAACATTGGTCTCATGTTGACAGAACTGTTGGAGAAGAATGGTGGTGTATAGCCTTGTTGGAGGTGGTCTGTCATTTGGAGGTGAGTTTTTATATTTTAAAATGACTAGAAGTTAAGGACCACAGATTACAGAGGGCATGCAACATTATTTTTCTTAACTTGGATTACCCCATTCAGTATGATCTTTTCTACTTTCATCTATTTACCTGACTAGGCCCTAAAAATGACTTCCAAAACACATTATTAAATGTGTGATGCAAAGCCAGTTAATAACCTGAAGTATGAAAGGGCACATGAGAAATCAAAACAGTGAGCACAGAACACCTTTAAGTAAAATTTTTCAAGGAAAGATATTTTATATATAAATTCAATGGAGTAATTTGCATTCATTTCTGATGAAAATTGAGGTATCTAAGACAGCATTGATAATATATAAATTGACATTATTTTTATCAATCAACAAGAAAGAAAATTTTTTTATCTTTATTATTTTAATTATTATTATTAATTTATTCTTGTTACATCTCAATGGTTATCCCATCCCTTGTATCCTCCCATTCTTCCCTCCCTCCCATTTTCCCCTTATTCCCCTCCCCTATAAATCATTATTCAAAATGATCTTGAAAGGTAAAAATTTTCACAATGTTACCATCACTCAAGCCTATGGAAGAAAAAAAACTGATATAACAACAGATGTTGTTATAATTCTTTAATCGCTTCCATAATCATAAGGCAACAATGATAACAAGAAACATGAAAATGTCAGAAAGCACACATTTTGGAAATTTTGCATCTTAGATAGGATAAAAGTTTCTAACATAAATATAATTTTATGTGGAGTTATGTGACTTGGTAGAACTGCCCTTTGCGTCAAGAGGCCTAAGGTAAAGATCAGCAAACAACTAATCCTTGACAGTGTAACTACTGCTGACTACTTTGTGTTTGTTGTCCATAAACATGAGCATTTAGTTTAATATACATTTATGCTCTACTTTTACTTACAAAACTGTGGAGGAAAATACAGTGGTATTAAAATTGTAGTTGTATTGTATGTGTGTGTGTATGAGAGAGACAGAGACAGAGACAAAGAGCCAGACACACAGACTCACAGAAAGAAAGAATCAGAAAATGCAAACTCACACATAAGTCCCATGCCACACTTGAGAAGATAAAAAACAACTTTCAGAAGGTTGTTCTCTCTTTCTTCCTTGTGATTCTAGAGGTCAATGTCAAACTTTGAGCCTTTGCACAATATGCCAACCACCTCATTTGCCCTAAATTTGAGATTTTAGTATGAGTTTGGGTAGACAAAGTGTACTTTAACATAAACAATCACTTTATCTGCAATGCTTTTAAAAGCAGTAACATGTTTCAACAACTTTCAGAGCCCTATCATCTTAGATGAGAGATTAACGATGGCTTTAATATTAACTGTTTTGTAGAACTCAGAATATGTTAGGACTTCCATCCTGCTGTGATGAATTGAGCTTCTTTAATGAGAGTTTCAAGTTTACCCTTTCAACATCGGAAACAACATCCATTAGTGGTACAAACTTATTGTCCCATGTCATTTCTCAAGTCACAGAGTTGACATAATGAAAGCAGGTACTAGAAATATATTCAAATTTTAGTTCCTCTGTATGAATCACCAAAAATGTAACAGTCAGATTGACTGCTGCTAAGGAGTTAAATAATTATACCTCTCAGGAAATGAAAAATGACTTTCTTAAAGTTTTATTTTTTAAAAAGGGTAATTTCCTTGGGTATTGAATGACTTACATAATTAGTAATAATTTATTTTTCTTTTTTATCCATTGGTAAATTCAAAGCTAAAATTTAATATAAAGTAGAAGTGACCAGATCAAAATTAGTGCATTTTTACCACAAATTTGGCTTTGAGTTGAAATGTCTGATTATATATATGGGGAGAAGTTTGTGTATGTCACATCAAGCAAAATATGCTGTGAAAATTATTGTAACCACAGAACCTGCCAAGTAAAGAGCAAATGAAAAAAAGATGATGTCTCTTTTCAAGTATATTCAATATTGTGATAATTAAGATAAGGCTGACATAATAAATGGGTCAAAAGCAACAGCATATTTGGAAGGATCACAGCAGCATGTCAAAAGTAGTGGACTATAAGGATAGCAGCACTCAGATGTCTGAAAGTAATACCCATAATACTGTATAATTTTGCAATTTAAGCCTTCACTGTAACATGATTGGAAGAACCTCTTTCATCTCTTAAAGCCTTTCCTACATTAACTCTTTCCTCTGTACTCATTGTGGACATGAGTCCATTCCCTCTTCCTGTCTATGTGTGCCTTGTGTCTTCTCCTCAAATCCTAATAGGAACTGCTGAGTTTTTGTGTGTCAACAGAGTTACTACAATACCTTAGCACCTCCCAAAAATTTTAAGCAGTGCAAGATAGAGACAGAGAAATAATTTCCCTTGTTGTTGAGGTTAAGGAACAAAATACTCACTTTGAATATGGCTTTTGAATTCCGCATCCCTTCTGAGTGTGGTAGAATATCTCAAGTATCGGGAGACCCACTGTTGGTAATAGGATAGTCATGTCCCCTAGGTAGAAAAAGAATAACATATACAGGGTCAGTGCTTTGCCAAGTCTCTCAAATATAGCACAAGTGAGATACTTGGAATTAAGACTCACTTTGTCCTTGATCTCTTTCTACGACTATGGTAGACTTGTTTACAAATGATCGTTCATTTTGGTAGTCCTTTGTTGAGTTCCTGCTACAATAACCAGCGTAAATAGTTGTGCATATGAGTTTTCTCTACAGACTCTGACAATTTTGTGAATAGTGCCTAGTACAAAGACCTACTTCATGAAGTGAGATGGGCTGTACATAACCTCTGGCACCATTAATTCTAATGGGCACATAGGGACCCATATATGAAATTTTCTTGGGTCACACAATTATCTGGTTCACTAATGATGCTTTCCTATTAAATACTAAAGATCTAGAATGGGAAACATCTGCCATTAAATCTGTGAGAGCCTCAAGACTTGAACTTCATAAAAAGATATGCATCATGATAGGCAGAGGTTCATCCAGGACACCTGGCAATGATTCCTTGTTTCACTGAATAATGTGACAAAAATCTTGGCGGTTTGATGAGGTCACAGATACCCTAAGACTGGAAAATAATACAAGCTTTCTTGTGGAAATAAGACATGAAAGTCAACAAACTAAGAGTAATGCCCCTACAAAGTCTCTATTCCTCTTGTTGTTGTGTACTTTATGGTCTTAGACAGCTAAGGGATTTGAAAACAAATAACTGTGCTAGGAGTTGTGCAGTGTAAGAAATTGGATAACCTAGAAAATACATTGTTGACAGTATTAAAATTATGTTAGTTATAATATGTTTTTGCTTGATACATGTTTCCCCCACATAGGGATATGAGTTGTTTGTTTGTTTTAAGATAATGATTTTTCTGAATTATTTGCTTGTGAATTTTTAACTCTTGATAACACCTTTATAAAGCAGTGAATATTGTTAAATATTATTTATTTTTCCTCTCTGTTTCAGTCCTTATTACTTCTTTTTTTAAAAACTGTTTTATTTTACAAGTATGAATGTTTTTGCCTGCATGCATAACTGTTCACAAGGTGTGTACCTGGTGCCTCCAAGGACAGAAGAAGACATCAGATCTATGGTCAATGGAGTCATAGAACATTGTGAAAAACTTTGTAGATGCTGTGGATTTGACCCCTGGACTCAGAAAGAGATTGGAGAAGTATCCTTATCCACTAAGCCATCATCAGCACCTTTGTATCTGTTTCTGTTTGTCTTTCTCTGTATATGCTTATGTTTGATAAAGACATTTTTATTGACCATCTAACTCCTGTTTGTAGGTTTCTCACTTTACATTAAATAATTCTTATCTAAATTACTGTGGCTTATTGAGAACTGTCTATTTGGCAATTGAATTATAAAAATAGAAAATTTAAGACATTCAATTAAGTGAAAATAAACTCTTCATTTTAAATTTCAAAGAAAGCATAATGGAGCAATTTGAAACTAATTTACAGGGGAAGTTATTATTTTGTTTCAGCCACCCCAGTAAGTGTATTTTGTCAATTAAATGCCACCTGCAGTCTTATGAATTGCTTCTATTGAAATGAATCATTTTGGACAAACCAGTTGCCTTACAATATTTTTCTTAGCATCTAGCACAAGCACAGCTGGTTTGAATTTGTTGAGAGTGAAACCATTTGTTTGGGGACAGATTTCATTTGGATTCTTCAATTTGTCATGTTTGCAAACAGTATCTTTTACATTCTGTGGGTAAAGAAAAGTATTTTTAAAAATAGCTAAAAAGCAGAGTCAGTAACTCTTTTCCTAATAATCTGTACTCTGATTTTTGATGATCAGAAAATAAATCAATGGACTGAATACTTATAAAAGTATATCACATGCATTGGGTAAAATTAATGGAGTGCACCATCACAAAGAACACAATTACATAAGTGTTTATAATACTTATATATGATTAATATGAATATAATAAAATTGGCATGGCAAGGAATAGTTTATCAATGAAGAAAATGTGAATCAATAAGAATTAACTTATTAAAATGAAACCATAAATAATTGTGTTTCTTTCCCTTCTAAGCAAATCTATCTATACCTCATGTATTCACCTATACTCATCAGTATTTTTTACCCTGATATGAATATGCATATACATTCGCAACTCAAACTCCTTCCATATACAAATATATTAAAATTAATACAGGTGATCAAAGAATTTCATGATGATATTTACATTAATTATTCAAAAGATATTTTCTATGTCATTATTGGAGCATAGTAGTCAATATGTCTGATATAGTTTGTCTAGGACAAAAAGATCACCAAATTGGCACTTGAATAATTAACTCTAAAGGATGACAATACATAGAGCAAAGTATGTTTTGTAAAAAGTATATATGCTTTTTTCTTCAAAGTGTTAAGTGTAAATTTATTTGGTGTTGTAGCTGTGGTTAAACATTGAGATTTTAAATTTTCCTATACCTATATTGTTTTGAAAGTATATCAGTTATTATATAGTCAAATGTTACAGAAGAAATCTATAAACTACACTACACTGACATTTCAACAAGCTTTAAATGGTGATGATGATATAAGCATTGGTGTAAGATATAAGCTAAACACCCTGAACAAGGAGCAGAAAATGTCACAGATACCTGGGGATTTTTTTCTCAGATAAGAATCTAGATATAAGAAGAAAACCTTTACCAGTACACGGTGCCATGGAAAGAGAAAGGATTTTACTAAAGAGATTCTGTTGCTTTGTCCTACAGGGGGCTTTGGAGACCGGTCAACAACATGTACATATTCCATGTGGAGGATGTGGGAATAAGGCATGAAACTCTAAATGGGAGGAATGTGCAATACTATAGAGATCCAGAGGTCTGGATGGATTTCCAGTGTGAAGATTCAAGCACGTGGCATTTTTCCAGTGGGAAGATCTTTTCCAAGAGTGTGTCTGAGGCCTCCGTTCTTTTCCTTGTGATTCCATTGCTCATTTGATTGAATTCCATGCCTGCAATCCTTGTCTCCTTCCTGTCATTGTGAAAGAAAAGTGAGACTTAGTTTTAACAGAGCAATGATTGTGGCACAGAATATTTTTACTTGCTTTCTACTCTCTAGAATCAATCATATAGCCTCATCTGATTGAAGAGGGGGAAAACATGAGTTGTCTGGTGTGTTTGGAACATGGAGAGGGATGCATCGAGGAGATAGCATAATTCTCTCAAAATAGTACAAAACTTTAACTTTATGTTGTGACCAAGAAACTTCTTCCCTCATTTTTCAATGACACTGAGATTTCTTCTTCAGTTTCATTAGAAATTGAATATTTCTTCTGAAAACTGTTACTTCTTTCATTTCCAGGGTTTTTTTTTCCTGAAAATATATTTTGGCTTTAAAGAGACTGAACTTTCATCAAATCTTGAAGCCAAACCTTGAGATCATTAAGACTGTGGAATGGGGCTTTAAGGACTGTGATGTGAAGAGCTGAGCTCCAAGGGTATCCAGCAGTATTTCTTTGCCTGCTCTCCTGCAGTGTATTCAGCCTATTTACGTTTAGCCTGCAGTTAAGAGAACACTGTAGCTGACATTACCATGGCTTACATTTTGCACATAATAAGTGTCTACAACCTAAGCTAATTCACAGCTTTATTCTTAAATTTTCTACTGTTGGCATGGTCCTGAATAAAAAATGAAAGGTATGTGCATATTTTGGTATTGTGCTAATCGTTTGCTGAAAGCAGCCAACAGGTTGAAAGCAACCTTAAACAAAGCAAATACCCCAGAAATGCCAGAAGAATATTGAAAATGTAGGTGGATATCATTTGTCTATGGTTTTGAGTGCTATTCTAGGTCTGTAGGGGCCAACAAAGTATGCTATTTTCTGACAAACTATGAAAAATTTCCTCAAAAGGAAATTCCTCTTGAGAAAACTCATACTGTTCAAGAAGCAAATCCCTTATTCAGGAAAAGGCAGAAGAGACATTTCATTAATGTGTCAACTAAAGCAGTTATCTGATAAAAACCCTTAAAACGGAAAGACATCAGCGCACAAAATACTCTACAATACATTTGGAAGTAAAATTCTTTGTAAACTTCACACCAGCCTTCAGAATTTCCAGCGGAGCCCAATGCCGATGGCCGTTTCATTCAGCCCTGTAGGACTACTCCTTCATTCATTTACTTAAAATAAATTTTTGTTCATATGCTATATTATGATCATACTTTTCCTTTTCTCAGACTCTTCCCAGGTCATCTACTTGTCTCTATTTTATTTCAGTCTGACTTGGCTCCACTGCAACCCCCCAGCCCCCCGCCCCCTGAACCCCACCAGAAGCTATCTGATCTCTACTTATAACTGAGCTAGATATTTCTGGGACAACATTAACTTTATTTTATTTATTTATTTTTATTTAAGTTATTTATTCAGATTACATCTCAATTGTTATTCCCTCACTTGCATCTCCTCTTCCTCCCTCCCTCTCTCATTCATACTGTTCCCCTCTCCTAGACCTGTAACAGAAGGGGACCTCCTCCCCCATCATGTGATTACAGCCTATCAGGTCTCATCTTGGTAGCCTGCTTATTCTTCCTCTCAGTGCCACCAGGTCTCCCCACTAAGGGGAAGTGGTCAAATAGGGAACACCAGAGTTCATGTTGGGCTAATGTCCACTTACTCAACTTTTCAGATATATGTAGCCCAATGGCTGATTCTCCCTTTGTTAATGAGTAACATTTAAAAAGATTCTTGAGAAAGGCATTCTTCTCTTTTTAAAATTGTTTACATATTTCAAGTTATATAATGTATTAGATAGTATGGAGAGTTCGGGCAAAGTATGCTTAGTAAATTATTTTTTCTTCACCTTCCTTACCTACTTGCTCTTTCTACTTATCATTTGTACCCTTTTCTCAGTCTCTTTTTTTTTCTGTCATGTTTCCTTCTAGTCCGCCATCTTCTCTTTCCCGAATTTATCTTTTTTTTTTTTTTTTTTTTTTAACCAGGAAAGGTATGCTTATGTTTCCTCATTCATTTCTGTATTCTTGACACTTTCTTTATCTTATAGTCTAATAAATGCATGAGACAGCATAACTATCGTGTTAAGGGGGTTTATATAACCCTAATTTTGAAAGATGCAAGTTCTATTAGAATTCTGCAACCTTTGGCAAGAGCCCTTGTGGCCAGATCATGTGTGGCAGGGACTTACATGAACATTGTGCTTAATTTCTCTCATTTCTCTCTCCTTATTTAAGGTGCTGAAATTAGCCTATAAAAACTCCACCCTGATGGCCTAGTAACAATCCAGATACCTCTGAATTTTAATATTTGTTCCAATTCTACTTTCTTAATATGAAAAAGTTTATGTACACACTTCTATGTGAGTTTAAAGGAAAATAATATTCAAACCACAAGTTTGTGTATTCCACAAAGCTTATGAGATTTTGCCATCTTTCTTTCTCATGGATAATAAATACATTAAGAAATAAGAACAAGATATATTATGTATGAACAATAAAGTAGTGATTTAAGACCATGATTTATATTTTTAGGCCAGGTTACTTGTGATGACAAATTCTCAAAGTAGAGTGACATTCAGTCCATAACATTTTATGAGTTGGATATTGTACATTCCTTGAATCCCATGCATGATTATCAACTTGTTTTAATTTGGGGAGATCAAAATTTTGGAGTAGGGCTTCATATAAGAACGAATGCTCAGCATGTACCCTTGAAGAGATGATATTGGAGCTGTCTTCTCTCTCTTTTTACTTCATAGATATCCTTTAACAGATCAATTTTTTGACACACGATTCCTCCATAATATAGTTCTCTGCCAGAGGAGTGGAATGACAGGACTGAGAAGTTATGACTTGGTCATCTGAAAAAGAATTATTTAAATATAGCTTTCCTCTTTGAAATTGGTTAGTGATTATTTATCATAATGTCCAGATTCTGAATGATACAAGGACAGTCTGAAAGGTACTCCTATAAAGAACAGGTATTCACAACATTCAAAAAGTACGCAGTGAATGCTATTCCTAGATGGCAGCTCCCAAGGAAAACAGGAAGTGACATCACAGAGAAGAGAATGAACAAAATAATGTTAAATGCAACACTCATGTATGTCATTGTGGGAGGACAATCAGGAAAGGTCCAGATGGAGCTGGATTGTATATGAGCATAATTGTGCTAAGAAGGATGGGTGAGAAAAAAAAGCATAACCAGCAGCAAAATATAAAGTACTGACAAGACAGTTTTGAGACTATGCCATTTTGTAGAATAAGTATTACTCAAAGACCTTTCATATGCTACCATGATATAGCTAAGCATATAGTGTATGGAAGATAAAATATTATAACTTTATTCTTCAGTTTATATTCCCACTGAAATAATGCAAAACTTCTGATTTAATAACTTTACAAAGGTTTTATCCAAGAAAAGATCATTTCCTATCTTCCTGTATGTTAGTAGGTGGATTGTGTGACACTATTTCTGAGAGACATAAACAAACATCAAATATCTCTGATAGAGAACCAAGGACAGACAAAGTATAGATTTACCAAAGTCCAACTTGATGAACCAGTTAATTTGGTGAGTTACTTATATGAAAATAGGTGAGGTGGTGCTTAGAGGAATGTGAATAACCAAAAGACCTATTCATCATCAATGTTCAACTCAGCAGGTCGGTGATACACAAAACTAGACCCAGGAGCTCTCTGTACAACTTGTAGGCAGCTCCTCAGTTCATACATTGTCTCTTTCTTAGAGCTTAGTTAGTCTGAGCCTCTTCCTGGGAGCTTAGCTCTTCTGAGTGTGTCTAAATATCCATATTAGTAATATAAGCTTGAGGATGGATAAACATATTCCAGCTAGTCAGTTTCTGGGACAATCTAAGTCATATTTTTACAATAACTTTTCATTTATTTTAATTTACTCCTTCAAATTACAAATGACTTTATCTAAGTTTTTGAAAACTGATATTGTGACAAATAAGCTTATTTTATTCCATTTTTCTAACTTCAAACTATGTTACGTATATAAGTCACTCATATTTAATATCCATTTTAACATAACTCTCTGTCTTGAAACAGAAAGAGCAGCATATTATTTTATTTTCCACAAATCTGTGAATAGCAGTAAGAAGAAATGCTGCTTAAAAATAAAACACAATATATCCTGCTACTCTAAAGGAGTCCTATATAGTGTTCATTTGATACAGAAAAAAAGAGTGTCTTTTGTGAAAAAGACCAGCTATTAAAGAATAGGGAACAATCAGGAATATCTTGGTGAAGACCCCTGCTGCTTTCTTCCAAGACATATAATAATTTTCTGATTTTTTTTCCATAATTTTTCAGAAAATTACTTTTGTAAATCTAGTAGTGAGGCTCAAAAGGACTCAGGCAATGATTGAGATACTTTGTCTGACATACATATTATTTCATATGTTTAGTTTCTCCTACTGTTCATATTGATTGGGACAGATGAATAGGGCTTGTTGGACTGAGTGAAGTTGTAATTGTCTTATATGAGCCTGTACATTTTCAAGTTTTCAAGATTTGAGACCTGCACTTTTCTTTTGCACAGCAGAACTTACTGAAATCCTGAAAGATCAATTTTATTGCCTTTCTACATGACAGATATTCTTGTCAAGCTATTTCATGTTTCAGCTGAGAATCTTTTAAAAGGATACACACCACTCATAGCATCTGAAATTTATTCCGCAGTAGACAAGTTACAAGGACTAACTTAGCGGCCACCAGGATAACGACATTTTATCACTGTTCACTAAAAAGTCTTCTGTAAAAATGAGGGCTATTGCATATACATATAATCCCAAACTTTGTAATATGTCCCTGAATAAGTTTGTACTTAATCTAAAGCATGTATTATGTTTCAAAGAATATAGTTTCTGAGAATTTTCTATAATGCATATACATTCTTGTTCTTTTCTATATAACTTTTTCATGCTTTTGAGGGACTATAAAACTCTCTCATGTAAACATTTTGCATATATAATAATAATCACAGACAATAACAAATATCAGTCAGATCTTTATAAAATATTTTACATCATTTATATTTGCCTCTAAAATACTTTTTTCTAATAACATAGATTAAAAGTAAAAATATAAACTAGAAAATTGGGGCTGGAGAGACAGATTAGCATGAGCATGTAGGTTTCATGTTTACATGTGTCCCAAATATTTGAGAATGCTTTATACCTAGAGACACTGTAATCACTCTAGTATACATAAATTGATAGAAAATGTGGAAGAAAATGTGAACCGTGAAAGAAAAGATTTTCATGCATTAATATCACTACATGTTCATTTTTATTTCATTGGAGCAATGATACTTTTATTTATATTCTACATATTTGTCTATCTAATTTTTTTTCCTTTAAGGATCAATGAACATTACAAATGTGTACAGGTAGGATATTAGTTTTTCTAATTTCCTAGCAATATTTCTTCTTCACTATCTACACTTTGGTTTATGCAATCTAATGAAAAAAAATTCAACAAGTACTTATCAGGGCCCTGTTACTTTTAAACTGTGTAGAATCTCACTAATAGTGTCAGTTGTGGGCTCCCTCTCAAGGCATGGGTCTCAATCTGAGCTAGTTATTGATGGGCACCTCCCTAAAATCTGCTCCATCTTTTACCCCTGAACATCTTGTAGGCAAGACAGATTGGGTTGAAAGTTTTGTAGCTGGGCTGGTTTAACAATTCCTCTACTGGAAGTCTTGCCTGGTTATAGAAGAAGGCTGTTTTAGGCTCCATATTACCCACTGTTAGGCCTCATAGGGTCATCCTCATAGATTCCTGGGATTTTCTATTGTTCTAGGTTTCTTGTTCATTCCAATCCAGTTGTCTTTGCCAGTACTCTCTCCCTCAGTACTCCCTCCACCTCATCCCTCCTGTTCCCATACTTTCCCCTTCCCCAAGCAGTTCCCTCCCTCTATCCACCCATGACATCTAATCTATTTCCCCTTCTCAGTGAGATTCAAGCATATGCTCTTGGGCCCTCCAAATACTTAGCTTATTTGGATCTGTAGATTGTAGCATAGTTTTCTGTACTTGTGGCTAATATCCATTAGAAGTGAGTACATGCTGTGTTTTCCTTTTCTTTTTTTCTGGGTTACTACACTCAGGATGATCTTTTCTAGTTTCATCCATTTTACTGCAAGTTTCATGATGTCTGATTTTAGTGGCTGCATATAATTCCATTGTATATGTTTTCTTCATTTTTCTTCATACATGTTATTCATACATTCTTCAGTTGAAGGATATCTAGGTTGTATTCAGTTTCGAGTATATGCCTAGGATTGGTATAGTTGGCTCTTGAGGTGGATATATTCCCAATTTTCTGAGAAACTTCCAAATTGATTACATTCTCACCAGCAATGGAGGAATGTTTCCCTTGCACTGCATCTTCACTAGCATGTTCTATCACTTAAGTTTTTGATATTAGCAATTCTGATAGACATAAGATGGAATCTCAGAGTTGTTTTGGTTTTCATTCTCTGATGATTAAGGATACTGAACATTTCTTTAAGTGATTCTCAGCCGTTAGAGATTCCTTTGTTGAGAATTCTCTATTTAGACCCATTTTTAATTGGGTTATTTGATTTGTTGATATCTACTCTCTCAAGTTCTTTATAAATTTTAGATGCCAGCCTTCTGTCAAAGATGAGGCTGATGATATTCTTCTATGCTTGCAGACAGGAACCTAGCATAACTGTCATCAGATAACCTACACCCAGCAACTGCTGGAAAACGATGCAGAAACTCATAGCCAAACATGAAATGGAGCTTTTGCAATCCTGTGGAAGAAGAGAATAAAAGATTGAAGGAGCCAGGGACAGGTCAAAGAAATCACAAGAAAACCTACAGAATCAATTAACCTGGGTCCATAACGTCTCATAGTTCCTGAATTTTTAATGAGAAAGCATTCATGGGACACACCCAGGCCTTCTGCACATATGTAACAGTTGTGCAGCTGGGTCTTCATATGGGACTCCTTGAAACAAAACATCTAAGAAATTATGGATACCATGAAAGGACAAAATAAAAGAATAGTAGGAATGGAAGAAAAAAAAAGATTCCAGGCATCAAGGCTCAGGAAATATTTTCAACAATATTACAGAAGAAAATTTCTCCAATCAAGAATGAGGGCCTATATGCATACAAGAGGACTATAGAACACCAAATAGGATGGGCCAGAAAAATAAATGCTCCTTTCACATACTAATAAAAACTTTAAATGTACAAGACAAACACAAAATGTTCAAAGCTCCAAGGAAAAAGGCCAAGTAACATATAATGGCAAACCTATCAAAATCACACTTGTCCTCTCAGCAGAGACCATAAAATCCAGAAGGGCCTGAGCCTCAGGATCTTTCAAACCCTGAGACTACAATGCCAATCCTGACTACTATACCTAGCAAAATTTCAATCATCATATTGGAGAAAACAATATACCCCACAGAAGAAGCAAATTAATATAATATATATGCACAATCCCAGCCTGCCAGAAGATACTAGCATGAAAACTATCACCCGAGGAGGCCAACTACACCTAGAAAATCTCACAGGCTATAACTAACTTCACTACAGCAAAACAAATAGAAGAGGAGCACACAAACACAAGACCACAACTGGCATCCACCTCTCAACATTCATGGACACAACTTTCCAATAAAAAAGACACAGACTAACAGAATGGATGCATAAACAGGACCCATCATTCTACTGCATGCAAGAAACATACTTTAGCATCAAAGATAGATATTACCAGAGAGTAAAAGGCCATTAAAAGGGTTTCCAAGCAAATGGAAACAAGAAGCAATCTGGAGTAGATATTATAATTTGTAATAAAAATACTTTGAATGAAAATTAATCCAAAGAGATAAGGAAGGACACTTCATACACATTAAAGGAAGAATCCATAGGATGAAATCTCAATTCTGACGATATATCCTCCAAATGCGAGGGCACCCATATTTGTAAAAGAAACATTGGTAAAGCTTAAACCACACATCGATTCCCATGCATTAATAGTAGGAGACTTCAACACCCCACACTTGGCAAAGGACACGTCAGCAAAACAGAATCTAAACAGAGAGATGACACTAACAGATGCCATGAGTCAAATGGATCTAAGAGCCATCTATAGAAACTTTCTCCCAAACACAAAAGAATATAACTTCTGTTTAGCAACTCATAGAAACTTCTCCAAAACTAAACATATAGTTGATCACAAAGCAAGCCTCAACAGATACAAGAAGATTAAAATAATCCTTTCTATCTTATTACACCATCATGGACTAAAGCTGGATCTCAATAACAACAATAATAACAAAAAGAGTACACATGCATGGAAACCGAACAATTCTCACACAATAACAACTGAGTCAGAGAAGAAATAATTTAAATACTTTCCAAAATTCAATGAAAATGAAGGCACAACATACCCAAACTTATGGGATACAATGAAAGCAGTGCTAAGAGGAAAGTTCAAAGCACTAAGTACTTTCATAAAGAAACGGGAGACATCTCATACAAGCAATTAAATGGCACACCTGAAAGCTCTAGGAAAAGAAAAAGAAACAGACACACTAAAGAGGAGTAGACTGCTGGAAATAATAAAATTTAGGGATGTAATCAACAGATTAGAATCAAAAGGAAAAATTTGAAAAATAAATGAAAGCAAGAGCTGGTTCTTTGAGAAAATAAGGAAGATAGACAAACCCTTAGCCAAACTAATCAAAATGTCAAGATCAGACATAAAACAGAGACATAACAACAGACAAAGAGGAAACCCAAAAAATCATTAGCTTTTACTTCAAAAATTTATATGCCACAAAATTTGAAAATCTAAATGAAATTTGACACTTTTCTTGAAAGATTCCCTTTAAAAAAAATCAAATCATGAATCCAAGATGGCGGCGAGCAGTGTGGACCATGTTTGGAAGCTCCAGTGAACAATTCAGGGAATTGCACAGATTTCTGAGCCAGGAACACCAAGGTCCCGACACCACGGCAGCAGGAGTGCTCCATGGTTCGGAAGGACCAGGGTGCGGAGGACCTGCATGCCCCTGCACACTGGAGGAGTGCGGATTTTCTCGGATCAGAGCAGCGGCGGCGGCACAAGCGGCACCGGCGGCACCAGTGGCAGTGACTGAGGTTTGCAGCTCAGAGCCTTCTGGTGGAGGCAGTTAGTGTGGTGGCTGGTGGGATTTGCTGCGGAAGAGGGGACACTGGACAGGATTTGGGTCACATGGTGCCTTGTGACCCAAACTGGATTCGGCAGACAGTTCAGCTCCAGAGTCCCGGGTACATCTCAGTGCGCAGTGCTGTGGAGATGATGGCTAGCAATTCTGCCCAAGGCAACAGCTCAGTGCAGCCACAGCTCCCCTGCTGTGACGCAGGCTGGGCAGAGTGCTCAGGTCCACCCTAGGCACCAGATCAGCGCAGCCACAATTCACCTGCTGTGACGCAGGCTGGGCGGAGCACTCAGGTCCACCGAAGGCGCCATCTCAGTGCAGCCGCAGTTCACCTGCTGTGATACAAGCTGGGCGGAGGGCTCAGTCCCACCGAAGGCACCAGCTTAGCGCAGCCGCGGTTCACCTGCTGTGATGCAGGCTGGGCGAAACGCTCAGGTCGACTTGAAGGCGCCAGATCAGTGCAGCCGCAGTTCACCTGCTGTGACACAGGCTGGGCAAGGCACTCAGGTCCACTGAAGGCGCCAGATCAGCGCAGCCACAGTTCACTTGCTGTGATGCAGGCTGGGCAGAGCACTCAGGTCCACCGAAGGTGCCAGATCAGCGCAGCTGCAGTTCACCTGCTGTGATGCAGGCTAGGCGGAGTGCTCAGGTCCACCAAAGGTGCCAGATCAGCGCAGCTGCAGTTCACCTGCTGTGACGCAGGCTGGGCGGAGAGCTCAGTCCCACCGGAGGCGCTAGCTCACATCAACAAGCAGTTCTGCCCAAGACACTAGTTCTCCTCAGCGGGCAGTTTTGGGGCGCTGACACAGGCTGAGGTCAGCATGCAGATTCAGCCCAGAGGCCCTAGCTGGACTTGCCAGGCAGATTAGGCCCAGAGATTCTTCCTGAGCTGTGCACACAGGCTCGGCGGCCCCAAGAAACTGGCTGGACTATACACGCAGTATAGGCCCGGAGTCCCGGGCTGAATTCAGTGTGCAGTGTGGGTCCATAGTCCCTGGCTGAGCTCAGTGCACAATTCCACCCCGGAGACTCGGAGGGAGCTCAGCGTGCAGTTTAGGACCAGAGTCCCTAACCATGCTTGGCAACACATTGGGCCCAGAGACTCTAGTAGAGCTTTTGGCACAGTCCTGGCTCTAAGACTCTGGTTGGACACAGTGTGCAGTTTGAATCCAGAATTCCTGACTGAGCTGGGCGAATGGTTCAGGCATGAGTCAATATCTGACCACAGCATGCAGTTTGGCCAAAAGCCCCTAGCTGAGCTTGGTGCGCAGTCCCAGCCCAAAAATTCTGGCTGGACCCTGTGTGCATTTTGAGCCCAGAATTCCTAGCTGAGCTCGGCACACAGTTCAGGCCCTGAGATTCTAGCTGAGCTCGGAGGGTGGTTCAGGCCCAGTGTCCCTGGCTGGACTTGGCAGGGGACCCAGAAGGCTGTGGATACCTTGGCCTGACCCAACACTCATCCAGTGACCCAGAACGATCACAGAACACACAGAACAGGGGAGCTGAGGATCACTGGCTGTGAGAGGCCAAAACAACAGGGCTAACCTCCTGCCATCCACAACAGTGAAGCATCAGAGCTTCCAGCCTACGGAAATTGTGAGAAAACAAGTGAATCTATCATCAGACTCCCTCCATCCAACTCATGAAGCTACCCAACAAAAACAAAGCCGGCAAGATGTCTAAAGGACAGTGTAAAAGCATATGCAACCCCCCCCCAAAATGGCATCTCCAGTTTCCAGCTATCCCAAAGAAAACAACCCACAGAGCTAAAATACAACAGAAATACAAGAAAATTACCTCAAATCCTGTCAGTGCCACACCCGTCCAGCGGGAAAGAGACACAGACAACCAGGATCCTTCTTCAAGCAGTTTACTCGGGAGGTTTCAGGAAGTGACTGCCCCCACACCCCAGGATAGCAGTTATATAGCAAACAGCAAAACCAAACACAGTCCGCCACGTAGCCGTACTCTATTGGCGGACGCCAAGCCGGTCCAAATAAGGCAGTTGTTTACTACCAAGCTTTGCAGGAACAGGAACAGGAAGAGGCGCCATTTTCTAGGTGCGGCACTGCTCCGAACGGCTCCCGACAAAATCCTTAATAAGGAGCATATTAATCGAGGAAACAAATACAATTTGTAATCAAATACAGGAAGACGCAGCCAAACATGTGAGAGACATAAAAGAAGCACATAGAGTGGAACTGGAAAAATTTCAGGAAAATGCGAACAACCAAATGAAAGAAATAAATAAAACGGTTCAAGTTCTGAAGCCCTATAAAGAGGCAATGGAAGAAACTCAGGAATATATCAAACAATCAGATGAAAGAAATAAAAAAATTAGTTCAAGATCTGAAGACAAAAATGGATTCAATGATAAACACACAGACAGAAGAAAAACGAGAACGTGAGACCTTAGAGAAGAAGGCGAGCAACACAGAGGTGAGCTTTTCTAACAGAATTCAAGAGACGGAAGAACGAATCTCAGGTCTAGAAGATAACAATCTCAGATCTTGAAGCAACCAGTAAAGAAAATGCCAAATCTGGAAAACTCTGACACTAAACATCCAAGAAATTCAGGACACCATGAAAAGAAGAAATCTGAGGATAATAGGCATTGAAGAAAGAGAAGATATCAGACTCCAAGGCCCAGAAACTATTCTCAACAAAATCATAGAAGAAAATTTCCCCAACCTAAAGAAAGAGATACCTATAAACATACAAGAGGCCTACAGAACACCAAACAGAATTGACCAGAAAAAGAAAACTGCCCGTCACATAATAATCAAAACACAAAACATACAGAACAAAGAAAAAATATTAAAAGCTGCAAGGGAAAAGGGCCAAATAACATTCAATGGCAAACCTATCAGAATTACACCAGACTTCTCAGCAGAGACCATAAAAGCCAGAAGAGCATGGACAGAGATCCTGCAAACCCTAAGAGACCACAGATGCCAGGCCAGACTACTTTACCCAGCAAAATTATCAATAACCATTGATGGAGAAAACAAAATATTCCATGACAAAAACAAATTCAAACAGTACCTATCCACAAATCCAGCTTTACAGAAGGTACTAGAAGGAAAACTCCATCCCAAAGGGTCAAGCTACAACCAAAACCACTCAGGAAATAGGTAACTATACCATGGCAAAAACACAGCTACACAAACGCTCGATTGGAAACAACATCAAAATTAAGACTCTTAACAGTCACTGGTCGTTAATATCTCTCAACATCAATGGTCTCAATTCTCCAATAAAAAGACACAGACTAACTGAATGGGTGCATAAACAAGATCCAACATTCTTCTGCATTCAAGAAACACATCTCACCTACAACGATAGGCATTACCTCAGGGTAATAAATTAATAAAAATAAATTAAAAAAATCAAATCAAGATCAGCTAAGCAAATTAAATAATCCTATGTCTCCTGTGGCAATAAAAGCAGTCATCAAAAGTCTCCACCAAAATAAGTTAAAAAATGTTTGATTCATCACAGAGTTATACCAGACCTTCAAAGAAGAGTTAATACAGAAGGAACATTACAAAACTCATTTTATGAAGCTATAGTCACCGTGACACCTAAACCACACCAACATCTAGTAACAAAAGGAGTTTCAGACCAATTTCTCTTATGAACATTCCTGAAAATATACCCAATAAAATACTGTATCCAAGAATACATAAAAATATTATCCACCATGGACAGTAGGCTTCATCTAAGGCATAAAGGGGTTGCTCAATATATGGAAAGCCATTACTATAATCTACAATATAAACAAACTAAAAGAAAACAAAAACACATTATCATCTCATTAGATGTGTAAAAAGCATTTGAGAAAATCTAACACCCATTCGTGTTAAAAGTATTGGAGAGATCAGGGATACAATGCATATACCTACATATAGTAAAGGCAATATCCAGCAAGGCTACAGCCAACATCAAAATAAAAGGACTAAAACATAAAGCAATTCCACTGAAATCAGACACAAGACAAGGCTTTTCCACTTTGCATTTCTTCAGTATAGTACTTGAAGTCTTAGAGCATTAAGACAACTAAAGAAGATAAAGGAGATGCAAGTTGGAAAGGAAGAAGTCAAAGTATAACTTTCTGCAGAAGGTATGATAGTATACATAACTGACCCCAAAAAATTCCTCCAGGGAACTCCTATGGTTGATAAGCACCTTGGTACAAGAGACAACTTCATGAACAGAGCACCAACACTTTAGGCTCTAAGATCAACAATTAATATGTGATGTCACAAAACTGAAAAGCTTCTGTAAAGGATGGGACTTTGTCATTAAAACAAAAGGAAAGCCCATAGAGTGGGAAAATATCTTTACCAACCTTTATCCTGTGTGTGTGTGTGTGTGTGTGTGTGTGTGTGTGTGTGCATATACCAAAAAGTTAGACACCAAGAATCAAAAGAATCCAATTTAAAAAAGTAGTCCAGAGTGAAACTGAGAATTCTCAACAGAAGAATATTGAATAGCTTAGAAGCATTTAAAGAAATGCCCAATGTCCTTAGCCATCAGAGAAATGCAAATCAAAATGACTTTGAGATTCCATCTTTTACATGCCTGAATGGCTAACATCAAAAACTCAAGTGACAGCACATGCTGGGAAGGATGTGGAGAAAGGGGAACATTCCTCCATTGTTGGTGGGAATGCAACCTTGTATAACCACTTTGGAAATCCATCTGGAACCTTCTCAGAAAATTGGGAATAGCTCCTCTCAAGACCCAACTGTACTACTCCTGGTCATATACTCCTAAAATGCTCTACAATACAACAATGTCTTTGGCTTAACTATGTTCATAGTGGCATTCTTTATAATAGTCAGAAACTCTAAACCACCCAAATGTCCCTCAACCAATGAATGGATCAAGAAACCATGGTACATCTGCAGAATGGAATACTATTCAGCCATTAAAAGCAAGGACATCATGAAATTTGTAGGCAAATGGATGGAGCTGGAAAAGATCATGCTGAGTGAAGTATCCCATACCCAGAAGGACATGCATGATATGTGTTTCCTTATATGTGAATATTAGCCATATAAGACCGAATAACCATATTACAATCCTTAGACTAAAAGACGCTAAACAACAAGGAGGACCCTAGGAATAAACAGCACTGTAGATCTCAGTTTGGTCTTTAGGTCGCTGTAAAGTCCTGGTTGACCTGCTAATCAGAAGTGGTGTGTGATCTGCACCACCATATCTTCTCAATGAGAAGTAAGCATCCTCCCTAATAAGGTCTGTTCTCCTTGACTAAAAGGAAATGAGAAGAGATTACCTGTAACTCTGAGTGTGGCACCAGGAAATGTTGGTCTTTTCTCATCTCATGAACAGTTGAGTAAAAGCGAGTGCTCTCCTGTGAATTCTTAAATGATGTACTGTCTTTGAGGAACCCAGGGTGAACTGAGCAGTGATGTGGACTACCAACACAGGGGAAAAAACTAATTTCCTGTAAGTCTCTTCCATAATCTTGCCAAAGTTTATGGTGATAATGAAAATGAAGGAATATTTTCTTTAAACAAAGACAGTATCAAACAATGTCTTTTAGAACGGCTTCTTTATATCTCTATGGCAGGCTCAAATTGGCCTTCTAAGAAATCCCACAGGTAACAGGGCAGTGGGGGGCAGGGGGAAGCAATTCAAAGATATTCAGACACATTGTGTTGAATGGTTTTTCTGTTGACCTGCTTCACACATAACAGACCAAATAGCCTTTCTATCAGCCTGTGGGTGTGCCTACAGGCCTCTTTAGCTTACCCTAAGTATTCTCTAGATGATGATTCCTACTTTCTTGATACAGCTATGTAATTACTTTTTAGAAGCAAGAATATCAGGGCTGTTTTCTTTGGTTTTTTTGCTATTGAGTTAGTGTTCATTTTGGCAGTTACTATAATTGCATATTACTGAATTCAGGAACACAGGCCAGAAAAATAAAATGGGAACTGCTGCAGTACTATTTCAATTCACATACAACTTTCCCTATAAATGAGTTCACAAGCATGCCCAGCTCCTCTCTCTGCAAAGGCATTCAAAACATGAAAAAAAGAGCATGATCAAAAGCTTCTTTGTTTCACTCAAGGCAAAGCAAGTGAAGAAAGGCATACTATAAAAGCAACAAGGCATTCCCCATAATTAAGCTTTCAAAAATATTCCATTTCCCATAAATATTACATATGTTTATAATCCTTTTCTGGAATATTTAATGCTTTTCACAGCTGAAGTACACTTAAGAATCGAATCTTATTAAAGCAAATGTCCTTTTGAATTAAAATAACATAAGCAAGTGACAAAATAAAAGTTTGATAATGTATTTTAGAATATAATTATGGCTTGAACTTGAATAACATTTTAAAGTTGATAGGAAACAGGCTAATGGTATGAAAAATAAATATAGAAGTGTTAACACCTGATTTGATACAGACAAGCAAAGGAGAAAAAATAAACACTACACTATCCAATCAAAAATAGACAGAACATTAGAATTCCAGTAGAAGCCCTGAGAATCTGATTTATTTCACTAAGACAATAAGAGTTAAAGTGTTATGAAAATACTCATATTGATAAATTATATTGTATTAACACAAGAAATTTGAACATTAAAAAGAGAGTGAAACCTTGAATGAGAATTTTCTTTTAGTTCAGTGGGTGAGTGCATCACAACATTAAACAGTTTACTTCTCACGGAAAACTATTTGGGTATTTGTCTACACTACATTATAAGAAGTATGTTTCAATGTCATATTGTAAGAATTAATTTTTACATGAAAAAGTGTAACTGGCTTAGAACACACATGTTGCTAATTCTAATTTACTGGGCATTCACTCAGACTTAAATCTGAGCCTATGAGGCACATCGTGGGGGACAGGAAGCTCAGTGCCCCTGGTAGTATGAGAACTCTACTTCACAGAAAGAGATTATGAGCAGGAGTAGACGATGACCAGCACTAAAGGTCCCAAAAGCAGGGTGACTTGACCAAAAAGAAACCCTGAGATTGACTGCCTATTGTCATCCACTCCTTTAAATTTCCCTGTATGATCTGGAAGTAGCTGGAGAAGATAGGAACAACAGATTCTTCCAGAAATGTTGATCTGAGACCTTCAGAGAGTTGACTTCCTGAAGAATGTACGCCTGAAAGATTAAGTTCCTGACTTTCTTCGGTTTCCTTTCCTTTCCTTTTCTTCCTTTTTTGTTGGGGGCGGGGGCAGGGGTGACAGACATCACAAGCCCAACTATTTCAGTTACACGTACCTGTGCCAGGGTGGCCTTGGGTCTCTCCAGAAAGGCATTGAGTTGGCTCAAAAAGTCCCAAGTTTGTGAGGAAAGGAAATCCTAGATCTGGTGAAGGAAAACCCTGAAATAGCAGTGAGGTGGTTTTCCCACTGGACATCCCCTTTCCTGGCTCACCTGAAATCTCCATCACTCTCACTTAACAAATTGAATCACTGCATTCTCTTGTTTTGTTTCTCAGGTCAAGGCTTGTTTTTAACGTAGTTTCTGCTCAGAGCTTTTCGGTTGTGTTTTTTTCCTCAGGGGATATGGCCAATGTAGCCTCTGACATTAAGGTCTCTTTTTGTTCTGTCTGGTTTGTTTCTGAGCTCTGATTGTTAGAATGGGTGGCTTAGCCTACTTTCCTGATAACAGTCCTTTTTGGGACAGTCTATTAAATTGGTCTGATTGTGCTTGTAGCTTTATGAAAAAGAAAAGCACGCTATATTATTGTAATGCAATTTGGCCAGATTTGGTATTGTGTTCTGGGAAAATGGCAATTAAATGAATTTCTAAATTATTATACTATATTACAACTAGAGGCTTCATTTTTTTTTTAAATCAAGGATCAGAAAAGAGCATAATAGTACCATAAATTTACAAGGCAAATTTTACCTCCTGGGCTGTGGCTTTTCATTTAAATTAAGTATGACTAAGAGATTACATTTTCTACTTTATATTTAAGATCATACCTTAAGTGGATGTAATCAGTATATTATACAAATTAATATACAAAGTGGTGGGTGGAAAGACTTACCTCAGTTCATTCATATATCCTCAAAAACAACTAAGTAATGATGATTAATATTTAAATATTTATTTAATTATTTTCTTAGGCATGCATGCATAAGTGTGTGTATGTGTCTGTGTGTAAGAGAGAGAGAGAGACAGAGACAGAGACAGAGACAGAGACAGAGAAAGACAGATAAAGGAGATCAAGGGCGTACATATTAGAAAGGAAAAAGTCAAAGCATCTTTATTTGAAGATGATATGAAATTATACATAAGCAACCCATAAAGTCTACCAGGACACTTCTACAGCTTATAAACACTTTCAGAAAAGTAGCTGGATAGAAGATTACTCACAAAAATTGGTATCCCATATCTATACAAATTAAAAAGACTAAGAAAGAAATCAGGTAAACAATACCATTCATAATATCCTCATATAATATAAAATTTCTTGGGGTAACTCTAACCAAACCAGTCAAAGTCTTGTAGGACAAACACTTCAAGAACTTGAGAAAACAAATTGATGAAGATATTAGAAGATGATAAGATTTCTAATGCTCATGGATTGGTAGGATTAGTAAGAAAAATGGTCATCTATCAAAAGGAAAGTATAGCTTTAATGAGATCCATATCAAAATTCCAACACATCTCTTCACAAATTTTGAAAGGAAAAAAATTCAACTTCATATAGAAATGCACACACACACAGACAGATACAAACAAGATAGCTAAAACAATTCTGAATGATGAAAGAATTGCAAAAGTATCAAGTTGTCACCATCTCCAATTTCAAGTTATACTATAAAGTTCCAGTAATTAAAAAAATAGTATTGACACAAAAACATGCACATTAATCAGTAGAATCAAATTGATGAGCCAGAAGTAAATCCACACATCTAACAGATATTTGATAAAGAAGACAGAAATACGTGCTAGAAAAAAATGTAGATTCTTTGGTTAAATATGGTGGTCAAACTGGATATCTCCATGTAGCTGAATCCAAACTGTTCCATATTTAATACACTGCACAAACCTAAACTCAAAAATGCACCAAAGACCTCAATAAGAAGCTAGAGACACTGAATGTGATAAAAGAGGCAGTACACTCATTTGACATAGGAAATAGGATTCTGAACCATTAGCATAGGCATTCATATAAAAAATTAATGAATGGGACCTTATGAAACTCAAAAGCTTATGTCCTTTGTGGACAAAGGAAACCATTAATCAGACAAAGTGTCATCCTACCTAATAGGAATAGATGCTTTACCAACTACACATCTAATATCAGGCTAATATCCAAAATGTAGAGAGAATTTTTTAAAAAACTAGGTAGTAAGAAAGCAAATAAACCAATTTAGTAATAGTGTACAGGTCTAAACAGAAGTTTCAAAAGAAGAAATTAGTACAGCTGAGAATACTTAAAGAAAATTTCAAAATTCTTGTCAACCAAATATATACAAATCTAAACCATTTTGAGATTTTTATGCTACTAGAGTCAGAATGTTAGCTAAGATCAATAAACTAAGTGACAGTTTATACTGGGCTGTTGTTACAAAGGAAAAAGAATCCCAAATCATTTGATATTTAGCAATGAAGACTCAGGAGCCAGAAGCTAGGGTGAAAACTTGCTAGCTCAGAGAGTCAGAGAAAGCAACCGGCTGACCTTCCTACTCAGCTCATGTCCCAGAGGAAAAAGCCTTTCTTACTCAGTTCAGCTGACAGGCCAAGAAAAAGGCCTGCTAGCTTACCCAACACCCCAGAAGAGAAAGCCAAAAGCTAAAACCCAAAGAGCTCTTTTTTCTTCTCCATGCTCTCTTAAATACACTTCTATCAAAGTACTTCCTTTTTGTTTAATCCTTGTCATGTGATTACTTGCTCTGCTTCTCAGACTGTGGTTTAACTTTGTTAAATCCTGTGTATAGAAAGCTCTTGGGTTAAAGGTGTGTGCTAGGGCTGAACAACACCAAAAAACAAACAAACAAACAAACAACAACAACAGAAAAAACCAGGAACAGGTTTACTGGGGAGGATGTAGAGTAAGAGGGTAACTCCACCATTGCTGGTGCAAATTTGTGCTGTCGTTATGAAAGCCAATGTGGTGGTTCTTCAGGAAAATGGGAATTGATCTACATTGATATCCTCCTCTACCACACCTGGGTATAAACTTAAAGGATGCTTCATCCTACTATAGAAACACTTGCTTTACTATATTTATTGTTCCTGTGTTCACTATCTACAGAAACTGAAAACAACATAGGTGTCCATCAACAAATGAATGGCCAAAGAAAATGTGGTTATATTTGCACAATGGAGATTACTTCAGCCTTAAGAAAAGGAAATCATAAAATGCATAGGTACATGGATGCAACCTTTGGAAATTGTTCTGAATGAGGTATGCTAGACTCTGAAAGAGAAATATGATATGTATATGCCTGTATGAGGTTATTATTACCCATTAAGTTACTAATAAACAAGCTCCAACCTGTAGAATCACAAATGTGAGGTAGAGATTAAGGTAATGGGGGTTAGGGAAACAGATAGATCTCCACATGAAATGAAAGCAGACTAGATAGTTACAGAGGGATGGGGTTGCTACAACTCTAGTATCAAATGGGGAATGGGTGGAAAGAGGAAGACTAGGAAGGAAATACCAGGAGAGACAGCTCTAAGTAAGAGGTAATAGATTGGTACTATGGAAACACAATACCGTGGAAGACCCTTAAATATATGCAGATGCAAAGGATATCTAACTGAAATTGCCGCATAATGAGGTAGACAGAGTCCCATCTGTCATCAAATAAAACTCCTAGTACCACCACAATTCAGGCAGATCTAATTGAGTTGTTGACCAAAGAGGTCTCAGGGAAATCTTCAAACAACTAGGCCAAGTCTACAGGTTTCTCGAAATGAACTGACTGCAGGGTTCCATTGCTGAATGCAACACCTACATAACTCATTGAATGTGGTTATGATGGGAGCTGTCTGCATAGAGCCTTCATCCTTACCTGCCAGCATCTTTAGTACAGGACGATATCAAGTACACTACAAAAAAGAAATGTGAAAAAAGTCAGCTGCAAACCCTTTTATCTGCAATGGTGTCCTGCCTGTATGATATGCTAATGACATGATGGTACAAAACTGTGGGATTAATTAGGCAATATCTGATTTGACTTAAGGTTGACTTCCTGAGATGACTGCTTTAGTGACTGTGAACCTAACCCTAGATAGTCCAATGACATAGTGTAAAGCCAAATATTATTTTTCTAAGCAAACAAACAAACAATATACCAAGAACGAGTCTTGATAATATTCTGCTATATTCATAGATCAATACATTGATTAGCCATACTTCAAAAAGCTTCCTCATACAAAATACAGGACCAAATACAGAGATCCACAGCTAAACATTATGAAGAAAATAAAAGAACCTAGTCACTGAGTCCCAAATGGGACTTCTCTACCAAATCCCTATTAATGGTTCAAGCAACCCTAGGGAGGAAGAGACAGAAAGAGTTTAAGAGCAAGAGGAGCTGTGTAGGAACCAGGCCCGACTGGGCTGCTTGCCTGTCTTGGCTGTTTCAAGTCCTGTTTCTAGCAGCTTCCAAGTCTGTGTTTATCTTGGATAGCTAGTCATGTTTACTGTTCTGAGAATGCGCCCCTCCCTTCCTCGAGACTTGTCCTCCTGTGTGCAATCACCTCTTGAGGGATTTCACCTGGGAGGAGAATTCCTGTTTTGCTGCCTATAAGAAGGCTGTTTGGAACTCCGGGGAGAATAATAAACCGCTGCCATGGCTGCTATTGTGGCTGCTGCTCTCTTATTCTGTGACCCACATTGTCTTTTCCCAATTCATGGCCTCTTTGTGTGTGTGTGTGTGTGTGTGTGTGTG
>OU015747.1:96732225-96768324 GCA_907169655.1 Acomys percivali
AAAAAAACCCAGCCCATTTCTATGCCAGTATCATGCTGTTTTTACTACTGTTGCTCTATAGTATAGCCTGAGATCAGTGATGGAGATTCCTCAAGAATATCTTTTATTGTATAGCCTACAGACTAGGAAAAGTTCTTAACCAATTCTCCCTCTGACAAAAGGCTAATATCCAAAATATATAAAGAATTCAAGAAATTTAATACCACCAAACCAAATTATCTAATTAAAACCTGGGGTACAGAGCTAAACAGAGAGTTCTCAACAGAAGAATATCTAGTGGCTGAGAAACACTTAAAAAGATTCTCTATGTTCCTAGTCATCAGGGAAATGCCAATCAAAGGAACTATAAGGTACCATCTTACTGCTATCAGAATGGCTCAGATTAAAAACTCAAGTGACAGCACATGCTGGCTAGGGTGTGAGTAAGGGGAAAGACGCCTCCATTTCTGGTGGGAGTGCAAACTTTTACAACCACTTTGGAAAACAATCTAGTGCTTTCTCAGAAAATTGGGAATGGTACTTCCCCAAGACCCAACTATACCACTCCTTGGCATATATACCAGGAAGGTACTGACCCATACAACAAGGACATTTGCTCAACCATGTTCATGGCCTTATTCATAATAGCCAGAATCAGGAAACAACCTAGATGTCCTTCAACTGAAAAATAGATAAAGAAACTGTGGTACATTTACACAATGGAATACGTAACTACTGAGATATTAAAAACAAAAAAATCTTGACATTTGCAGGCAAATAGACGGTGCCCCATATCGGACCATGTCCCTTGGATGGGGAGGCCTGGTGGCACTCAGAGGAAAGATAATAAGTCACCAAGAAGAGACTTGATACCCTAGGAGCATATACAGGAGGAGGAGGTCCCCCTCAGTCACAGTCATAGGGGAAGGGAGTAGAGGGGGAAGCAGGAGGGAGGAAAGAAAGGGAGGATACAAGGGATGGGCTAACAACTGAGATGTAATATGAATAAATTAATAAAAAAAGAAAAGATCATCCTGAGTGAGATAACCTAGACCCAGAAAGAATATACTAGCTTGTAAATGGATATTAGCCCAACATCGATGTCCTCTGAGAGACTCCGTCCAGCACGGGGGAGTGGGGGAAGGTTATGGAGGCAGACATTAGGCCTTGCAACCAGACTCAAAGAGGAGTGCTACAAGATGTGTGGAGCATTGTGGGTATGGAAGGATCGGGATGGATCATGAGCCCCACAGAGAGACCATTAAAACTAGTAGATCTGGACCCTGGGTAGCCTGCACAAACTGAAGCACCAACTAAGGACAAAGCATAGCCAATGGAGAGCTTACTCTTCACAATGTGATGGTTGGGGGTAGGGATTGGGCGTGGAGAGCAGGGACTGTCTCTGCCATGAATCTGGTGCCTATGATTTGATCACTTCCCCTTAGCAGGGAGACCCTGTGGTCACACAGAGGAAGGGGCTGCATGCAGCCAGAGTGAGACCTGATAGGCTGTGGTCAGCTGGACCAGGAGCAAGGCCCCCTGCCAGAGGTCTAGGGGAAGATGGAAGGAAGGTGGGAACAGGAAGATATGAGAAAGGGGGCAATACTTGGGATGTAATGTGAATAAATTATGATACATAAAAAAGTTTTTAAAAAGTTCCTAGTCATTGGATTGCTCTGCCTTGTCCTCATTGCTACTTCTAGATTGCCCTTCCTAAAACATCTGCCTCTGAAGTGAGTGTCATCTGTCATTATTATATGCATTTCCAGACACTGAAGCCAACTGCCTCATATTTAGGAGGTGAGTGAGTCACAAGAAAAGAAATCTTGAAAAGTGTTAAGGATTTAATATTTCTTGGAAGAGGAAAATTAACCTCTCAGAGACAAGCTCCATATCCTTTGTCCAATAGATATTGGTCAGCCTTAAAACTACATATACATTACCAACAATAATGGAGTTCACATCACATATATATCTCTGGATACATATATATGTACATAATAATAATAATCAAAGAAAAAAGAGGCTTTTAAGTTGATGAACCTGGACATGTGAAGAGTGAAAAGTGTAGGTAGAAGAGCTGAAAAGAGGAGGTGGAAATGGTATAATTCTATTTCAAAGAAACTCACACTAAGAAATAAAAGAAAATGGAAGCAAAACAATTAGGGATTTCATAAGTACCTGAGACCCTGCTACTCCATTATCAAGTATTACAAAAAATAGGTAGTTTGAGTAAAGAGACATGAAATTTCACCATGTATTGACAGGATTCCGTAGGGATCTAAGCTAGGATATAAATATTAGATATTTTTTCAGTTACTCACTCTATGCTGTTTTGTTACATAAAATTTGACAGATGGTCTAAACACTACAGATGTGGGCTTCTATAGTCTCCATGTTAAATATCTATCTTTTTAAATAAGAAAAATAAACATATGTAAAGTTATATTTCAGTTCATCAGAGATGTCCTTTTGCAGTCATAAGACTCAACTACTATTTTACTCTACTATTTATATGTCTTTAAATGGCTTTGCGAGGTATAATTTATATATTTCACATATTTTGCGGCTACATTTTGGAGAGGCTAATGTATATATGCCTATATGCATGAAAACATTAGTATGAAACAGTGGGCACAAAACCCCAAAGATTTCCTTATATCTCCCTGAAGTCTTTGAACCTGAACTATCTACCTACAGGAAACTTACTGGCTTTCTAGCATTATATACAAGTTTATAACTCTTACAATATCATGAAAAAGGAACTACATAAATATGGCCTTTTCCCCTTTTTGAATGAAATAATAAAAGTAGCCTCAATTTTTTCCCACTTCCTTTATAGCCGCTAATATAGTTTGATATGTGGCTTATCTTTTCATCTGATTTGCTTTCAGAGGCTGGTGGATTTGGAGCCTAGGGGCTCTGTACAAACTGAAGCACCAACTAAGAGCAAAGCCTGAAAAGAATCTACACTCCTGGTTCAGATATAGCCAACGGCAGCTTCTTCTTCACAGTCTCATGGGTGGTCGATTTCACACGTGCACATTTCAGTGCCAACATACCTGGAATATTTCCATGTTCTTTTATGCTACTGTTTTCTGCTTGAGTCCACTGCAATTAGAGGGGATGTTATATATAACTGGAATTCCTTTACCAGTGTTAGTAATTGTTTCATGACTCAGAACATGACTCATCTTTGGATATAATTTTGTTGTATGTTAAGACAGCATGTATTTAGCTCTTTGACAAAAACAATGTTCTGAAATATTAATTGGTTGAAGTTAGTTGATAATGAGTTCAAAGAATCTGCATCCTTGGTGGTTTTCTGTGTAGCTAGTTATTAAGAGGGTGATGTCAAAGCACATTATCACATTTAATATTCTTTGCCTTATGCAGATTTCTTTATTCAAAAATGCATTTTTTATTTTATATACTGTTAAAACTGTTATCAGGCTCATGCCTGTTAATGTTTGCTAAATCTAGTTGTAAAATTAATTTATTACTCTGAAATGATATATTTTAAGATTCAGAAATGTTTCCTCAAAAATAGATTTTGATATTTATGTATCAAATTAGGGTTTCCCTTATTTATCCATGTGATCTATTTCCTCCACAATTTCAATATTAACCAAAGACTGCCTTTATGTATCATATGGTGATTATGTAAATTATGCATAACTGTACCATGCGTTTTGGCTAGGTTAGTATCGCTGTGATGAAACACCATGACAAAAAGCAAGTTTGGAAGGAAAGGGTTTCCTTTGTACCATTGCACATCATTGAAGGAAGTCAGGGCAGCAACTTAATAGGGCAGGAAGCTGGAGGAAGCAACTGATGTAGAGGCCAATGAGGAGTGCTGGTTACTGGTTTGGTTCTCCAGACTTACTCAGCCTCTTTCTTATAGAACCACCAGCCAGTGGTTTCACTATCCACAGAAATCATGGGTTCTATCTCATCACATCAATAATTCATTAAGGAAATGCTCTACAAGCTTGTTTACAAACTAATTTTATGGCACCATTTTCTGAATCAAGGTTCCTCTCCTCTTATGACTACAGTTTGTATCAAGTTGACATGAAACTGGTAGCACACCATATGTTTAACTGTTGACTTGATGGCAGTTGATTTTTATAAAATATTAGTTACAGCATTATGGGTATTTCTATTTAATTTTCCCTTGTAATTTTGTTTCCCTACGTTGTTTCCTATTAGCATAAAGTTGAAGTTTTGTTAAATTAATTTATATAGTTCTACAAAAATTATTTCCTCTTCTAATGTCTGTCTTCAATCCTCTATTCTCCACATAATTTCTTCTTGATCTCAGCCGAATCAGAAGCATCTCCTCCAGTCAGTCTTCAGTTTTCCACTTCCTGTCTGTTTTCTTCAGCTTCAGACTAGAAAGTCTAAATGTACTCAAGTAAGTAGGTGCTCCAATTTTTGGAAAAGAGTGTCATCCGTTGTGTGATATCAAATGTATTAAAGTTGTGCTTCTATATTTTTTAATTGGTCATCTTATGTAAGAAGTAAACTTGTATTGAGGTTTCTGTTAAATAGTTTTGGCTGAAAATATGGAATGATCATGATAATTAGCAAAGTATTTGCTTATTTCTGTTTTATTTCTTCAATTTACATCTTAGGCATTACAGATTTTGCTCAATCCACATTTGAAAAGTGCTGGAGAAGATGGAAATAAGTGAAATATGACAGTTAGTAAATGTCATGATACTTAACTCACGGCTAAAGTAAGGCAGTCTTTAGGGGGACATCTCTTGATGTATTTCCAAACACTGACAGGATGTTCATTCCAAACCCCTAGACATTTTAGTAAATATTAAAAGAAACAAGCAAGCAAACAAATAAACAAACAAAACTCTAGGTCTGGAGAGATGGCTCAGTTTTTAAGAGCACTTCCTTTTGCTGCAAAAACCAGGAGTTTTTTCCAGAACCTACAGAACAACCCACAAATGTCTGTAACTCCAGTTCCAGCATATGTAATGCCCATTTCTGACCTATGCAGGCAAAGACACATCTGTGGTATGTTGACATATATACAGGTAAAACACCCATGCACAAAAAAATAATAATAAATAAAATTTTAAAACAATATTGCATTTGCTTGTTTGTTTATATATTTGTTTTCACACCATGACAACAGTTTCTCCTCTCTACTTTCTTCCCAGTCTCTCTATACCTGTCTTCTTCCTCCAACTCCTCCTCCTCCATTTCTTTTCAAAAAGGGGCAAGTCTCCCCTGGATATCAACTAGCCATGTTATGACTAGACACCACCTCTCCTATTGTTAAGTAGAGACAAGGCAACCCAGGAGGAAAGGGTCACAATATAGACAACAGATCCAGAGACAGTCCCTGCTTTCTGCTTTGAGTCCCACATAATGACCTAGCTATACGACCTCAACCTATGGGCATAAGGCCTAGGTCAGTTCCACGCTGACTCCCTGGTTGTTGTTTGGCCCCGTGAGCTCCCATGAGCCCAGGTTAGTTAATTCTCCAGGACTTCCTGTGATGTTCTTGACCCCTCTCGTTCCTACAAATCTTCCTCTCATTCTTCCTTCTTGTATTTGACTGTGGGTCTCTACACCTATTTCTAGCAATTGCTAGTGAAACTTCTCTGATGACAATTTCCCTGAGTACCAATCTATGAGTATATCATAATACCATTAGGGATTATTTTCTACCCTAGGTCCATGTGATCTTCAGCTTCGTGTCCTGGCCTCCCAGGCAGTGTCAGTTGTAGGCTTCCTCTTGTGGCATGGAGAGTAAGATGACCCAGTCATTGGTTGGCCACTCTCACATGTTCTATGCCACTTTTACCCTGACACATCTCACAGGCAGAACAAATTGTAGGTCAAAGGTTTTTGTGGCTGGGTTGGTTTCCTAGTCACAACATTGGAAGCCTTGCCTGGTTACAGGAGATGGCCATTCCAGATTCCATATCCCTCACTGCTAGGAGTCATAGCTATGGTCACCCTCATAGATTCCTGAGGGTTTACATTGCACTATGTTTCTAGATTATTCCAGAGATGCTCCTGGTTACAATGGTCTCTCCCAGGACTTTCTCCCTTTGTTTCCATACCCCAGTCCCTCTTAATATAATATCCGTCACTGAACATTTTATCACTGTGCTTTAAATATCATCTCTTTCATTGTACTTTTTATATAATATTAATTATAGCTACTGTTTAAGTTCTAATCTTCGTCGTTAGAAATCTTATTCAGAGGATGGCTAGGTAATATAATTGTGTACATTCTTTTTCCTCGGGTATGAAACTGCAACATAGATCATGCTTATTTCAAAGGTTGGATTGAGGTTTAGCTCAAGTAAATACAAATAGGAATGTGTTTTATAGAATTAAATAAATATAATCCCAAGTATTATAAGATTTTTTTTAAAAAGATGTTTGACATTTGTTTGATTTTCTTAATTTTATAAAATATAAATGCACAGGGATAATGGTATTTTAAAGAAAAATATTTTTGAAGTATATATTTTGAGGTATAGATCTGAAACTCTATCAATCCTAGTGCCTCCTCAGGATTTTTTAAAAGGACATTGTATTGGTTTGAATGGCAATGACCCTCATAGGGAGGGGCATTATTATGTGGTCATGGTGAGTTAAAGTCCAGCATGGTCTGGAGAGTGAGTGCTAGGACAGCCAAGCTTAAGGCAGTGAGTGAAGAAAACTATAGAGAACAGAAAGCTTTGTAAAATATATTAAAGAATGGACCATGTTCCAGTCTCAGAAAGTAGAGGAACTTGTCAGCTTTGGCCATGTGCTTCTGGCTTTAGACTCAAGGATACAAAAAAGAAGTTATGGGTCTTCCTCTGTGACTAAGGAAAGCCCTTGATCCATAGGTCAGGGATTTCACACTAGGGAGGTTCATAGACACGGTTAAGTGAAGTTGTTGTTGGAAACTGCAATATGTTGGAGATGCAAAAATCACAGAATATCTGACAGGAAGACCTTACAAGAGCATGTGAGACCATCTCAAGCCAAAGAACTGTATTGAAGTCAACAAAGCTGAAGAGAATTTGAGATCTGAAGAGCACATTGACATCAGAAATGGAGATGCAGAGTTTGGAGTTTGTCCTGATGGTTTTTGGTTTTGCTATGTACCAGTATTTCCTCAATATAATCTTTTCCTTCCCTTTTGAAATTGTAATATATACTGTTCCATTGTATGTTGGAAATACATGATCTGCTTTTTGATTTTGATTTTGATTTTACAGGGGATTACAATTAAAATATTGCTGTGAGGCTCAGAAGAGACCTTAAACTTTGAAGTTTTAAACAGTGTAGACAATGATTGATTTTTGGAATTGGACTCAATGCATTTTTGCATTAAAATATGGTTACGAACCTACGCCAGCCAGGAGGTGGAATGTGGCTTAGGTGAAATTAGCACTCATAGGCTTAGGGGGATTGGTACTCTCCAGTGGGGCATGTTGGAGTAGCTGTGGCCTTGTTGGAGAAAGTTCATCACCAGGGGTGGGCTTTGAGGTTTTAGAAGCTCTAGCCAGGTACAATGGCTCAGCGCCTCTACCTGGTGCCTGCACACCCAGACTCACAACTCTTAGATACCTCTTTTGCATCATGTCTGTTTGTTTACTATCATGCTTTTCTCTGTGATAACAATGGATTAAGCCTTTGGACTGTAAGCTAGGCCCAATTAAATCTTTCACTAATAATCATTGCTAGGAAGATCCAAGATGGAACCTCCAAACCCAAAGGGTATCGATCTGCAGGACAGAGACTATAGACCAGGCTGGGAGCTACAGACTACAAGACCTGAAGAGCCCTAGGTGAGTGGGTTCTGCAAAGTGCAGAGCACAGGAGGGACTAGCCTCAGGCCACCCAACTGGCCCACAGAGGACCAGTGCACAGTCCCCAGAAACTGTAACAGTACCCACCAGGGAGCCTCTGCATGCCCCTGGGTACTTGGTATCTGTATACCCAGGGATTCCATATCTGATACTGAGCTGTGGGTGGTGTAACTTTAAGCGGGGTGTGGGAGGGGGGAAGCAGGGAGCTTCAAGCCTCAGAAAAATGCAGGAATGGGGCAGAAGCAGGGGATGATTCTGACCTCAGACTGTCTCCTGAGTCCTGAGAAAGCACCACAGGTAGGTGACCACACAGGCACAAAATCCAGAGCCCAGCACAGCTGAGGCTGCTTGGGCTCTCTGTATCCCTGACTGATCTATGGGACAGCTGGCCCAGGGGACCGGAAAGTGTGGACGTGGGACTGCCAGTCCATGGAGGGACGCTGGGCCCAACTGGCGGGGACTCAGGCAGCTGTTAACAGGCCTTCCAGCCACAACTCTAAAGCCGCATACTAGAACTGTCCAATCTGAGGTCACTCGGTCTGATTGGATCAGGGGAAAAAAAAAACCCATCCTGTGGTCTATCACCTGCACACCTGGACAGAACTGATTTGTACTAAATGGACCAAGCAGATGCCTAGACAGCCAGCACAGCTCAGCTAGGGCTCCCACACCCTTGAGAGGGTCTGAACTGGCCTGAGAGGGATCAGGCAGAAAACTAACCACCTGCTCCAAAGCCAGGAGCCATTCCACCAAGCTTTTGGCAGAGTCTGACCAGCTGGTGCAACTCAGTGAGAGGGCATGCACATGCCCTGAGGGGACTGAACTGGCCTACAGTGATTTGCAGAAGCCCAGCCAACTCCTAGAGGCCAGATCCAGTATCTGCTCTCTCAAGTGGGACTGAACCTAGTCCTCATAGCCTGGATCTAGCAGGAAGAATTCTAGCCAACCCCCACAAGCCAGCAAAGGTTCCAGCACTCTAGGGTGGACTGAGACAAGGCCACCAATTTCCCAGTGCCAGAGGGCAAGGTTTTCAAACCGAGCAAAAGGCAGGAAAACCGACTTTATCTATAACTACCTTGAAGTGAACCTTGGGTGGCAGAGCGCCAGCACCAGCCTTTGCTGACCCAGTGGAGAGCCCAGAGTGTAGAGTAAAGTTTCCTGTACATGAAACCTGGTCACTTGCCTGATCCAGGGAAGGACACCAGAAACTGCCTCTCAATGTTAGAGACAGCCAGATGACTAGATGTCAGTGGAAAAACATAAACAGCAAAACCCAAAACAATATGGCATTGCCAGGTCCCAGGTACCCCAAAGAAATCAACCTGAGGACTCAAACACAGTTGAAACACAAGAAAATGACCTCAAATCCGTAGTGATGAAGGTAATAATGGAGGGAATGAATAAAATCCATAAACAAATGCAAGAAGGTGCAGCCAAACAGATTGAATGCATGAATAGAGAGGAACTGGAAGAACCTCAGGAGAAGACAAATACTCAGATGAAGGAAATAAATAAAATAGTTCAATATCTGAAGATGAACATGGAAACAATGATAAAACCACAGACAGAAGAAAGCCAGGAACAACAGAACTCAGAGAAACAAGCCAGTAATGCAGACCTAATCCTCTCTAACAGAGTTCAAGAGATGGAGGAATGAATCTCAGCTGGAGAAGATATTATGGTAGAACTTGAAACAACCATAAAAGAAAATGCTAAATCTGAAAAACTCCTGACACAAAATATCCAAGAAATCAAGGACACCATGAAAATATGAAATATGAGCATAATAGGAATTGAGGAAAGAGAAGATGCCCAGCTCCGAGGCCCAGAAAACATCTTCAACAAAATCATAGAAGAAATTTCTCTAATTTAAAGATGGAGATGAGTATAAACATACAAGAGGCCTACAGAACACCAAGTAGAATCCTTCAGAAAAGAAAATTCTCCCACCACATATTAATCAAAACACAAAAATACACAGAATAAAGAAAAATATTAAAAGCATCAGGAGCAAGTATCAAATAGCATATAATGGCAAACCTATCAGAATTACAACCGACTTCACAGCAGAGACTATAAAAACCAAAAGGGCCTGATCAGAGGTCCTGTAAACCTTTAGAGACCACAGATGCCAGGCAAGATTACTCTATCCAGCAAAACTTTCAATAACCGTTGATGGAGAAAAGAAGATATTTCATGATTAAAAACAAATTCAAACAGTACCTAACCACAAATCTGGCCTTACAGAAGTTACTAGAAAGAAAACCCCAACCCAAAGCGACAAACTACAACCAAAATTACATGGGAAATAGATAACTACACTGTCTCAAAAACATAACCACACCAATACTCTACTGCAGCCAATGTCAAAATAAAGGGATTTAACAGTCACTGGTCATTGATATCTCTCAACATCAATGGTCTCAATTCTCCAATAAAAAAACACAGACTAACTGTGTTTGCATGGATGCTTAAACAAGACCCAACATTCTTCAGCATCCAAAAAACACATCTCAGGCACAAAGATAGATATTACTTCAGGGTAAAGGCTGGAAAAAGGTATTCTAAGAAAATGGACAAAGGTATAATATTCAAAATATATAAAGAACTCAAGAAATCAAACACCACCAAACCAAATAACCCAATTAAGAAATGGGGTTTAGAATTAAAGAGAGAATTCTCAACAGAGGAATATCAAATGGCTGAGAAACACTTAAAGAAATGCTCGATGTTCTTAGTTATCAGAGAAATGCAAATCAAAACTACTCTGAGATTCCATCTTACACACGTCAGAATGGCTACAATCAAATACTCAAGTGACAGCACATACTGCTGAGGATGTGGTGAAACTGGAACACTCCATTGCTTGTGGGAATGAAAATTTGTACAACCACTTTGGAAACCAATCTGGTGCTTTCTCAGAAAACTGGGAATAGGGCTTACTAAAGACCCAGCTATTCCATTCCTTGGAATATACCCAGAAGATGCTCCACCACACAACATGCCCATATGCTCAACTATGTTTAAAACAGCCTTATTATAATAGCCAGAACCTGGAAAAAAACTTAAATGTCCCTCAGTAGAAGAATGGATAAAGAATCTATGGTACATTTACATTATGGAATATAATTCAGCTATTACAAACAAAGAAATCCTGAAATTTATGAGCAAATGGATGGAACTAGAAATGGTCATCCTGAGTGAGTTAACCAAGACCCAAAAAGATTCACATGATATCTACTCACTTATAACTGGACACTAGCCCAAAAGGGATGTCCAATGAAGTTTTCACTTACCAGGAGATCTGGATAGATGCAGAGACTTCCTATTGTGACTCTAGGTGAGGGAAATATGGGACAACAGGGAAATAGAAGGAACCAGAGGGTCATAGAAACCCACAAGAAAACATCATGATGGGCAGATCTGAACCCGGGGGGGGGGGTCTGCTCAACCTACTGCACCAACCAAGGAGAATACATGCAGTAAACATTGAACCCCTATTCAGATCTATTCAGACACAACATTGTCCACAGTTGTGTGATAGCATGAGAGCAATGACTGACTCTGACATGAACTCTGGTGTCCCATATTTGACCACTTCTCCTTGGTGGGGAGACCTGGTGTCACTTAGAAAAGGGATAAGCAGGCTACCAGGATGAGACTTGATAGGCTGTGACCTTCTGTTAGGAAAAAGGTCCCCTTCTGTCACAGACCTAGGTATGGGAAAAGGCTGAAAGAAGGAGGGAGGGAGGAACAGGAAGATAAAAGTGAGAAGATAACAATTGAGATGTAATCTGATTAAATTAATAAAATATATTTTAAAAAGTAATCATTGCCATGGTCACAGTGTCTTTTCACAATAGAAACCCTAACTAAGACAGATGGCAGACAGGTATGCTTATTCTTTTGTGAGATAATATTGTTCATGACAGCAAACTCAAATTCACTTCTTCATTGTTGTGTTTTTAAATCAATTATTCTTTTTAATTTTTGTAACATTTGAATGTTGAGCATGAGGATCACAAGTAGAAAGAAGGCTTCCATCTTCTTCATTCATTAAATATAGTTTTCTTGTTTAAATTTATCTCAAAATCGGTAACTGCCTAAAGTTTACCTATTATTTTTATTAAAAGAATTCTTTTAGAAGAAAACTACAAAAGGTCATATTAGAGCCCTTGTTCCCACACAAGATCATCCTCTCCTAATATTTACATCTTTCACCAGAGTGATGCATTGGTGTACTGATGAACCTACATTGACACATTATTGAAATTCTTCATACATCATTTGTTTCTAAATGATATAATGATCGTTAATGATTCACCCAAGGCACTAGCAAAAGAGTGATAATGAGTGTTTTCTTTATGTATTGGGTCCTATTATTGTAAAATTAGGCTCATTACAACTTGGCAAATCCACCTTAATACAGACTTTTGTGTATTCATTAAGAATGATAATGGGTCAAGCACATTCAGAAACACATTCAGTTAACTTTCTTGCCATAAAAGAGCAGAGCCCAAATTCAGCACATCAATAGGTCTTCATGTGCATAAAAATATTTAAGGGGTGCATATATTCAATCAAATCTAGTCATGTTTGATAATAGTAATGAAGAGCACAATTTGATTTTGATGATGATTAATGTGTTGTGTTATTATTATGTTTTCAGTGAGGATCAACTATAAATATTGTGACAAATAGTTAAGATGGAAAAATAATTTCTACATTTCTAATATTTTATTAGTAATATTACTAACTTCCTCGGTAGACACTTACCTAAGATATATAAATTTTGTAATTTACAGCAATTTCTAAGAGATAGTTAATGTCCTTTTCTTTCTTCTAGCTTGCATAAATTTTGAAATAATGAGAGAATCTTGTAATTTTTTTACATTGGAGGTATTCTTGGATGATTAAAAAAAGAACTTGAGAAGAAACACATAATGTGTTAGTTGCAGATGGAATAAATATGCATATTAATTTAAAAATAAATTTAATGTATTATTTAAAATCATTGTTCGTTTTAAGTTAGAAATAAAAAACAGGATCATTGTAATAGGCTCATTGGGTAAAGATACTTTCCACAAAGCCTGTTTCATTGATTTTATTTCTATGGCCTCACTTTGTGGAAGGAAAGACCAACTACCAGAAGTTACCCTCTGTCCTCCATCCATGTGCTAAAGCATGTGCATACATCTGTACCCATGTTCACTTCACATACACACAGAGAGAAAAAAATTAACAAGGTTTTTTAAATAGAAAGGATGAATTTAGTTTTAAAGCTTACTAAGGAAAAATAGAAATTGTAAGAGCATTAAATTTTTGTTTAAAAAATTAAAAAGTGGCAGACTTACAGAGAATACAATATAGTGGTTACTAATTGAGATTAATCTTGTACATTTGTGACATATATAAAAACCGATCATTTCTGATAACAATGATTTTTTTTAACTTTCTACTATGCTGGGTAACTACTTTTCACACAAATACTCTTGAAATTGAGAGACAAGTTAAAATGACATTTATATACTATATTTTTTAACTGAGGGTACAAACTTTTTTCTTTAATACAGTCACCCCACTAAAATAAATAGATTGGGCCAGTATATAGTGTCAAAATGTCTTCAAATATTTTCAATGCATTCACCTTTTAAAGCATTATTGAATGGATAAAACAGAATCTGGAAGTTTTATGAGTTCACACCATAACGGAGATTCCTTATTTTTCTCTGAATGTCAAGTGAAGCCAATCATAGGAATATTCATTGATCCTGTTTCCTCCAATGTATTTATATATCTCTTTCTCACAATTTTGAACAGTTATCCTAATGTACCAAGAGAAGGTCTTTGTGTGTTAGAGGCACAGATTATGCTTTAGAAAATAATTGTTCCTAGAAATAATTACAATTTCTCAAATAAAGTTATGGACAAACCTATTGGCCCTGATGACTTTTATCACTCTGAATAGCCAATGATGCTGCAATGATGATCATGATTCCAGAAATCAAATCCAACAGAGAAGGTAAAGGAGTTTCTAATATTTCATTTTCAGGTAGATGGATACCACAGATATCTCCATCACATAGAAATGGTGTCTGTGCCTACTGACATGTACAAGTATTACAAAAGTGGTTCCATTTCCATGTTTCCATATAATGATATTTACAACATCTATGACCTTATCAAAACCACCTGTATTTTTAGCTATTTTAATTTAGTCTCTGTTTAAGGACCAAAAGGACTCAGCATATTTTTTCATCTGTTACTAATATTGAAGATATAAATGTGGACTAGGCAAAAGGTAACATGAAATTATAAGCAAGACCCTTAAATCCTTGCTCTTCTGAATTACGTACTCAGTGCCACTCTACATCATCCCTTGCTTAAAGTTATCTGAATGGTGACTATTTTACTTGCTATTTCCAATGTCTTATTCTATTTACCAAAGTGGCCTTGATTTCTTATTCCCTTTGTACCACAAAAATTGTCTCCTACTCTTCTAACTTTTCCTATTCTCCTAGGTAATTTCCACCAATATAAATAAAGAAAAAGTAAATTTCTTAAATTAATAACAACAATCAAGGGGTATAAGAAATATAAAATTCACTAGTAAATATCAATGGACCTACCACTCCCCCTTTCCTTTAGCATGAACATTAGAGAAAATATACTTGATACATGGAGAGTGCAGTGCCCTTATCGGTTCAGGTGGACTCGTTCTCGGTTCTCCTGGAACTACTCTGCCTATGTCAAGGTGGAAGCCGTCTTAGGTTTGTCATCTTATCTCAGTATAGCACAGTTTGCTTCTTGAAGCTCAAATCCTTAATCTCAAATCCAAATGCTTTGTTTTTTCCATCAACATTTTTGATCAACTCACTCTTTAGCTCAGATTTTAAAGGTAGAAAAGATAGCTGAGTAGTATTCCATAGTGCAAATGTAACACAGTTTCTTTATCCATTCTTCTACTGAGGGACATTTAGGCTGTTTCCATGATCTGGCTATTATGAATAAGGCTGCTATGAACATGGTTGAGCAAAATTTCTTGTTGTGTGCTGGTGCATCTTCTGGGTATATTCCAAGGAGTGGAATAGCTGGGTCTTGAGGAAGCCCTATTCCCAGTTTTCTGAGATAGCACCAGATAGATTTCCAAAGTGGCTGTACTAGTTTGCATTCCCACCAGCAATGAAGGAGTGTTCCTCTCTCCCCATATCCTCTCCAGCATGTGGTGTCGCTTGAGTTTTTGATCTTAGCCATTCTGATGGGTGTAAGATGGAATCTCAGAGTTGTTTTGATTTGCATTCCCGAAATTTGTGGATAAATGGATTGAGCTAGAAATGATCATAATGAGTGAGTTAACCCAGAAGCAGAAAGACTCAAATGGTATATACTCACTTATATCTGCATCCTAGCCCAAAGGGCATGTCCCACGAAAGCCTTCACTTACCAGGAAACTGGGACAGAGGGGAGGACCTCATATTGGGACTCTAGATGAGAGAAGCATGGGAGAATAGCAAAGTAGAAGGACCAGAGGGTCCAAGAAACCTACAAGAAGAACACTATGATAGGCAGATTTGGGCCCAGGGGTCCCGCTCAAACTAAGGCACCAGCCAAGGACAATACAGGCGGTAAACTTAAACCCCTACCCAGATCTAGCCAATGGTCAGAACAGTCTCCACACGAGTGGAGAGTGGGATATGACTTTCTCATGTACTCTGGTGCCTCACATTTGACCATGTCCCCTGGAGGGGGAGACCTGGTGGCACTCAGAGGAAGGACAGCAGGTCACCGAGAAGAGACTTGATACCCTATGAGCATATACAAGGGGAAGTAATCCCTCTCAGGAACAGTCAAGGGGGAGGGGAATAAGGGGAAAATGGGAGGGAGGGAAGAATAGGAGGATACAAGGGATGGGATAACCATTGAGATGTAACAAGGATTTTTTTTAAAAAGTAGAAAAGATTCATGGAGCTCCTCTACTCTATGTTTAATATTCTCATATTAATGATCATATTCATATTCATATATATATATAATATACTGAGAGCTCCAGCTACGCTATTCATACTTCTAGGAAATGAATAAGATGTAACAGTCTAAAATTTTCAGTTAATTTAATCTGTGATTATAAACTTAAGAGGGAAATATGTTGCTTTCTATTCAGCACATTATCAATGTCATTTTGCCACTTACCTTTATTGAGATAAGTGAGAGCCTCACCTCTCTGTTACTAAATCTAAACATCAGAGAAATATCAGCATTATTTTCATCCTCTTCATTCCAATATTTGGTTTATCAGTTTACCTGTCACTTCTCTCTCCAAAATTTAATGTATTCTGCAGTGTTCTCCATATCCAGGAACAATTACCTCTCACTTCCTATCTGAACTCCAAACTTCCTATATGTCTATATGATACATTGTCATGCTCGTGCTCATTGTGGAATGTTATGTTCTAATTGAGTAATACAGTTCTATAGCTGAATATTCACCATAACACCTATCACCACATTTTTCCATTCTCCTAACACATCACTTAAGAAAAAAATATGCATGCCTTTAATAACCTCTGTGTTTAGCTTCCTTTTGAACTGTATAGACATTTTTCTCCTCTGTTTTCCTGAATCATCATATGTCCATGCCAATCTTATCATCTAAAACACAATCCAAGCTTGCCTGGGCTGACCAAACTTACATTGACATTTCAAGTTAGCCAAAGAATGAACCAATTGAAGTTGGATCATGTACACTTTCATTCATTCATTCATTCTTTCTTTTTTTCTAACAATAATTTTGCCTTTATATGTTATTGAAGAAATTCCTGTGATTGGGACAGAGAGAGAGAGAGACAGAAAGAGAGAGAGAGACAGAGAGAGAGAGAGAGAGAGAGAGAGAGAGAGAGAGAGAGAGAGAGAGGATGCCTGGTCACTTCTTAGTTGAGTAGATTTTTCTCAGCATCACTCCTGAGTCATTGAATTTACAGAGATTTACTCTTGAAGATGACACTAGCATCATAGTCTATTTACACTTTTTTGGTCTTGACTAGTAACACAAAGTGACAGTAAATAAAATTTGAATAATTTGAATTATTGTTCTTGCTAATCCTCAAGTCTCCACTATTGATGGCGATGTAGTATAGCCCCCATTCTCTTATATAAAACAAAGGTCGGCTAGACAGGTAGGGTGTTTTTAAACACATTAGTTTTTATTTAAAGACTCACCTATATTTTTATTTACCTAGTAACATTTATAACCAGGTGAGCACAGATGAATCACTTATCTCTGGCCATCTTCTTTCACAATATATTTCAGTTCCATTAGATCAGTCTTGTGTGTCTTCTTCACTTTTATAGTCTGCAGCAGCTAGCCCAAATAAGTGCTCAGTACACAAATTTTACTGAATAATAATTATATCTATGCTAATAAATTCTACACAGTTTTCTAGTTGCCCCTCTAGGTTAATGATAAAATATTTAATGCTGTATAGCATTATAATTACTTGTGAATCTTTAGCCATTCTCTAGCATATTTATAAACTTATTCTCTGAATTCATCATGCTGATTAATGTACTTATAGTAAAATACATCTCTGTGGGTAAATAAATTTCATACTGGCTATGATAATTAGCAACTAGGATTGGATCATAAAATAATCATATATAAAGATACATTTGGACAACATAGACCAACATTTTAAAAATGAAAGCAATATACATAATGTTGCTTGACCATGGGTTCTCTGGGCTGACCACTTAACATGTCATAAGGAATTGGTCTGCTCTTCCCTGGGGAAGACTGTTTCCAGCTCTCCGCCATCCTTAGATGCCTGTAGATCTTTGTTTAGGCTTTCCCTGGTTCACTTTAGCATGTCTATTGCAGTTTTTGTGCAATTCATGCATAGGCAGCTTTGCTGGTGAGACTGTATAGGAATGTACATATATGTATGTAACAACAAACTGATTTGAAAAGAAGCCATTAATTTGAAAAATTAGCAGATAAAATCATGAGATTAAATAGTTTAAAACATTACTGGCTGTAAGTCAAAACTGAAACAAATATGCAGGTTTAACACAATAAAATAATCAATAAAATGGGAATTGTTGTTTGAAAAATTATTTTCCAAAGAGAAATTTAAGAAGCTAAAAAAATTTATTTTAAGTTTAATCTTACCCAAACCCTATGCAAACAACATGTAACACTTCCTAATACCAACAACCTATAGTATCATTACAATTTAAAACTACTTCATTGGATTTTGGTGTAAATATAGAATAGTGTATAAAATATGATATGTATTTTAATAAATTATCACACAATGGAAATGTGTATCAAGTGAAAGCATGATATTTCCACTATCCATGCTCATTTCCAATCTTGAGCTCATTTCTCCTGAAAGGTAAATATTTGTGGAAGCTTTTGAAATACTTAGTTTCAAGCATGTTATACAAATAGGAGGTACACACTTATGTCAATTCATATAACTTTATTTTTATTTTAGATGTATCTACTAATAGTCTGGTATTTGGGACTCTAGATGAGAGAAGTATGGGAGAATAGCAAAGTAGAAGGATCCAGAGGATCCTAGAAACCTACAAGAAGAACATTATGATAGGCAGATTTGGGCCCCGGGGTCCTGCTCAAACTAAGGCACCAGCCAAGGACAATACAGGCCGTAAACTTTAAACCCCTACCTAGATCTAGCCAATGGACAGAACAGTCTCCACAGTTGAGTGGAGAGTGGGGTATGACTTTCACACATACTCTGGTGCCTCACATTTGACTATGTCCCCTGGAGGGGGAGACCTGGTGGCACTCAGAGGAAGGATAGCAGGTTAACAAGAAGAGACTTGATACCCTATGAGCATATACAGATGGAGGAAATCCCCCTCAGTCACAGTCATAGGGGAGGGAAGTAAGAGGAAAATGGGAGGGAGGGAAGAATGGGAGGATACAAGGGAGGGGATAACCATTGAGATGTAACAAGGATAAATTAATAAAAAATTAAAAAAAAAAAAGAGTGAAAACTCGGTCCAGATGGACCTTGTCAACCTTGATCAGAATTCAGGGATTCTGATGCATCTGACCCATTATTAGCATATTTAAAACACAGCACACTTTGGTAAAATGTTTCCAGGCAACAATCATTCCAATTATCAAATTCCAAGGGCACAATAAGGTTTAAGATTTTTCTATATATGAATGCTTTTACAAAGTACATGTGACCATGGTGACCAGGGCGAGCTCTATAGATAAAATGATTAGGATTGAATGTAGTCTCTGACAGGTAGCATAGAGTCAGCAGGCAGCAAAGTACATGTGAGTTTAAGGTAAGGAAGGCCTAGGGCAGGAAGAATATGGAATAATCATTCTGGAGAATTTGGAAAGGTCTGCCTCTGTAACACAAGGTGAGTGAGGTCTGACTCCACAGATAGCAAAAAAAGTCAGCAGCTCATTAACAAGCTTACTCTCAGCTTTCTAGATAGAATGCAAGTATTTGATTTTTATTTCCCACGTTGAAGAGATGTACCCATGTGTAATTAACATTCCTGGTTCTCTTACTGTTTCTTTGTGAGTACAAGTATGTCTGTGCCTTAATTATCATGTAGTGTTTATACATACTGGTAGAGTGTGTTAAAATATATTGATACACGCACTGAATGTTTATTGATCAAATTATATTATTTATAGCGTCCATCTCTTTATTACTGGTTCGTGTTTGAACCCTTCAAGCACCTTAGTTCAGTTACACATAAGATATGTGACAGATTATGGGAAAAAAAAAGAATAGCTTCCCTAGGCTAGTGAAAGGGATTTTTTTCTTTATCTTGGTTCTCATGTTCCTCCTTCCTGTCCTCTGTTACACTTCTCCGCCTCCATTAATCGTTACTCAGTCTGAAACATCTTTCAGAATTATTGCTTTATAAAAGAGGACATTTTTCTTTTGTTTTGATAGACTATGATAGTTACAGGTTTGAAATGTATATATTTTAAATTATAAAATATTTACAGTTGGTATTTCGATGCTTTTGAATTGAATTATATATTCAAAATATATAACATATAATGTGCATAGTTATTGTATAAAAGAGTCCTGCAGATTTGTATATACTAATTTGAGATATTTGAGAAAAAATTTCTATGGGATATAAAACTTTATGTAATGAATATTGGTGTAACAGGCCAATTGATATCATCTAAGTATACTCTAATTTTACAAAAATCTTTGTATTTATGAATAACAAGATGGTTATAAGTAAGTGTATAGGAAAATTATCATTGAAAATGGTTTCATAAATTTAGACTTTCACTAGAAACATTAAGAATTGTACTGCTTAATCACACTTTGATTATCAATAACCATTCTGGATTTACAGTATTTCCTCAAAAAGTTAAAATGTGGCTGAAAATTTCATGTTATTTAATGATATTATTCTGCAACATTTTATTAATGTCTTTGCTAATGCTGAGATATTCACAAATTTAGTTTCCAATATATAATTTTATATCCCATATAACTATATATAAAGAGTATTTGACAATGGACAATAAATGATCATGTTGCTTGGTTATGCATAATTTATGGCTTTTATAATCATTTAAAATATTTTCTTCTATTTATGAAGTGTTATTTGTAAACCATATGAAGGCTGTACTGGCAGAAGCTATAAATATCTCAGATTGTTCAATATTCTTGATGGGAGAAGGTCATTTGACCCATAGCATACTGTTAGCTTTGGACAGTCATCAGACCACAAAAGAATTGAACTCTTTAAAACACACTTCTCAAACTATCGCCCTATGATTTAGTCAAACTTGACTCAATAACATTTCTGTTTGTCTGATAACCAAGTAATATTTTATTTTATTTTTTATCTTAACTCTAATATATGGTTGGTGGTATCTTACTGAGGTAATTAACTACAGAACTCATGTCACAGGGTGAGTATATCTGGAGTTGCATTTTCCTGGTCATTCCTGGATTTCATCTCTCTTCTCCCTCTATGTCTTGAGTTAAAAAGTCCCTCCACACACACTTCCATTGTATAGATAGTCCACCACACCAGGTTCCAGAAAAAGTGGATTCGGTGACATTTACTCGTGAACGGAAATCTTTTAAACCACGAGCTTAAACTTTTTTTCTTTTGTTATTCAACCTGATATTCTGTTCCTAAGAATCAAGGGCAACCAGGATACCCATTGCTCTGAAAAATTGTTTTCTACAGTGTTATGGAATGCCTTATAGTTTCTATAACATTTTGAGATGATCATGTGTTTTTGTATGAGATAAATGTTATTCTGATAAAATGATATATACAAAATAGCATATTTCAGTTAGTAATATTTTATTATACATACATACAATTAAAAGTATATCCATATGTCCTTACTGTCAACATCTCACTATAATATGGAATCATTTTTACAACTAGTGTATTCATTCTAGCATCATATTTTAATGACTGTATTGAACTTAATTTCCTTGATGTTAAATATTGATGTTTCCTATATTTCCTAATACATAAATCGCTTAGCTCTCACCATCTTACATTTAGTAGCTGTGAAATATCAAGTTCTTCTTTTTGTGTTTCCAAGATTTATCTTTTTGTCATTTGAAGTATTAAAGATTCCACAGTACAGTTAGAGGTATGGTGGCATGTGCCTGTAATCACCACACTCGAGGAGGCTTAGGCAGGCAGATAGCTGTGAATTCAAGGCCACTCTGGTCTACAAAGCCAGTCCAGGATAGCCAAGGATACACAAAGAAATCCTGTCTCTAAAAACAAACAAGAAGTTTTAATGGTAATTAAAGGACATATTCTATATTGCTCCAGGATTGCGATTCATCTGATAACTCTCTTATTACTAGATTAGAACTACATCTTACTCTGAATTACCAAAACAAGTCAAGTCCACCTCTCTGGCATCCTAAAACAGGGCTTTTCTGTTGAGATTACTTCTAACAGTTTTATATAGCTTGCTCCTGGGCTATAATCCATCTCATTCTTGTTAGCTTCCTGAGGTACTATCCTCTCTCATTAGTCGAATCTGGACTGATTGCCTAAGGAAGAAAGCTAGCCATTGTCTCTGGCACAAAAAAGACAAATGTGGATGGGAAATTCTCACTAGGTTCCACCCTTAGATGAAGAGCTACAGGCAATTAGTGATTAGTGGGAGATGAAAAATCAATCTTCTTCAAGAGTGAATATGTGATAGTTTATTCGATTTCAGGGGGTCAGCCAGAAATGAACTCAGCAGGTTTTATACACATATGCGTGTGCTTGTGTGTTCATCCAGGCTCATGCACTGCACCTCCACACTCACACACAGACACACAGATACACAGACACAGACACACACACACACACAGGATTATATTTTTGTTTTACACGATCAGAGGACATGAAATTGATAAGGGGTAGGCATCACTGGAGTTGAGGAAGCAGATTTACATAATTATGTAAATATAGTAGTCACATACAAAATTTCTTATAAAGAAATTTGAAAGAAATAATTTACAAATATATTTAAAATGAAGAGAACTAGCCATGGTCATATTATAATTTCCAGTCATCTTTAGGCAAGGAGGTTTCCAAGAACTCAATATATGAACTTGTCTACTAAGCTTCAGTCAATACAGCAAAAATATTGGTAGAAAATAATATTCATGAAATACCTTATTGTAAGGTTTTGTTCAAGCGGCATTATTTCTTGTCATCATCTCCGGCTAACATTGATTTTGTTTCCTGCCTATGGAGTAGCTCAGTGACAAATGAAGGATGAAGCTTATTACTTCCATCAATGCTGTTGGAATAAATGGTGATAGTGATCGTTCTGTATTACTGTAGTCTTTTATGTGGTATCAGAAGTTATAGATTGTATCTTCTGGGGCACACAGTGTGTGTGTGTGTGTGTGTGTGTGTGTGTGTGTGTGTGTGTGTGCACATTGATGTGTGTATGCATCAATCTGTGTGTGTGTTTCCTTGTGCGTTCATAAACTTGGGAGTAGCACATGTGTTTCACAGAAGTCTTTCTTCATTAGATGTTTGCTTTTTTAAATACTCAAAATGATAGCAAGCATATTAGTTAATTTTTGACTTTAGTTAGTTAGGTTCTGAAAATATCCATTGTTTGCTTTGCAAAACAGTTACAAATATAAAGTAGATAGCATTTTAAAAAACTGTAGCAAGTGAAAGAAACTCACAGATACCTCAGGAAATTATGCTGATTATATGCTACCAATAAAAATTTCATGACAGAAACCAATGGCAACTATAATAAACTTGTCTTTTGTTCCAAAAATACAGGAATGTTAAAATGATATTAAGATAATGTAACCACTTTATGTATTAGTATTATGTAATAATCAGTGCTTTATTTATTAAAAACATTCTAGAGGGTTAAAAATAAAATTAGGAAAAAAAAGATGAGTAATCCCCACAAAATGTTTTATAATGAAGCCTGGAAGTTGAAACACCTACTTTGTACTAATGCTTGTTTTTATGCTTACTACAGCTACATTTTATGATTTTATTAAAACATGAGCATGGAAATTTGTTAGATATAATGTTTATCAATAGTTCTCTGTTTCCAGGACAATGTCCTTTTCCTTGTCTCAGCATCCGTGTGACTCATTCAAGAATACTTAGCAAAATGAGTAAAGTATGAAGAAAAATAGCTGATAATCTAGAAGTTAACTGCAATAAATGCATGCAGTTTGAATTGAGGTTGTGAGCTTGGCTATATTAAGAGTTTTGCTAAAACACATCTCAACAATTAAATCACCCATGTAGAACATTACATGAGAACAACAACTTATAACTAGTTAATGATATTACAGTGAAAGAAAAACCTGAAAACATTGCCTATTGGAATATGTGAAGGTTGGTATTGTTCAGTCCTCTCATATTAGCTACTGTTTAATAAAATCTTCAACTGATAATTCATTCACCAAGGAGCATGTTGCAAATTAATAAACAGATAACATGCAAATGTTTTAAGCGACTGGAGAGCTAGTTCTTCATAACAAATAAACATTTACATTGCAACAAATGCTAAGTATTTGGTTATCACCCCTGGAAAAGATCAGGTTTTAATGGAAACAATCTACACAATAGAGCAACTGATAGTTTCAGTAATGAGCTTAAGAATATTTGCAGTTATTGTTTCACAATTTTAATTAGATTTTTATAGTGTCTAAATTTCTAATTATACAACAAAATGAAATGTGACTTGACTTTGCTTTGTAATCCTTTCAGGGCCACTTATATCAGCTTTGTCTAAAATAAGAAAGTCTTGGGGAACTGTGATTAACACCAGCCCTCAGTGTTATCAGTGGCACACATGTCACTGAGTTAAACAAAAGCATTTATCTGTCCTTTCAGAAGTATGGATTTGACATACACTTAAATTGAAGTATTATATTCTGACACTATGTAACACTTTGGTCTCTTTTAGTAATGACTATTTTTACATGTATCTTATGGTGACACAGTATATAAAAGACCTTGGATCACAACATGAATTGATATCTTTTAAGACCATCTTTTCTCTCTTCACTATCTGTTCTTGTTCCATACATGGCTTTCTACCTTTGTCTCTAAATTATGTAGGAAAATTGCTTGACACATTTCTCCACTTTCTCTGACCAATTGTTCTATCAATTCAGAGCTTGATTTAGGTTCAGCCTTGCCTGTTTATGAGCATGTTGGTCACCCAAGAAGAGAGTCATTGTTGAATCATTCTAAGGAAAGTGGTTGGTGACCTATTTTAACACAGCCAAGATTTAATCACAATTGTCAATGAATTAAAATAGAAAAGTGTAAGGAGGTAATAATTTAGAAATTATTTTTGGCTAAAAATGTGTAAGATGCTATCTAAATACAAATATATATGTGTATAAATATGTATATATCTGTGTATATACATATATTTGCACATGCTTGCACGTGTATCTGTGTGTGTATGCATATGGATATGTAATTGCTATAAGACTCTTATCAAATAGCTAAAATGGTATTATTTATTTTACTTTCAACTGAGCTCTTGCTCAAAATCAACATATTAAGCCCATACTTATAGTAAGTGTATAACAATTGTTATTATATATTCAAACTGACTAGATATAGTTTCATTTAACATCAATTTTAAATATTCTATTAGAACACTTTATGAAATGAAACTTTCTTTGCAAGAAATAAAAGCTCATAGCTTGAATGTGCTACTATTCAAAATAATAATGTCATCTACAAAAGATATATATATACATATATATACACTCAGAACACAAATACTAGAAAATGGTACTGATTTAATAGACATGAATCCATGACATGGAAATAAATTCCAAGTTTGGAAAAGTAAATAATATTATAATAGTAGAATGTGAAAGGGCAGCATTTCATCTAAAACTTTTCCTAGTCAAAAGAGTTATAAACATATGGGGAGTTTATTTAATAAAAAGGCTGGATATATAAGATACATTATCATACAGGTTCAAAGAGCACATTAGGAGATTTGAAATCTATCTGAGCATATTCAGAGTCAGAATTTCACATAACTGTGGGACAGCTTTTCAGAAAGTAGTGAAACCTGCTATTCATACACAGCCACACTGTTTTGGCCTTGAAGGGAAGGTTCAGTGAAAAACAGAATCCTTGGCATGCAAATAAATGTGAAAATAAAAGAATTGCAGGAATCAACAAAATGTTCCTTCTAATGGCTTTTTAACCATGATCCTTGGCAGAAAGTTTCCCACTAAAATCATTCTATAGTAATCACAGATAAGTGTTAAATTATCATGATACTGTTAAAGTATCATTAATACATTATTTGTCTGTAAACCAATAATCAACAAATATTCACTCCACATAAATCTGTGAATATACAATGATGACCAAGAAAGGCATTTGTGTTTGCATGATTTTGATTGTGGATGGACGTAATCATTCTGTTCTTGATTTTGTGTGGCAGATGAAGACGTATTGACATTTCACTAACTCAGCCTTGTAAGTGGTATATGTGAAAGCCCACTGCAAAATCCACTTGTATATACATGGCACTTATACATTTAATTTAAAGTTTTTATGAACTGAGAATGTACCATAGACGTTTTATATCAATATTAATTGACTACAATGCTTATTTCTTATACCTTTTTACATTCTCTGAGAAACAAAAGTGAAAATGTTAAGAAAGAATCAGAGAGAAGCAGTAATAATGCAAGAGGAGATTTGAAAGTCTAAAAACATGATAAACACTCCAATAAATATTTATTTCAATCAGCAAAACATCAACAGGAGAGAAACTAATTTACATTACACAAAATTAGAAATGGCAGAAATTCTGAAAATTAGCAAGTGAAAACAGTTTGTTCAGCAATACTGAGTGTAAGCTAACAACCTTAAGTCCAAACACTGGTACTTATCCCATTAGAGAAACAGAAGTATAATTATAAGTAATGAAAATATAACAAAAACCTCCAAACGTGGTTCTAGAAAATTGAACACAGTTTAGAACAAGGCAAAAGTGTTTTATTGCCAAGAGGAAGGGAAACAGGAGGGCTGGAAGTAGGGTGGAAAAAGCTGCAAGATTTCTACCCAACCACTGTCAGAATTCTGAGAGCCACACAGTGCATTGCATACTGCCAAAGCTGACATCCGCCTAGTTAATGGGACTTACATTTAGAATGTTAGCTAAAATGTTCAGATCTGATCTTGTATGCGTCATTTAATTCACTATTAAATCCAAGGGTTTTTAATGTCAGGGAGTCAGCTAGCCTCATGGCTGGTTGGGAGAGGATTTGCATGGACTCAAGAATGAAGCTAGAGTCAGCACTATCTTTGCAGGCACTAGGTCAAAACCTCTAGGGTCTGGAGAAAAATAAAACCATTTATTCTTCTTACACACACAAGCATAGCAAAACTTCAGAAGGGGTTTCCATCTGTAATTTATCACAACAAAACTGTAAGCACGACCACATAGAAACTCCTTAAGAAGCTAGGAAAATACCTGTGAAATTTAGAGTAAGAATGAGATCTATTGGCTGAAAAACAGTGCTCAGAGCTAGGACCTAGATGAAGGATTAGTGATAAACATAAACATATGGACAGGTTTATAGATTTTGCTGATGGTTGATTCAAAGTGCATGGGGCCTCTTTCATAGGGATGGGTTCTATAAACCGAGAGACAGAGTTCAGGATCATGGCCTAAACAAATGCTCAGGACATTGAGGGGATTTGGTTTAATGTTGTCTCCTAACAGAATAGCAAAGAATCACCAAGTGGTTTGATGCCTTTGCTTTGTCATTCCAGATGGCCAGGCATCATTCTTTTTTTTTTTTTCCTTTGAAGGACATAGGCCCATGTAATTAACAATCTTGGTTTCTCCAAAGTTTACTCTAAGCTGTGCTTCCTACATTTACTTTTCTTGCCTTTTATGCAAAGCACCTGATCACATGATTTTTAGTAGTTAGGGAGAACTACAGATCTCAATCAATATAATGCATATGTAATCGGCAGGTATACAAATATGTAAGTGAAAATGAGGATAGATACATGGATGGTTAAATAAAAGATGACTTATCTAGATCCTAGGTGGTAGATACATAATCAACCAAAATGAATCAATAGATGATAGATAGATACAGAGATAGATAGATAGATAGATAGATAGACAGACAGATAGATAATTTCTGACATGAACGAAAATACCCTTCCAAAAGAGCAATGTGACGCAAGAGATTACCTCAACCAAATAGCAATGGGAACCCAACAGGAACAATTGAAACAAACTAAACAAGAAATTTTTCTGAAATTCTGCTTCCAACATGGTGATATTTTGTGATAAAACAACTAGATGCCAAATTTTATAGAACGTCAGTAATCCAGTGACTCAAAGGCAGAAAATATTGGTTCTTGAGTTCAATGCCAACCTAAGCCTCATAGCAAGACTATTCACAAACCACGAGTTGACTGAGTATCTCGTTTAGTGGTCTAGCCTTGATATTGAACAAAACAGTTTAGAATTCTATACTCAGCAATGCAAGCAAATGAAAATTAGAGATCAAGGTGCACTGCAAGGCTTGTAGGCATACCTGTGATTATTTTAGATTTGAAGTAGTTGCATTGTCTACTGTATCAAAATCTTAGGAAAATGGGTTACTTATTCAATGTCTAGATCAAGTTGAATACATAATAGAAATAAGTTTAAGAGATATTTCAAGATGCATCCACTGTTTCTCAAGAAGTACAAAGTACAAGAAACCAAAACAGAAACTTTGAACTAGGAAGAGAAGTGAAGGGAATAGTAAAAATCCAGAGGCTTGTAGTTTGAAACAAATCTGAGGGGGAACTGATGGAGGAGAAAGAACATGATCAAAATTTATTGTATAAAACCCTTAAATGAAAATATTTAAGTGAAAAAATGAACAAAAAATATGAAGGGAAAGAAAGATTTCTTAGAGCATGTAGAATTTTGGAAAAGGTTGAATTCAATTATTAATGATTTTTTTAAAAGAAAGAACAAGTAATGGGTAAACAAATATATAAAGATGGATAAAAATTTTACAAATTTAACTTCTTGTGCATGTATTACCTGATGAAAAACAGAAAATGAAATGAACATGTGTATCCTTTGTATACAACTTATCACTTAAATCAATAGTAAAATACTATAAAGCACTTTCACTAAGAATCATAAACAGGGGAAATTGTTCCATGAATGTATTGGTACAAAGCTAAATTTTATATGTATGCAAATTGTAAAAGCTTATTGTTTATACTATTGGGATTATAATATAAATCCCTTTATCACTTCCTTTTCCTTGTCCAAATTCTCCTATTTCCCCTTCCTGCTCTCCTTCCATTTCATAGCCTATTTTTTTCACTAATAGTTAAATTAGTGAATTTCATTTATCACTCTTGCATGCATACATATAATTATACATTCATTATTTATATTTTTAAATATAACATGATCAGTTTATATGTATATGATTATATACATATTCTTGAAATGTATATGTATTCTTAAATATAACCTGTTCTTTTCATATAATGCTATTTGCACATATGTTTTCAGAGCTGATCATTTGGTGCTGGCCCACCTCTCCCATTCTCAGCTTTCCTCAGTTTCCCATAGTTCTTTGTGTAGGCTTGAGCCTTTTTCCCTGTCCACTTTGGTATATTCAGTGGTGTCCTCTGTGTTCAGCTCACATTTGGTCAGTCATGTTGGTGGCACTTTATGGGTACAGCTTCTTTTATTACTAGAGAGAATATGGTGATGCTCTTGCATAAGCCCTTAAGTGCTTGTCATTACAGGCAGGTGGCACTACGGACAGCTCAAAACACATTCAAAAAATTAAAATATTTCAGAGTTTGTTGAAAGCAAAATAAGCTCCTTTAAGATATCTCCAAACACTCAGATATAGGTTGATATACAATATTTTATTTTCATGACTGTGATCATACTTAGAAGGAATCAAATGCATACCAGTGAGTTTGAATAAAAAATATGTAATAGTGGTTAAAATTTAAAGGATATACATAAATGTTACTCTAGGAATTGTAAAAAAAAAATCGTATATTTAATCAGGTGTACTTAGGTGCTCTCGCATACTCCTAAGTGCTTTTTGTTATAGTAGTCATCTGCCTAACTCTAGACTGTGGAAGCCAAAGACCAGTGTCCACAGGTTTTGTTACTTTGATTATTTCTTCTATCTTCCTGGCAGCTGCTACAACACTATCCTTAGTGTGTATGCACTGAACTATAGGCGACTGTGTGGGAAAGATTAAGCTTTGTCACAGGTGGAAGCAATCTTGGCGGGCTTTACCCTTGGAGCACCCCATGAATACCTTGTGACAGACTGAGTGGAGCCATCCTGTGCCTGGAATTCAGGAAGCAGACCTGGGAACCCCACCTGGGCTATTGTTTTCCTAATTGACCTTCAACAGGGAGAAGGAGACCGCCCTTCCCACGTGACTCAGGCAGGTGGGGAGGAGAGGACAACAGATTCAGCCTGGGGTCTGAGCACGTGTGGAGCAGCAAACAGGCTGGACCAGCACACAGGCCAGAGAGACACCTAAGGACTCATCCCGTGGAATGGATACTGGAAGGTTCACTCTTTTGTCCCTTTAACCTTTTTTACTTCTTGTGTACTAGTTGGGTTGTATAATAAAGTTTAATTGTTAAAAACAGAGCCAACACGACTGAGTAAAATTTCCTTAGTAAAAATATCTATCCTCTTCCATTAATAGGAAACTAGAGATTCATTCATTACACCTTAAAATTATATGAGAGATATTTTGTTCACTTATTTATTAAATTATTCTTAGCAAGTCTCTTGATACATTTTAGCATTTTAGGTACTTCTACAGTGGACATGCGAGATTTACATCAGAGTCAGAATTAATTAGCTTTTATTAATAAACATGGATTTAGGGAAAAAGGGTATGGTAATATTGGTTTTAAGATGGCACAATAATTCATTACTCTTTGATTAAATTTCTAATCAGTATTCATTTTCAGTTTCTCCCAAGTTATTTGTGAACATAGCATATAAATACACCAGACATGGCAAGTTTTAAAATATGAATGTCACTTTCCAAATTCATAATTTTCTTTTCCTCATGGCAATAGACACCTTAGCTTTCAGGACAAGAAAAATGCTTCCTATGTGGTCATTTCTATGCATTAAAAGATTTTACATTTCCTCTGACATTATTCCACGTTTATCCAATACTGCTGAAGGCAAACTGACTACATACAGAACAATTTCTTCTGCAACCCAGTGTCTTTTACTGTGTTATTACAATACCTGTCAGAAAATTCTGGTGATATAGGATTCATTCCACTTTTAAATGCTGTTTATTTCATTAATCTACTATGTAACATAGCTCCTCAGCCAACAACTTCCCCTAAAGGAAAGTGAACTGAGAAAGAAAGTAAAACATATAACTCTCTAGAGAGCCTCATTCCCTTTTTAGAAAACACAGCTAATGTTCCCCACCAATGAGATCAAAGCATCTAGAAAGTTCTGTGGCATTGTTAAATGAAGTGATGTCTCAAAGTCACTTAAATCTGTTACAGTTGAACTTTAAAGTCATATTTTAGTTCAACACTAGGTGTGAAACTTACAAGTAACACAAAGACCTGATTAATTTTTTTAAAGTCCTCAAAAATGTGTTTTTCCTTATGACGTCCCTCTCCATCTGGAAAATTTAATCTCCTTTTATTACTGGCCCTATTACTGGTGTTTGCTTTGCACCTGCTTTGAGTTAAGAATTTACTTATGCATTTCCTGTCTAATTTAGAAATCAAAGCACACCCTAAACATCTTGTTCCCTTCTTTTTTTATTATAATTTATTCACATTACATCTGGATTGTAATCCCTTTGTTCTTATCTTCCTGTTGCTACCCTTCCCCCTCCCCTGATCTGTTCCCCTCCCTTAGACTTCTGACAATGGGGTCCTCCTTCCCCGCCATCTGGCCACAGCCTATCAGGTCTCATCCTGACAGTCTGCATCCCCCTCCTTCGTGTTCCCACAGGGCCTCTCCACCAAGGGGGAGTGATCAAATCCCTGACACCAGAGATCTTGTCAGAGGCAGGTCCCCACCCCACTCCTCCTTTCTCCATGTGGAGAATGAGCCATCCTTTAGCTACCCCCGCCCCAAACAAGGTCCAGATCCTCCTCTGTTTGCACTGTGCTTGGTTGGTATATCAGTCTGTGCAGTCCCCACTGGGCATAGATCCATCAACCTTGGTAGTCTCTTTGTGGAGGATTCACCTCCCTCCGCCCCAACTCTCTATTCTCATCCCCTGCTGGGCGGAATCTCTCAGAGGACATCTATGTTGTCCTAATATCTACTTATACATGAGTATATACCACGCATATCCTTATGGGTCTGGGTTACCTCACTCAGGATAATCATCTCTAGTTCCATCCACTTGCCGGCAAATGTCAAGTTTCCTTGGTTTTGATAGCTTAATAATGTTCCATTGAGTCAATGTACCAGAGTTTCTTTATCCATTTTTAGGTTGAGGGACATCTAGGTTGTTTCCAGATCCTGGCTATTGTGAATCTTCAACAAATGGTGCTTGTGTAAATGGATGTCTCTATGCAGAAAAATGCAAGTAGAACCATATTTATCACTCTGCAGAAAACTAAAGTCTAAGTGGATTAAAGACCTCAACATAAAGCCAGACACATGAAATCTGTAAGAAGAAAAAGTGGGGAAGAACTTTTAACTCTTGTTACTTTCTTTCCCTTGAGATAATGGTTCATGTATTTCTATGTAGTGCAGAGAAGATAATGACACATTCCATTGCAAGAACATCTGTGACCCCACAATTGTCATCCTGCTCAACTTTAAATCAGTTCTCAGCACCAATAGTCTCACTAAGCATATAGAATACGTGCTTCATATTTACCATTTAAGTTAACGTTTGAAAGGTTGTGGTTTTTCTCCTGAGGCCTACAACTATAAAAAGTATGCTACAAATGTACAGTTTATATATAGAAATAGGAATTATCTGCATAGTATGTAGACTCTCTTTTCCTCAGGCAAAACAGAAATAATAGGCACCTTTGGGTCTGTGGATTGCACCATAGTTATCCTGTACTTTATGGCTAATATGCACTTATAAGTGAATACATACCATGCACGTCTTTCTAGGTTTCCTCACTCATGATGATCTTTTCTAGTTACATCCATTCGCCTGCATATTTTAAGAAGTCCTTGTTTTCAATAGCTGAGTAGCATTCCATTGTGTAAATGTACCCCACTTTTTAATCCATTCTTCAGTTGAGGTACATGGCTGTTGTTTTGAGTTTCTGGCTATCATGAATAAAGCAGCTATGAACATAGTTGAAAAAATGTCCTGGTTATATGGTAGACCATTTTTTGGGTATATGCCCAGGAGTGGTATAACTGGGTCTTGTGATAGAACTGTTCCCAATTCTCTCAGAATTGGACCTCTGGAAAAGCTTCTGTTAAGGCAAAGGACACTGTCAATTGGACAAAATGACAGTCAACAGAATGGGAAAATACCAACCTTACATCCTGCAGAGGGATAATATCTAAAATATGTAAATAACTCAAGAAATTCGACAACAACAAATCAATAACCCAATTAAAACTGAGCTACAGCCAGATGTGGTGGAGCACACCTGTAATCCCAGCACCATAGGCAGGTGTAATTTTGTGAGTTTGAGGACAGATTGGTCTACAAAGCAACTCAAGGACAGCCTGGTGTACACAGAGAAACCTTCTCTGGAAAAAAAAAAAAAAGAAGGCGAGGTACATAGCTAATCAGAATTCTCAACAGAGAGATCTCAAATGGGTGAAAAACACTTAAGGAAGTTTTCAACATTCTTAGTCATCAGGGAGATGCAAATCAAGATTTCAGATTCTATCTTATACCAGTCAGAATGACTATGAAAAACAACTCAAGCAACAGTACATGCTGGTGAGTTTGGGGAGCAAGAGGAACACTCCTCCATTGCTGGTGGGAGTGCAAACTTGTACAGTCACTGTGGAAGTAAGTATTTTCAATCTGATTGAATACACATATATTTAGCATACTACAGGTATTTATTTTTACCATTTACAGTTTGGAAAATTAAGACATGATGCAATTATGGGTTTGATAAATATTTAGTATCATTATCTGCTAATAAGATATTGGCATGATGTCAAGATCAGGACTAAGCCATTTATACTAAATTTATCTTTTTCTGCTATGCATTATGAAGTCATAGATATACAACATCTGTAGATACAATACTGATATAGTTAAATACTGAGTTTCAAAACTGGTAACTGTACTATCTTACTAGAAATATAATTTAACATGAAATAGCAAGTTTTGCCTTATGATACGTCTTACAATGATTAATTGTATTCATAGTCTATATTTATATTCTCATAAATTAAAATTATTTTTATCTCTGTGACTTATGTGAGAAACAATGTTAGAATAAGGTAAAAATTGCAAACATTCTTCAAAATGTTCACTATTCAGGTAGAGGTAATAGTAAATTCTGGTCAAGAGATTATTTAATAATGATAATTAAAATAAGTCTGTTATTAATTTGTTGTAGTCTCAGAAATGAATCACAATCACTAGTTAGGTAACTTGAATATTAACAATTGAATCTTAATTTAATAATATGTAAGGATCATATCATCTTACTATATCACCATGACCACCATGACCTCCATCATCATCACCATCATCACCACCATCACCATTTTTGTTGCTAGCATTAGGTGGGCAATACAATGATATCACTATGTTTCAAAACAATGAGCAAAAGAACAAATCATAAGTTTAAAAGAATATAAAAATCCAGGCTCGGTAGGGTCGCCTGTAATCACAGTTCTAGGAGGGCAGAGAAAGTAGCTTCCATGATACTTACTTATAGGCCAGTCAGCCTAGTGAAATCAGCAATCTTTATGTTCATTGAGGAAACTTACCTCAGAACATTAGAAGGAAAGAAACTGTGAAAGATGTTTGAACTCTACATATAAGTGCACATGTATGTGCACTCATACATATACATACACACATATAAAAACATACATACCAAACATACAGACACAAACACATATGAAAGGAAAAAGCATATTTTTTATAATTTAGAAAATTTATTTACCGTCAAATTTTTGGACTTTTAAAGAAGCCGCTGACAAGTTTTGTGACCTGATTACTATGTTGTTGTTCTTTTAACATGATATTTTATGTTCATTACTTTGCACCACCATCATCTTCAGTGCAGCAGCCTGACAGTTTAATATACTCATTCAGCCAATTCTGTTGTATATGTACAATCTGTATTTTTTTTTACCAATATGATCCCTGGAGGTTAATTTCTGTCACATGATAGGTAAGTTGCCTACCCCACACTGACTTTCAATAACCTAAACAGAAGCAATATTTGTTAAAAATCTTAAGATGTATAATTTTGTTTTGTAAATTAGTAACACATCTTTTGTAAATTTCACTGTTGGGCTTAAGCAAAATAATGTTTATATTTAAGTGTTAACATTTCTAATTTTTATTTTTATTTTTGGGAAGAGTCATTCATTAGTTTTCTTTTTGTCTCTTCTTCTTTTTACATACAATACTGTATGTCTTGATGTCAGTTTCCCCTCCATCTATTCCTCCAAGTTCCCAGTATCTCCACTCTCCTCCAAGTCTGGATGACCAGGAACCAGAAGTTGGATAGCTCAGAGATCTAGGGTAGAATAAAAATGAATGAAATGGCATCTAATCATATTCTGCTATTCTTAGATCAGTGCCTAGCCCACTCATCATTAAAGAGGCTACCTCAGCTAGCTGATGGTATCAGCTGCAGAGACCTAGAGTCAAACATTAGGCACAGAGAGAGCCCATATTGGAGATCTTCATCGGTTCCCTTGGACTGGGGAGATAGAATTGTAGCATTTAGATGGGTCAAAGATATGAGCAGAACAAAATGTCCACAGAATCAACTAAATAGGTCTCATAGAGATTAAAGCAGCAATCAGAGACCATGTGTGGGTCTGCATTAGGTCCTCTGCATATATGTTATGATTGCTTAGCTTGGTGTTTTTGTGAGATTCCCAAGTGTGGGAGTGCGGATGGCTGTGGCTCTTCTGTCTGCTCATGGGGACTATCTTTCTCCTACTGGGTTGACTTTACCCGTCTTGGTATGAGGGTTATTTTTATTTAAAGTGACATTTAAATATTCTTCAATGGAAAACTATAGAATACTTCTCATAACAGACCATTTTGCACAATATAGTAACTTAACTATTTAGAAAATGACTGAAAAAATAAGAGCTTGAATCTGGTGTCTTTTCAAATAATGTGGTTTGTGGTTGGTTGATGGAGTTAAGGTAAATGCAAAGATTATTATTGGAACTTCCCTTTCATTTAGGTGAGCCATCTGTGTAAAGCCAACTCTTAAAAAAATTGAATGGGAATCAGGATAAAAATATGAACAAGGAAGCAAAATGGGGTGAATACAATTTAAGCATGTACTAAAATGTCATTACCTACCATTTAGTTTCATTGTTAGATGACAATTAAAAATAAGAAAGAAAAGGTTATAATGTTGTTGTGCATTTATTTTTAGGTCTTTTGTATATTTAATGTTATATTTTAAAAATTATTGAACAATACAAATCAAGTTTTCCAGAGTATTAGGAAGGAAAAAGAGGCTTTAGGCAGATAATACTACATTACCTAGGAATGATCCAAAAGGTGTCTGTAATTTTAAAAGTTAACCTCTGACATGCAC
>OU015747.1:96784784-96797545 GCA_907169655.1 Acomys percivali
TTCTTTAGCAGAATAATAATATTTGATTTTCCATTGGCCCATGATCTATCTAGTCTCAAGTACTTAAAACCTGTACAGTTTCAGGCATGGTCTCGATCTTGAGGAGTAGACTTATATGCAACTCAATTAGAGGCTTTGCTAACCAGTCATATTCTTGTTAAAAAAGTCATCTTAGATTTATTTGAGAATATTGTACTGGGTAATATTTAATTTATTTTGCCAGTTAACCTCATAAATACTGGCAGTCTCAATTTGCATGCAAGAAATGTGACAACCTACAAGGACTGTGAAAACAAAGACAAAAATATGTTCATACAAAATGGTCATGAAATCTCAAATGCATACTATAAATGAATAAAAACATCTTTAAAATACTGTATTTGTACCTTAACTAAAACTATGGACTTTGAGGATCAATCAGTGGCTCTTATATTCTCTATACATGATTACATTTCCTGTATCTTTGCTGTTAGTTATATAAATCTATAATTGTATTGTATAATTGTATTAAAACTCAAAATTCTTCTCCAAAAAAATATGCTATCTTGGTATATATAGCTATTTTAGAAGGCTTCTACAACAATAAGATCCTATATATCTTTTCTTTTTGTGGTTGTTATTATTTTATTAATTTTTAAAATTTTTTACATATATTTAAATTTCTCCACATATATACAATAAACTACCATGACACAATCAGGAATTATATAAATGTTACATTCTTAGTGTTTTGGCTATTTGTATTGGGAAGCCTTGAAGAAAACATCTTTCTTATCTTGATGCATCTTCTGAATGAAATTCAGTATCTATCATATCTCATCATTATCAACTTAAAACATCTATCTAGACCTAAAAACATCTTAACCTCTAAACAGCTAAGCTTAATTGTAGAAATAAACTGTCTGGTTTTCAATCACATCAGAGACTTGTGAAGGAATAAACTTAGTTACCTGAGTATTACGGGAGTGTAGGTTAGTAGCTTTCCAAATGAGAAGATGGCAGAGACAGTTTGCTATGTGAATAGTCACCCAAAACTCTCTATAATTTTGGAGCATCATCTTCAACCATTTGCCCCAATATATCTGATACATTTGTGAGGCAAGATCTATTGAGGACATGCTTACTGTGTCTAGGCAGAGTTTGGCTGTCGACTCTGCCTGCATCCAAGTTTTCCCTTTTTTAGGCAGAATTCTGACTGTTGCATAAAAATAGACATTTTCCCAGTCACTTGTTTGCCAGTTTTGAAGCCATCTACATAAGGAGGTTCTTTGATGCTCATGGCCTGACAGGATTCATTCCTCTCAGCATGCTGGACACTAATATCCTGCACCCTTCATGTTCCAGCACTAAATGTTTCAGTTGCTGTTCCTCATCAGAACTAGACAGCTCCCAGGATACCTTTGAAGAAAGATTCCAATCCCAATTGTTCCAGAATTTTAGACTGTTGCACACAGGACTCTAATTAAGGCTGGTATTTCTCAATATGTAGAAACTGGACCACAAATGCTATTGTTAGCTTGTTTAACCATTTCCTCAAATTTACTTGGAACCCTACAAAGGTGTTATTCATCCCAAATCAGTTGGAAAAAACCTTAGGAGAATGATACCTCATTTCTTTAAGGGGTGTTGGGTGGGTAGGTTTCTGGTTGCTTTCTTGGACTATAGAGGGTTATTTTCTTTTTTATATATATTTTATTAATTTATTCAGATTACAACTAAGTTGCCATGCCATCACGTGTATCCTCCCACTCCTCCCTTCCTCCCACTTTTACCTTATTCCCCACCCCTAGGTCTATGATCGAGGGGGAACTCCTCCCCTACTATATGGTTGTAGGCTATCAAGTCTCGTCTTGGTATCCTGTTATTCTTTCTTTGAGTGTCACAAGGCCTCCCCACCAAGGGGAGGTGGTCAAATATGGAACACCAGAGTTCATGTCAAAGTCAGTCCCTGCTCTCCACATAACTGTGGAGACTGTCCTGTCCATTGGGTAGATCAGAGTAGGGGTTTGATGTTTACTGTTGTATTGTCCTTGGTTAGTGCAATAGTTTGAGCAGACACCCCTGGGCCCTGATACACCCATCATGATGTTCTTCTTATAGGTTTCTAGGACCCTCTGGGTCCTTTAATTTCCCCCCTCTCCTATATTTTTCTTACCTAGTGTCAGTAGGACACTCACATCTGTTCCAATCTCCTGGTAAGTGAAGACTTCCATGGACATTCCTTTTGGGCTAGTGCCCAATTATAAGTGAGTATATAACATGTGAGTCTTTTTGCTTCTGGCTTAACTCACTCAGTATGACCATCTCTAGTCCCATCCATTTTTCCACAAATTTCAGAATTTCCTTGTTTTTACTAGCTAAGTAGTATTCCATAGTGTAAATGTACCATAGTTTCTTTATCCATTCTTCAACTGAGGGGCATTTAGGCTGTTTCCAGGTTCTGGCTATTATGAATAAGACTGCTATGAACATGGTTGAGCATATGTCCTTGTTGTGTAGTGGAACATTTTCTGGTTATATTTCAAGGGGTGGAATAGATGTGTCTTGAGGAAACCCTACTCCCAGTTTTCTGAGAAAGTGCCAGATTAGAGCATTATTTTCAATGTGAGTTGGTTCCAAGTTATTATTGGTCTTATTTAGAGAGAAAACAACGTTGGGCTCAGGGATGCCTCTCTTTTCCTTTATCTTCCATTTTAAGTTTTGAAATACGGGTTGAAAAGATATAAGGGGAATATAGAAATATGTAGGGAAGATAGAACAAAAAATAGATTAGTGAATCTACTCCTACGTGGCTTTCCAATGGCTATCTTCTCTGCTTTAGTCTTTCTTGCTATCTCCCTACTTAATCCTCTTATTATAATTTCCCATTTGAATATTTCCTTTATAAACCTATGTACTATTTCTCTATTCCTTGGGGAAGTCCCTCTTCCCACAATAGACTCTTCATAGATGTCTATCCTTTGCAGTTATTTGGATTGTCCCACACATATCTAAAGCTTAAAAGGTACCGTCTACATGTAAGAAAATAAAATACAATGTTTGTCTTCCTGGATCTGGGTTACCTCATTCAATATGATAATTTCTTCAAACACATAACACATTTTTAACAGCTAAATAATATTCTATTGTGTAAATGTATTACATTTTCAGTATAGTATTAAGTAGCTGGCTAAAGGAGCCCTATGGAGTCTAACACAACCACTGTAGACAATTGTCAATGGTACTGGCTACCTACCATGAAATCACCATGAGGGCCTATTGTTGAAGACTTATTTATATTAACAAATATGAAGAAATTGGACTGATGCCAAACTTAAAGTTCACATCTACTGACTAACATACTCTGTCCTAAACAGTATGTTTTATCAAACCTCTCTCTTCCAGACTCAGGGATATATGTTGAAGAATAGAAAGAAAGACTCTAGGAGCCAGAGGTGGTTGATGACTCCAAGGAAGCAGAATTGTTTAGACATAGCAATGATCATAAATGTGTCAACTCCCAGAGACTCTGAGCATATACACAAGGCAAGCACAGATTCAAAAAGTGTTTCCAACACTGACAAAAGAAAGCAGGAACAAATTTTCACCCTTAATCAAGAAGATATTTAAAGTTGGTAAGTGCAAGAGTGAGAAGATTAGTTTTCTCCAATAGAGCGACACTAGGAAGATCAGCTATAGAGGAGGGCAGGTTCTAGGCATGGTGAGAAGTGTACAAAATTGTCTTCATGTATTTGTATGGTTTTTGTTATTATTTGTTTGCTGCTGTTATTTTTTGTCTTTTTGGTATTGTTCATTGGTTTTAAATTTCAAATTTTTTTTTTGACAGGAAGACTTGATAGGTAGGTAGGTAGGTTAAGATCTAGAATAAATTAGAGGAATGGGAAAAACTTGTCAAAATAAATTGCTTAAAAAGTTTAAAGTTAATAAGATTTTTTAAAAATCAGGGTTTCTTTTCAGAACATAAAGACAGGTGAGAACTAATTGTTTTGCACATGTCAGTGAAACCTTGGAAGTGTGACAGCTTGGAACTCAAAAAGACAGAAACCACACCTATAGACAGAAAAATATTTTTAAGACCTAAAATGTTCCAAGGAGTGGAATAGCTGGGTCTTGAGGAAACCTTATTCCCAGTTTTCTGAGATAATGCCAGATAGATTTCAGTGATGTAACAAGAATAAATTAATAAATAATAAAAATTAAAAAAAATAAAATAAAATTTTAAAAAAAGTGACTGTAATAGTTGCATTCCCACCAGCAATGAAGAAGTGTTTCTCTCTCTCCACATTCTCACCAGCATGTGGTGTTGCTTGAATTTTTGATCTTAGCCATTCTGGTGGGTGTAAGATGGAATCTCAGAGTTATTTTGATTTGCATTTTCCTGATGACTAAGGAGGTTGAGCATTTCTTTAAGTGTTTCTCAGCCATTTGATATTCCTCTGTTGAGAATTCTCTGTTTAGTTCGGAGCCCCATTTCTCAATTGTGTTATTTGGTTTGGTGGTGCTTAATTTCTTCAGTTCTTTATGTATTTTGTATATTAGACCTTTGTCAGATGTAGGGTTGGTGAAGATCTTTTCCCAGCCTGTGGGCTTTCGTTTTGTTCTGTTGACAGTGTCTCCTGCCTTACAGAAGCTTCTCAGCCTCATGAGGTCCCATTTATTAATTGTTGACCTTAAGGCCTGGGCTTCTATTCCACTCCTTGGAATATACCCAGAAGATGCGCCAGCACACAACAAGAACATTTTCTTAACCGTGTTCATAGCAGCCTTATTCATAACTGCCAGAACATGGAAACAACCAAAGTGTTCCTCAGTAGAAGACTGGATAAAGAAACTGTGGTACATTTACACTACGGAATACTACTCAGCTATTAAAAACAAGGAATTCTCAAAATTTGTGGATGAATGGATTGAACTGGAAATGATCGTAATGAGTGAGTTAACTGAGAAGCAGAAAGAGTCAAGTGTTATATACTCACTTATCTTACCAAGAAAGTGGGACAGAGGGGAGGACATCCTACTGGGACTCAAGGTGAGAGAAGCATGGAAGAATGGGAAAATAGAAGGATTCAGAGGGTCCTAGAAAACTACAAGAAGAACATTATGACGGGTGGATCTGGGCCCCAGTGTCCTGCTCAAACTATGGCACCAGCCACGGACAATATGTGCAGTAAACATTGAACCCCTACCAAGATCTACCCAATGGACAGGACATTCTTCACAGTTGAGTGGAGAGTGGGGTCTGATTTTCACATGAACTCTGGTGCCCCATATTTAACCACATCCCCTGGATGGGGAGACCTGGTGGCACTCAGAGGAAGGATAGCAGGCTACCAAGAAGAGACTTGATACCCTATGAACATATACAGGAGGAAGAGATCTCCCTCAGTCACAGTCATAGGAGAGGGGAGTAAGGGAAAAATGAGAGGGAGGGAGGAATGGGAGGATACAAGATATGGGATAACAACTGAGATGTAATATGAATAAATTGATAAAATATATTTTAAAGAAGACCTAAAAATGAAATTCAGTTTATAATTTCTCTGTCATTCCTTCAAAATGTGTCTTGTTTTGTGTGATTCTTCTAGAACTTGTTGGGAATGCTTCCCCACTCTGCTTTCTGTATGGAGGAAAAAGTAGAAAAGTTCTAGGCTTTGATTGCCAATGAGATAGAGTCCTCTGGGACAACCTAGGAGCTACCTCCTCTGTGTGACAGCAACTAGATCATAGACATGTACTTTGGGCAAAGTCTCTGAATTCTCTGAGTTGTCTCCTAGGGCTGCAGCAGCTTATACTGATGGAAGAGTTTTCAAATTAAGTTTTCTCAAACATTTGAAACTCTGTTGGCTTTTTTAAAAATATGGCTCCAATTCTTTAATCTACAGCCCTTCAATTCAATCAGGAACAGGATACTGATATTCTATTATGTCATTTGAAAGCATCATTAAATTTTTGGGTTTATTTGCCTACAAAAAGATACTCCTAAAAAGACAGGAGTTGAAGCCAATAGATTCTATAGTATAATATTAGTATTACCGAAATAATTACTACAACTTGTGGATTAGTTAACACTTCTCATTACACAAGTAAATTTACAGAAAAATAAACAAAGTCGTACCTTTCCACTCTAAGGACAGAAAATGTTGGAAAAAATAAAATGAGACTCTAAGTATTGGGAGATATGCTACTAAGACATTATACAATGAATTGTTATAAGGCAAATTTTATCTTTATTTATTGAACTTAAAGTAACAATACATTCCAGAGCATTTGCTTTTGAATCAAAGTTAGACTGTTTATTGGCAGATACTGGATCTTTGAATGTATTTATCAGTCAGTAACTAAATACAATGAGTTGCTATTTGGCTGGTGTTTTGTTTGTTTGTTTTTGTTTGTAGTATTTGGAAAGTTCAGTGAAAGCAATTTTCTTTTAATTTAGCTTTGTCTATAGTATATACTCTGCATTTGATCTCAGAGCTTATATGTGGCTTAATATGATCCAGTTCAGTGAGAACTTAATTGCCTCAGCATTCCATGTTTTACTACATTTATTTATTTACAAAACTGTGCTTAATTGGAAATATAAGCATTATCTAAATATCAGTGCTTTATATACAAATGTATCTGTCATGAGAAATGAAAAGCATTTTAATGGTTCAAATGCATTTGACTTAATAATTTCATCTCAATGGAAAGTTAGGCTAAGAGCTGTTTGTTTAATGTTAAAGTAAAAGGCAAAGATAGTTGAATGTTTTATCTATTTTGAATTGGTAGAGATCAACTAGTAGTCAGGATAGAAATAATGATGTATTCCTCACAAATATATTAGCTTTGCAATTGTGAAGAGGGGAAAGATAGTTTCTTAACTATCTATGTGGGCTCTAGGACATAAGTAAGAAACTTTAGAAATGAGGATTACTCAAACCTACTGCTGTGGCCACAGCACAACTCCAACAAATAACGTGGGGACTATAACCAGTATGCCTTGTATTGCAAAGAGAAGAAAATAGTCAGGGAATCCACCTGGCCCTCAAAGCCAGAAAACAAGAGCTAAATTCTACCCAAAGAAATAGCTCTGCTCTGCAGTTTTAATTTTTTTACATGCTGATTGTAGTTTCCTCCCTCATTACCTCCCAATCCTACTCTTCCTTCATTCCCTAGCCCTCCACAAGGGGGCGTCCTCCTCTCTTAATATCTGATTTCAGATCAAGTATTATCTGTACTCTCAGTATCCTCTTGCCTTGTGGTCTGGAAAGTACACCAGGCTAGGGGGAATTGATCCACACTGGTGGGCCAGAGTCAAAGTCGGAAGTAGTTATACTCCCCATATTGTGGGACCCACAAGGAGACTGTGCTGCCTATGTACTACAACTAGACTGAGTGTCTAGGTCCTCGCCATGGTCCTTGGTTTGTGCATCAGCCTCTGTAGCAACCCCCTCCTTCATCGCGATTTTTTAAGTGTGTATTTTATTTGTTATAATGTGTTCACTTTACCTTCCATTGTTAGATTGTTTCCTCTCCCTCTTAACTTCCCTTTGCCAGCCTCCCTCCCTTTTCTGCTTATTTCCCTCCCCTACATCCTAGATGTAACAGATAGATATGGTTCTATAGACAGATAAGGTGAAATAGTTAGTAAGGTCTTCAAAAACCTGAGTCCTACAGAATATGGCATTTAAAGATGTTTATATCATTTTAATGATTCTTTGACAACAAGAAAGATGAACTCCTGGCAACACTCAACCTACCTCCAAGAGGATGGTGAGCATCAAAGAACCTCCTTATGGAGATGGCTTCCAATGTGGCAAACAAGCCACAGGGCAAAATGTTCTCATTTCCATTAGAGACAGAATTCTGCCTAAAATAGGGCAAGCTTGGATGCAGGCAGAGTCGACAGCCAAACTCTGCCAAGACAGGGTAAGCAAGTCCTCAATGGTTCCTGCCTCACAAATATCTGTCAGATATAATGGGCCAGAAAGATGAAGATGATGCACCTACATTTTAGAGAGTTTTGCGTGACTGTTCAGGCAGCAAACTGTCTCTGTCTACTTTTTTCTCTCTTATTATTAATTTAGGAAGCTGCTAAACTGCACTTCCTATTTATTCAGGTAATTAATTTTACTCCTACTCAAGTCTCTGATAGGATTGAAAACCAAAGAGTTGAGTGTCACAATTGAGCCTAGTTGTTTGGGCGTTAAGATGTCTTTAGGTCTACATACATGTTTTAAGATGATAGAAATGAGCTGTTATAGATATTGAGTTACATTCAGAATTTAAGACTCACCAGATAGGAAAATGTTTTTTCAAGGTTGCTAAATACAAATAGCCAAAACACTATGAATGTAACATGAATGTAGTTCCTGAACATTCTGTGGTTGTTTGCTATATGTAGTTTGTTTTATGTAGGTGTAATAATATAGATGTCTATGTTTAAAAAATTAATAATAAAAAAACTCATAAAAAATATATATCTATGTTAACATAGATTCTGAATCCTGAGAGCTATAAAATGGTACATTTGTGTACATTCATACAGCATATGCAAAATATGAATATTAAACATAGTATTCAATATATAATAAATATATTCATCAACAATATGTCTTTTTGTTCCATTAACTTTTTATCTTTTTGGAAATAGTTTCACATTTTATTTATTTTATTTTATTTTATTTTTACATGTCTTTAAACTATTGTTTTGAGATTGCAATATAATTACATTATTCTCTCCTTCCCTTATTATTCTTCAAATCCACTCATGCACTCCTACCTGATTTCTTTGAAATTCATAGCCTTTTAAAATTAATTGTTAGTGTGTGTGTGTGTGGTGTGTGTGTATTGTGTATGTGTGAGTGTGCATGTGTATGTGTGTGTTTGAGTGTGTATGTATTTTAGGGGGGTATTCTTAATGTGTAGACAACTCTAGGCGATACGTATTGATTCTCACCAGACTCATGTAAACTGAATGAAGATGGTACCAATAGACATATTAACATGGACAAGTAGAAACTCTCAAGGACTTAAGTTATATAAAGGACTATAGACAATTAAGAAATTGTGAGTAGAGAAATATTATTTTCCAGGGGGGGAGACATCAATTGATTATCCAATACCAAGTAGTCAGCCCTGAAAACACATATACAAGAAATAATATGCATATTTCATTTTAGAAGTTGGTAGGTGTCAAAAGCCAACAATCTTGTTGCCTGACCTCATAGCTACATTATTTGATCTTCCAAGGAACAAATATAGATGTTTTATATATCTGTTCCTTATGTAGCTATATTTTAAAAATAATCAAATTCTTATTTGTTTTAAACACTAAGAAAATTTCATGTTCCATGGGTGTCATAACATGACATCTAATTAAGATACAAAGACATCTCTTTATTTTAGTGTCATGAGAAATGCCACAGCACACGTTGACTAAGTAATAAAACACCTGGATCAGGATTATATATACACGGAATTATTACTGATGAAGTGAAAAAATGAAGAATAAACTATATCAAACAAGTGCAAGGATAAGCCTTTCTAAATGTTCATTATTTCTGAAACATTAATGGATGATATTATAAATAGTTTTGTGAGGTAACAAAATGCTTAACAGGAAAAAAGTTTCAAGGTCTGGAAAAAATAAGCACAGCTGAAGGTTGGAACTTTTAGAATGAGAATAAAAAGTAAATTTATATCATTCCATGTGAATGCCTATCAAATATTCAAATATGCCAACAGCAACAACAAAATATCCTGAAAACTAGATTAACCATTTATGTTTAACAAGTGGGCTTGTGCATATATTCATGAAATCAGAATTTAAAATAGCATATTTAGAGTTAAAAAATGCTGTCTCTGTCCTTTAACAGACTGGCCTATGTATTTACAACATAACTAATTATGTTGTCAAGATTAAGACCTCTGTCTATGAACTGTTTCTCAGAGGATCAGAAAATACTTGGTGGCTGGTTAAATATTTTAAATACATATTCTTATATAAATGAAAAAAATCATTTAATTAGATACTTATTCAGGAAATGAATTTCCCTTTCTATCTTCAGTGCTACTGCATTCCTGTTTTTTCTGTGTATTCCACTTCATTCTCAGGGACCCCATCTCATTATTCCTGTATCCAATAAAGACATTTATACAACTGATGTAGTAATGGATAATCAAGACAGTTTATCTCTGAATATTTTGTAGATTTATTGTCTATCACTGGCACGTAACTACTACACACTGTTTTTAACTTTTTTCCCAATGTAGTGTTATTAACAAAGGGAGAATAGCATGTTTTCTTCGTTACCAAAGACTATTAGATTAAAGAGAGCAATATTACAAAATTAATGACTGATGATTATGAAGGGAAGTCAGGGCAGGTAGTAACTGAAGCAGAAGTCATGGAAAGTAATGCTTATAAGTTTAATAATCATGGCTGACTCAGTCTCTTTTTTAGTACTTAGAACTACTTTCTCAAAGATGACACTGTGCAGAGTGAGATTTCATTAGTCAAAAAAAGGCCCCATATATTTGACTATAAGAAAACTGATGGAGACATTTTTAAGTGAGATCCCTCTTTCAAATGACTTTAACTTATATCAAGTTTAAAATAACCATAACAATAAAATGATAACTAGCCTACTAGACAAAATGTAGACAGATTGATAGATTAGATAGAGTGATACATGAGAAAGAGAGAGAGAGAGAGAGAGAGAGAGAGAGAGAGAGAGAGAGAGAGGGAGGGAGAGAGAGAGAGAGAGAGGGAGAGAGAGAGAGAGGCATATGGATGATAGGTAGATAGGATAGATAGATAATAGAGAGATCACATATACATATATATATATATATATATATACTAGATAGATAAACTATAAATAGATGATAAAATATAGAGATAAGTGTATTGATTTATAATAGATTTTTGATAAAAGTACAAATAAAGGGGTTTATGATTATTGATATCTCTTGCGGAAATGCCTATGACAGGACCTAGAAAAAGCTGATATGTGGACAGAGGACTTGTCCAATATGGTTCAATTACAATGTCTCCTGAGATGCAAGATCTACTGTGGATGGATTACTGTCTTGCAAGATGTAAGCATTGTGAGAGATATTATCTTACCTGTAAGCAAGAAAATAGACATAGTTCCATAACATTACATCACCACAAACATCTTGCTTTTCAGTTTTGTAATATTGCCCTTTTTAATCTAATAGTCTTTGGTAACAAAGAAAACAAGCTATTTTCCATTTGTTAATAACAGTACATTGGAAAAATAGTTAAAAACAGTGTGTTGTAGTTATGTGCTAGACAGTGGTACTGTACATATTTAATCCCAGCACAGATCTCTGTGTTAATCCCAGGTAGATCTCTGAGTTTTAGGCGAGTCTGCTTTACAAAGTATGATCCAGTACAGCCAGAGAAACTCTGTCTGAAAAACACAAAACAGCAACAATAATAATAGTAAATCAGTAATACTTTGAAAATCTGTTGTAAGCTCATGAACAAAGATCATGAACAGAAGTTTTACCAATTACCAATTGGGTAATGAATTCAACAGAATATGAAATTAGTAAGTATAGAATAACTTTATAAAAAGAAAGGATAATCTGTCATCTACCTCTGAAGCAAATGGTGTTGTAGATTCAAACGCTCTGTTTTGATGTTTCCTAGGAAATAACAAACCCCCATCGGTACACATTTACCATTTCTCTTTATGCTTTAGTACCACTACTTTATATAAATGATTTGATTGTAGAAAACAGCACACTGAAGGCTGAAATTACACTCTATAAAAGATAATTGTATCTGAAGAAAAGAATCCTCAAACTGAAACATATGTAGTTATTACCTATTGAATATATTAGTGAGGATTTTTTTATACATAGGTTTATATTGCCAGACATGGGCAACTCGTACTGAAAATATGAAACAGCTCCTGAGATGCAACTTTGTGTTCAAATAATAGAAATATAGAGTATGGTTGAGCTGACAAAGTAAGAATATATGAAATGGTTTATGGGAATCTAGTAGTCAGTACTCCAATTAAAAAATCATAAAGTACATAATGGAGTTTGGATAGACATATTCTGCTTGAATAGACAATGCAGTTCCCAGACGACATAGGTTAGTAAATAAAAATCTCATTGTCACACATAAAATACATCCCTCTGAGTTATTGGTTAGCAGGGGGCTAATATGAAGCACCCAAAATAAATCAGGCTTTTGCTAGTGCTTTTGCTTTTGTTCACCCAGAAGAGCTAGATGGCAAGAACCTGCAGCTCAAGAAACTCCTCATTTTATGTGCAGGACATAGAGAATCAATCCTGAGCTGTCTGGAAAGCTCTCTCTTTGATAGATTGCTTATCTAGCCTGAAGGAGGTGCTCTGCAAGTAGCTAGGGGAAAAGTTATCATTGGCCTTACTCTGTTCTGGACTCTGCATGGTATACTATTAACTTTCTTGACAAGATGTAGTAACTGGTTCTATGGCATCATGGTGGCTATGGAGGTAACAACCATTCCTTATGAGGTTTGTTACAACATTAGTATTTCATGCCTATTACTGTAAACTTGGTTAAACCCCAATGGTAGGAGGAATTATACATTCTTATTTGGTAACTTATATTGATTAGCTAACTAGCTTTGCTGTAAAACAGCTTTCTAAATATTTCTGGTTATAACTATAGATTTGTGATACTACTTGCAACCTTTTACTTAGATGTCTTCTTCTTCTTCTTCTTCTTCTTCTTCTTCTTCTTCTTCTTCTTC
>OU015747.1:96797555-96815562 GCA_907169655.1 Acomys percivali
CTTCTTCTTCTTCTTCTTCTTCTTCTTCTTCTTCTTCTTCTTCTTCTCCTTCTTCTTCTTCTTGCAGTTAATGTTTAACGCACAGATTCATAAACAGTGAAAGTTCCAAATATGATTATCTGTGAGTGCAGGTTAGGTTTTGGTCTCTCTTGCTCTGCTGCAGAAAAAGAAAGAAAAAAATGACCCTGAAGAGACGGGACAGATAGACCTCAGCCAAAATGGTTGAGTTTTGAGGCGTCATTTTCTTTCCTTTACTTGAAGGGGAAACAGCCTTTTTCCACTCGTACATTTAAAGTCCTCCAAATATGGGGTGGTACCAGTTCTGGACAAGAACCACTGTGTCGTAGAATCCTCAGAAGATCTGAACTTCTTAACTCTGAAGATGGAATTTGATGGCATTTACTGTTGGCCACTGCCAGGCCCGATTTGTGTTTTTTTTTTAATTAATTTATTCGTATTACATCTCTATTGTTAACCCTTCCCCTGTTTCCTCCCATTCTTCCCTCCCTCACACTTTCCCCCTTTTCCCCTCCCCTATGTCTGTGATTGAGGGAGACCTCCTCCCCCTATATATGCTCTTAGGATATCGAGTCTCTTCTTAGTAACTTGCTATCCCTCCTCTGAGTGCCGTCAGGCCTCCCCATCCAGGGGACATGGTCAGAAAAGGGGCACCAGAGTTCGTGTGAGAGTCAGATCTCACTCTCCACTCAACGGTGGAGAATATCATGTTCGTCGGCTAGGTCTTGGTAGGGGAGCCAAGTTTACTGCCTATATTCTCCTTGGCTGGTGCCTTAGTTTGAGGAGGACCCCAGGCCCCAGATCTGCCTGTCATAAAGTTCTTCTTGTAGGTTTCCAGGACCCTGTGGGTCGTACTATTTCCCCATTCTTCCATGCTACTCTCGCCTAAAGTCTCAAGAGGATGACCTCTCCTCTGACCCACTTTCCTGGTAAGTAAAATTTTTCATGGTATATATCCCTTGGACTAGTGTTTTGATATAAGTGAGTATATACTGTTTGTCTCTTTTTGCTTCTGGATGAACTCACTTATTATGATAATTTCTAGATCAATCCATTTGCCCACAAATTTTTGGAATTCCTTGTTTTTAATAGCTGAGTAGTATTCCATAGTGTAAATGTACCACAGTTTCTTAGTCCATTCTTCTACTGAGGGACACTTAGGCTGTTTCCATGTTCTGGCTATTATGTATAAAGCAGCTATGAACATGATTGAGCATATGTCCCTGTTGTGTGGTAGGGCATTTTCTGGGTATATTCCCAGGAGTGGGATAGCTGGGTCTTGAGGAAGGTCTATTCTCATTTTTCTGAGAAAGTGCCAGATAGCTTTCCAAAGTGGTTGTACTAGTTTGCATTCCCACCAGCAATGAAGGAGTGTTCCTCTCTTTCCACATCCTCGCCAACATGTGGTGTCATTTGAGTTTTTGATCTTAGTCATTCTGATGTGTGTAAGATGGAATCTCAGTGTCATTTTGATTTGTATTTCTCTGATGACTAACGAGGACTACATTTTTTTAAGTGTTTCTTGGCCATTTGATACTCCTCTGTTGAGAATTCTCTGTTAAGTTCCAAGCCCCATTTCGCAATTGGGTTGTTTGGTTTTGTGGTGTTTAATTTCTTGAGTTCTTTATATATTTTGGATATTAAACCTTTGTCGGATGAAGAGTTGGTGAAGATCTTTTCCCAGTCTGTAGGCTGTCGCTTTGTTCTACTGACAGTGTCTCCTGCCTTACAGAAGCTTCTCAGCCTCATGAGGTCCAGTTTATTAATTGTTGACATTAAGGCCTGGGTTGTTGGTGTACTGTTCAGGAAGTTGTTTCCTGTGCCTATGTGACCCAGGCTCTTCCCCACTTTTTCCTCTAACTGAATTAATGTCTCTGGTTCCGACTTGTGTTTTAAGGAATACTGAGTGCTTCATATAGAAACTAAAGGGGTGAACTTGTTAAACCATCAGCCTGAGATTAGTGATGGTTTCCTCTCATTTTAAGAGTCTAAATATGGGGTGGGATAGCAGATGTAAAAAAAAAAAACTTTTCCAATTTTATTGTATTACAATTAAATGTGAGCTGGTTTCCCATTAAAAAAAAAAAAAAGAAGAGTGGACCGCCTATAACAACTTCCAGCCCTCATATAAGGCTTAAGGAGATTTGCAGAATGGAAGAAAAAGTGAATATATGTACCAGTGGATGGGGAGAGGAACTGTAAAATACTAACTTCCCAACAAGAATAACCACTCAAATCACAGCAGCTGAGGATAGTAGCAAGCTATCAAGGCAATTAAAATTCCAGAGTGAAGAGGATGAGGGTTTGCAAAAGAGATGCCAAGGGAGACAGTCAGTCTTCTTAGATATGGTAAATGGTAGGTTGTCCATGACACAGTGGATGGCCCCACATCCATGGCCATATGGGTAGCAATATTGGGACTCAAGTTGTTATCAATTACAGTAAAAAAGTCGACAGGAATTAGGGAGGGAAAAAATTGAGAGAACTATGGAAAGTGGAAAAAATAGTGGTGAATGGATAAAATCAAAATTCATTGTGAACATATTTGAAACATTTTACAATTAGAAATACATTATTTTTTTATTAATTTATTCTTGTTACATCTCTATGGTTATCCCATCCCTTGTATCCTCCCATTCTTCCCTCCCTCCCATTTTCCCCTTATTCCCCTCCCCTATGACTGTTCCTGAGGGGGATTACCTCCCCCTGTATATGCTCATAGGGTATCAAGTCTCTTCTCGGTAACCTGCTGTCCTTCTTCTGAGTGCCACCAGGTCTCCCCCTCCAGGGGACATGGTCAAATGTGAGGCACCAGAGTACATGAGAAAGTCATATCCCACTCTCCACTCAAGTGTGGAGACTGTTCTGCCCATTGGATATATCTGGGTAGGGGTTTAAAGTTTACCGCCTGTATTGTCCTTGGCTGGTGCCATAGTTTGAGTGGGACCTCTTGGTCCAAATCTGCCTATCATAATGTTCTACTTGTAGGTTTCTAGGACCCTCTGGATCCTTCTACTTTGCTATTCTCCCATGCTTCTCTCATCTAGAGTCCCAATATATTTTAAAAATAACATCTATATGTTAGTATTTCTGATATTTATACTTCCTGTTCAAACCCATATTCAAGCCAAGTAAACCCCATTCAACTCAACCAAAAGCATCTATAAATTAAACTTCTCAAAGTTTACCTTTAAGTTGCTCATCCAAAGCCCAGGCAGACATGTACTTTCCTTATTGTTATAATTATGTTCACTATAGTAAACAAAATTGTTATTTTACCATGATGCTAATGCCAAATTCTTAAATGTTTTCATTGAATTTGTTTCCTGCCTTCCTTTCTTCCATCTTTCCTTCTTCCCCCATTCCTCTCTTCATCTTCTTTCTTTAGCAGCATGATTTGTAATATCCTGACAAATTCAAATGCAAATTTGAGGATGTATGTTTACCTCTACCACCTTAGCCAAGTCTAAACCATGAGTTGATTGGATTTTTTAGTGGCCTCTTAATTCTTTACTCATTCTGTTTTAGGATCCCTTTTAACTTTGTATGACAAGAGAATTTTTTTATTAAATTCTAATATATTTAAAGAAAAAGGCTAATAAGTTAAATTTTATTTCAAATTATAATTCAAGTAGTCATTCTAATTCACTCCTTTGTAAGTGTTTTTGAGACATTGTTATGTTGCTTGTTTGTTTGTTTGCTTGTTTTGATACTGGGTATCATATAGTGCAGGTAGCCCTTCAACAATCTCACTATGATATCATGGATGGCATTCAAATGTTCATCCTTCCATTACTACCTCCCATGTGCCAGATATTGCGATCATATATCACTTTCCTAATTTGGGGAGTATTGTAGAGATAAACCAGGGTCTTATTCATGCTAGGCAAGCACTCTCCCAACTGGGTCACTCTGAGCTTCTAAGTGTTTTTTTTTTTTTTTAATTTTTAGAATGTTTACTTTTTAATTTTTTAATTGATTTTTTAAATTAATTTATTCTTGTTACATTTCAATGGTTATCCCATCCCTTGTATCCTCTCATTCTTTCCTCCCTCCCATTTTCCCCTTACTCCCCATCCTCTATTGGGACTCTAGATGAGAGCAGCATGGGAGAATAGCAAAGTAGAAGGATCCAGAGGGTCCTAGAAACCTACAAGTAGTACATTATGGTAGGCAGATTTGGGCCAAGGGGTCCCGCTCAAACTAAGGCACCAGCCAAGGACAATACAGGCAGTAAACTTTAAACCCCTACCCCGATCTAGCCAATAGTCAGAACATTCTCCACAGTTGAGTGGAGAGTAGGGTATGACTTTCACATGTACTCTAGTGCTTCATATTTGACTATGTCCCCTGGAGGGGGAGACCTGGTGGCACTCAGAGGAAGGACAGCAGGCGACCTAGAAGAGACTTGATACCATATGAACATATAAAGGGGGAGGAAGTCCCCCTCAGGCACAGTTCTAAGTAGTTTTTAATCTTACTTTCTACTGCTTTCTGTTTAAAATCACTGGTCTCCTGTTCTCAGCACAAACCAGGTAATTGGTTTTGTCTTTTGTGTTGTCTCATTTTAGATAGTGTTCAGATAGTTATCACTGGCATCTCCTCAGTTAGTCTGTCCAGCAAATACTTCCTTCCTGCTAGTCATATCATGCTTGACAATACTATCAAATCAACGAACTGTGCCCTACTCTCTGATGACCCCTTCTTTGTTTTTCTCCCCAACACATTACCCCGTGACTTAACATACATTTGCCTACTTGCCTGTCATCATCTTTTTCTGAGAATATAAGCAACATAAAGGTTGTATGGAGGAGTTATATCCATTGTCATTGCTTTTTTTCTTAATAAGAAGTGTGAACTGAGCATGATAGCTCACACCTTTAATCCCAGCATTCAGAGAGGCAGAGGCAGGTGGATCACAGTGAGTTTAAGGTCAGCCTGGTCTACAAAGTGAGTCCAGGACAAGTGAGCTCAAGGCTGCACTGAGGCAAGCTCTCTCGAAAAAAAAAAAAAAAACAAAAAACGAAACATAGAAACAAAGGGCGTGTAATGAACTGATCTATAACAAATCTGCATTATGATATCTACCAAGAAATATCAGAGAGATCATTTAATTCTAAAGGTAAACTAAAATACTATATATTCAAATATATTTATAATATATGACATATTATATATATTATATATAATACATTTCTTGTCAAAATGGTACATCAGATAAAGATACTCGTCATCAATGTTGTTAACCTTAAATTGATTTGTGGGATTAACATGGGAAAAGAGAGAACTGACTCTTCCAAGTTGTGCTCTGATCTTTGCACCATACCATGGCACATATGACCCATGATATTTATGTAGGAAAAATAAATAAGGGTAACAATAAAATTTAGAATATAATAAAAATAAAGTAACAAAATCACAAAATATTATATATATATATATATATATATATATGAATCAGACAAGATATACAATGTATTTAATCCCTATTAACATTGCTTAAAAATTCTCACAATTCATTATGAGAAAAATAAAGACAATGAAGCATGAATGAAAAAATAAAATATAAGCCAGGGAAAAATAATGGATATTTCCATAAAGCAGATATTGGAAAACAAATAGTTGTGAATAACAGCAAGTTTAACACAGAAATGAAATGTATTGCTAAATTACAAAGTAGTGATAAGTATGCAATACATTTTTTTCATTAAAAATCTAGCCAAAGGGGCATGTCCCACGAAAGCCTTCACTTACCAGGAAACAGGGACAGAGGGGAGGACATCCTGTTGGGACTCTAGATGAGATAAGCATGGGAGAATAGCAATGTAGAAGGATTCAGTGGGTCCTAGAAACCTACAAGTAGAACATTGTGATAGGCAGATTTGGGCCCAGGGGTCCCGCTCAAACTAAGGCACCAGCCAAGGACAATACAGGCGGTAAACTTTAAACCCCTACCCAGATCTATCCAATGGGCAGAACAGTCTCCACACTTGAGTGGAGAGTGGGATATGACTTTCTCATGTACTCTGGTGCCTCACATTTGAGTATGTCCCCTGGAGGGGGAGACTTGGTGGCACTCAGAGAAAGGACAGCAGGTTACCGAGAAGAGACTTGATACCCTATGAGCATACACAGGGGGAGGTAATCCCCCTCAGGAACAGTCATAGGGGAGGGGAATAAGGGGAAAATGGGAGGGAGGGAAGAATTGGAGGATACATGGGATGGGATAACCATTGAGATGTAACAAGAATAAATTAAGAATAAAAATAAATTCTAAAACATAAAAAAAAATCTAGTCACTATGATAGGTGTGATGACATGTCCTTAATCCTACCTCCTAAAGGCAGAGGCAGGTAGCTCTCTTGAGTGCCAGTACTGCATGGTCTATGTGGTATATTCTAGGGCACCTAGAATGAGATTCTATTTGAAAAAGTTGCTGTTTCCAATAGACTTTAGTTTCATTTTACTCATATGATAGTATTTAAACTATTTTAAAAGAAAGTTATCTAAGAAACATTTTAATGTAAATAAAATTTGTATCAAAAAGATTTACTAAGATTCAAAAAAGCTATATCTTAACAAAATCATCTTCCTAGTAGTGGTGGATATATATATATATATATTTATATATATATATATTTATATATATATAATATTTCATTAACCATTTAGAGTTTAAAATGCTTCAATTAGATGCCATTTTTCAATTTTAGTAACAAAAACAATATTGTATTAACCAAAGTTCAACTACAAAAAAAAAGCTGTATTTCTTAGCTATTTAAAAGAAAAAACACAAGGAAAAACCAATTACCTAATGCTGTAATGTTTATCAGAATCTGACTGATGGCTGGTATCATTTCTTAGATAGTTTTGTAATAAATACTGGATTTTACAGTGTTTCTGTGGACATAAGTTGCCTCAGGTTATTCTAAATATAATTAAGGAGAGATGAAACATAGGTCATAATAATAGAAACAGCGCCCTTGGTGAAATGCAATCATCATATCGACAGATTTATATGTTGGCAATTGAGATAACTGTGCGAGTTGTCTCCTCTGTCCTCACCTCTTGAAAGGATGGCTGCCAGCTTTGCTGCATACTTCCTGGATATGTTCGCTTGTCATCTAGATAGTGTGTACACAGGGAATGCAAACTAATTTTAATGTGCACTGAAGCAAAATATTACTGGGAAGGTGAAGCTACTAAACTATTGAGCATATAAATTGTTTGCCAGTATTCATGACTTTATGATTATCAGGCATTCTGAATGTTCCACACCACTGCTCCTCCCTATTAGTATAGATAACTGAGATGAGAATTATTGTAGTAGAGGAAGGTTAATATAATTCATTTCACTCTCTTTATACAAGCAATAAGTATGCTTATTCTGATATATTTCAAGAAAAAAGAAAGGAAACATTAAAAATTCATTCAGCGACCAAAAATCCCATTACACCTGACTGTGATTTTGCCCTAGGTTTCATGAGTACTCCCAAAGCATATGGACACTCCCACCTCTCTGCTTTCCTGAAGACATGTTTATTCTGTTCACTTGTACCAAGAATTTTGTTTCAGTGCCTGGTACAAAACATAGGTGCACCTCTTATTTCTTGAGACTCAGCTTGCTCGATTATCTTAGATTTCTTGACTATATATCACGGTACCTGATGCAAAGGGTGTATAGTACATATTTACTTATTAATGTTTTTTTTTCTTAAAGAGACAACTGACCTCACTACCTCCCCAAGAACTAGCAAAGGTCTAGAGAAAGGGAGCATCCTGTCCTGTGCCCACAGTCAGAGCCTGTTCCACTGACTTGTATCCCAGAAATATTTCTGTTTCAGTTAGTTTACATTACTGAACATAGTTTATCTATTTGTTTCCCCTTTGTTCAGCAGAAAAAGTCATTCTGTGTTACACGATCCTTTGTAAGTTATCACTTAGTGCATTATTTATTTTAGGTATATGTTTAATACATGTCTAGAATTTCCATTAATTTCTTTGTTTCATTTGAGATTTTTGTCTACAGACATATAATAGAATTTGTCTTTTTTATTATTTTTTATGTAATATTTTATTATGTTTCTTTTTACGGTATACTTTTATATTATTACATATGAGTAAAATAAACTACATACAGCAGGAAGAATCATGAGACAATCAGGAATTATATAAATGTTATATTCATAGTGATTTGGCTATTTGTATTTGGCAAACTTGAAGTAAACATCTTTCCTGTCTTGTTGGGTCTAAATTTCTGAATGGAGATTAATATCTATCATATTTCATCTCTATTAATTTAAAACATCTATCTTGATCCAAAACTATCTTAACCCCTAACCTACTAAGCTTAATTGAAAGACTAAACTATCTGGTCTTCAAACCCATTACAGCCTTGAGAAGGGATAAAAGTTAAATATACGAGTGACTCAAGAGTGCAGGTTAACAGCTTCCAAAATGAAAATATGACAGAAACAGTTTACTATCTGAACAGTCACCCAATACTCTATCTCAATTAAATAAATTGAATATTTACATGGGAATGAAACTGGCATGGTTTCCATACATTTGACTAGATATTTAAATTCCTGTCATCACATGACTTATTTATAATCTAGTAAATTGGCATTTAAATCACGAGTATTGTAAAGATGAAGTGAACTCATTTTACATCTCTAGAAATTGAGTATCACTTGAGAAAGTCAAATCCCTCTCTCCACTCAAGTGTGGAGACTGTCCTGTCCATGGGCTAGATCAGGGTAGGGGTTTAAAATTTACCGCCTGTATTGTCCTTGGCTAGGGCCTTAGTTTGAGCGGGACCCCATGACCCAAATCTGCCTATCATAGGGAGGGGAATAAGGGGAAAATGGGAGGGAGGGGAGAATGGGAGGATACAAGGGATGGGATAACCATAGAGATGTAACAAGAATAAATTAATTAAAAAAATAAATAAAGAAAAAAAGAAAAAAAAAGAAATTGAGTATCACTATTGTATCAACTACTACACACATCATAAGGAGACATAACATTTGGAAACTTCGAACCATCTTTGTAATGTGACTCAGAGTAGATGAAATCAATGGCAACCCCAATATCAAGGAGCTGGGTGGCAGTGTGGTAGTCTTGTGGAGCCAGGAAGACTCATGAATATCTACTGAATAGAAGAATACCCACATTTTAAATTATCAATACTATTTCTATTATAAGATTGCTTTCAGCAGTTTATAATAAATAAGAATAGAAAATTAATACATTTTATAGAATTGAGAAATCACATTTATACAAGAATAAAACTGTATGTTATTAAAAATATCATTTGTAGTCTATTCTTACCCTTTAAAGCAAATATTTTATGCATAAACTTGTCTTTTGCTTCCACATTGAGGGTTGTTATTTCCTTTTTCCTCCAAACATTTGTTTGTTTGTTTTGTTTTTGTTTTCGCTTTTCAAAACAGGGTTTCTCTGTGTTAGCCTTGGCTGTCCTGAACTCACTTTTTAGACCATGCTGGTCTCAAATTCACAGATACCCGTCTGCCTCTGGTTCCCCAGTGCTGGGATTAAAGGTGTGTGCCACCATGTCCTTCACATATCCGAAACAATATTTGTTTTATTTTAAGTATTTGCTTTTATACCAGAAACTAATAAGCACTGAATAGTTGCCTGTTAGTGACTGTTTACAGACTGATTAATACTTACACTTTTAAAGGAGTCTATTGTTTCAAGTACTTGAAGTGAATGAGATTAATTGCTTCTACTTATTCTTGTGTGAAATTGCAGAGTGGTGTAAATAGACATAAAAATTTGAAATCAGTAGAATTTAGATATAAAGAGTAATTAGTGAGATTTCTTCTAAGAAAATGTCCTCTATAGCAGAAACCTTTGAAACTAAGACTGTTTACAATTAATTTCACAAGAATACTCTCTTATTATTCATTCGTACTTCTGTCTCTTACTGTCAAACATTTGTTTTATATGGTGTACATTTTCTGTTGTGTGTATATCATCTATCAATATCTACCTTTCTATCATTTATCTCTCATACAAAATTTATCCATCACTCTCAGTTTGTTCTTCTATCATCTATCATTTACCTGTAATATATCTGACATCTATATCCATTTATCATCTACCTATTATCTATCATTTATTATTTATTCATCATCTATCAATAATTTACTGATCATCATCTATTTATCTAACTTCTATATATTTGTCTATATATCATCTATTGATCATATTTCTCTATATTTATGTATCATATATCGTCTTATCTAAACTCTAAGCATTCATTCATATATAATTAAAAGCTATACTTTACACTTTAATGTTCTTTAAATGGCATTATGCTGCATTTGGAACATTTTGTCATTTGAACTACATTTTGGTAATAATAGTTTTACACTGGTAGTGTTCTCATAAAAGACACTTTTCCTATTTGTAGTTCTAGTACACCCTGAGTACGAAGTTTATAATGATTTTATTTTATTTATTTTGTTTTTTTATTAATTTATTCATATTATATCTCAATGGTTATCTTATCCCTTGTATCCTCCCATTCCTCCCTCCCTCCCATTTTCCCACTGCTCCCCTCCCCTATTACTGTGACTGTGGCTGAGGGGGACTTCCTCCCCCTGTATATGCTCATAGGATATCAAGTCTCTTCTTGGTAACCTGCTATCCTTCCTCTGGGTGCCACCAGATCTCCCCATCCAGGGGACATGGTCAAATATGAGGCACCAGAGTACGTGTGAAAGTCAGACTCCACTCTCCACTCAACTGTGGAGAATATCCTGTTCATTGGCTAGATCTGGGTAGGGGTTTGAAGTTTACTGCCTGTATTGTCCTTGGCTGGTGCCATAGTTTGAGCAGGACCCCTGGGCCCAAATCTGCCTACCATAATGTTCTACTTGTAGGTTTCTAGGACCCTCTGGATCCTTCTACTTTGCCATTCTCCCATGCTTCTCTCATGGTGGCACTCAGAGGAAGGATAGCGGGTTACCAAGAATAGACTTGATACCCTATGAGCATATACAGGGGGAGGAGGTCCCCCTCAGTCACAGTCATAGGGGAGGGGAGTAAGGGGAATATGGGAGGGAGGGGGAATGGGAGGATACAAGGGATAGGATAACCATTGATATGTAATATGAATAAATTAATAACATAAAATTAAAAAAAGAAATCCAAGAGTGGAATGGATATGAGATGATGTAGCCTCCTAAGGCAACCAGGGACAGGAAAAATAGAATTGATTTATCAGACATTCTCTAGCACTCTCCTTAGGTGATTTTATCTAAGCCTCTGCCATTGGTGTTACCACAGAATTCCTGAGGGAACACTCATCCACATGGCCCCTTAGTGCATGGACTGAGCCCATGTGCTTGCTTATTTCATGAACCCAAAGCCTTGGCACTCTACTCCTCTTTCTCTCTTATGATAGAAAAACTATGGTTCACTCCTGTAATTTCTTGTGATATTTTCATTAGTTATGCTGTATACAGTGATGCAGCCAACAATAGTATTGCCCCATCTACAGATGGCCATTGCCAGAACAGCCTGATTAATTGAGAGATTTTTCTGGTAGAATCATGTATAGTTATTCTCCTGATCATACAATGGATTCATATACAGATCAAGAATGGCAGCACTTTTCAGAGGACAATGATCTTCATCCTCCTTCTAAGAAGTCTGTCTTGGTTTGTTGTTCTTCCATTGAGGATTGGCTGTTTAGATAGCAGGCACATTTTTGCTGGATGCTGAATCTAGGAATTTCATTCAGTTGGTAAGACAGACTACTTTTCTTTGGTCATGGTAGATTCACAAGATTTAGACAACATAGGTTTTTATGAAGCTTCTACTGTTGACAGTATGTACAGCTAAGTAACTCCTTCTGCAATTTTCTGCTGGAGCTTGCTCCCTAAAATGTCACTTCCTTTTACAAATTCTCAAGAAAGTGTATTCTAATTTAAATATCCTCATGATGCCATTAAAGCAAGCACTAGAGTCCTTTACCTTAAAATTACCTGATAATCTTCAATGACAAAGGGAAGTTATATAAAAATGCATCAATATTAAGCAAGAAACTACTTTTCAGAGGAACTATAATGAATAGATTCAAGCAAAATATTGGTCCAAAACAATAACAAAAGTATTCATATTGTTGTTTACTAAGTTCTCAGTCCAATGCAATAATATTTGCGTATTCTATTTTTCATGAATTAATGAATTTATTCACTATATTGCCCAATTTCTACATCCCTCCCTCTTCTCTTCCCGCACACCCACTCTGCCAATCCCCATCTCAGTTCTTCTCAGAGAAGAGGAGGCCTCCTCTTGGTAGCAACCCATCCTGGCACATCAACTCACAGCAGGATTAAGTGCATCCTCTCTCACTGAGGCAATATAACACATCCTAGTGTGGGAAAGTTATTCAAAGGCAGGCAGCAAAGTCAGAGACATCCCCATCCCCATTCCAATTGTTAGGAGACTCACATAAAGAGCAAACTGCATGAATGCTACATATTTATAAGGGGCCAAGTTCCAGCCTATGCATGCTCTTTGGTTGGTAGTCCAGTCTCTGCAAGCTCCGTGGGCCCACGTTCATCAGAGACTACCAGAGGCCTGCTGTCAACTGGGACTACTTGCTATCATTATGGAGGCTTGCTATCATTATGGAGTTCCAGCAGTGGTAAACTTCACCTGCTCCCCTGTGCTCCATTTTTGGAGAACTGTCAAACCAAGGGACAACCAGATAATTAAAGGCTAACATAAGAACATAATAACAACAGCCAGGGAACTATGGCACCACCAGAATCCAGAGATCTCTTATGTCTAATACCAGTAAATCAGATTATAAGAACCTCACAAAAGAGCCTTTTCTATTAACTACGGTCTGTGTAAGTGATTGCCGATGTTTTACTATCATAGCATCAGTAACTGATTTGTGTAAGCCTGATTAGTTTAGTGTTAACCACCAGGTCATGCCTTGATGGTTGGCCAGACAATAAGTTTAACAAACATAGCTTCTTTAACTATTCATTCACCCAGTACTCAGATCTCCCACTATCCTTTTGGAATTCTGGTTTGCTTTAATTTCTACGTAGTAAAAAGATGATATTGTGTCTCTACCATTCAAATTCAGTATGAGCAATTAAAACTTACCAGAAATTAGAGTCAGTCAATATCCCTAAAGAGAAAGAAAAGCCAATATGTCCAGCTTCTCTGCAGCATCTGTCTTAATTATACAGTTGGTTAAATACAATGTAACCACTGGAATACATCCAATGGTGTTTTTCAATTCCTAACCTCATTACTACTTCATGTTCTCAACCACAAATAGCATCTCTTAAGACTAGAGAACTCTCTTTCCAAGTCTTATTTCACAGAGCTGCTGCACATTGCATTTTTAACTACTGCACCTTGTACAGGGTCAAGAACCCAGCCCATAAAGCTGGAGATAGTCAAACATATTAGCCTAATCTATTCAGGGTTTCATCCCTGTTGTTTCTGCTGCTTATTTTCCTGAAGTCTATTGCTTTAATTAAAGGAGCCATTTGCAGTCCCTGTTTCAAATATTTATCTTTTTAGATCATGATCTTTATAATTGAATTTGGATTGTTCCAGATTAGACCAAATAAAGCAAGTTTGCCATAGCATTTTAATAGCAGAGGGTCAGGCTTCGGTGCTTTCCATACTGTTGTATATCAACCCGAGTGAGAATCTCATCAAATGATTCTACAAAACCTACCATCCACAATTCATCTGTTACAGACTTGGGAAAATCAGGGTGATTATCCTTCCCATTCCTGTGGTTTCCTTCTTTCACAACATTTTTGTATGAGACAACTGTTGTTCACATCTGTTGCCCCATGCATGGTATTGGTGGGAGTCATTTGTTTCAAGCTACCTTTTACCCTTCCAAGTTCAGATATTCCAGAAAGAAAGAATTTAAGATAAATGAATCCTCCATCATGTGATGCTATCTCTGATGTGTGAGCTCTATATAGCTTTCCAAAAGAAGACCTGGGTACTTAGCACATGGGACATTTTTTCAGTCTACTAGTGGTGGTTACCTGTATCACATAGTAAAGAGATGGTGACGACCCATTTCCAAGAGGAGCTGTAGCTGCCACTCATCCACTGCAGGCCAGTGGCTTCTGCTATCTCCATTAGTCACCTGAAGTCTGAAGTCAAATGTAATGGGTAAACTCAAACAATCTTATCTATTTTGTGGTTTAAATCACTATAATATATTGCTCTGAATGATGTTTACAAGATCTATAGTAGGTGCTACTGTCAAAGCTACTGTTGGTATTTTCTCTCAGAGACAACAGAATGTTCTTTACACCCAAATACTGGTGTTATTTTTACTTCATTCATCTCAGCAGCCTTGGCATTATTTGGAGAGTGAATATTGCATCACTCTAGGTACACAGGAAACATGAAATAGTCTCCCACAAGTAGAAATCCATGCCTATTTTCTTAAGCTCCTATGTTAAGGTTTTTCTTAAATATATTATTAGTGTGATTTTTCTCTCCCTCTCTTTTTCTCTTTCCATTTATTTCCTCTCTGTTTTCCCCAGGGTTCAAAAACACAAGTGTGTGTGTGTGTGTGTGTGTGTGTGTGTGTGTGTGTGTCAATATCTCCCTGTGCCTGTGAAAAGAGAATGTTAATGCAACATTGTGTTTTCAAAGGTCAGGGGATAGCATCTATGAATCATTTCTCTCTGTCTTCTTTGAGATCTAGAATACAACTCAAGTCCTCAAGCCTTCTTTTTGTTGAGCCATCTGGCTGCCATCCTCCAGCTTTTATGTCAGCATCAGTCAGCACTGATAATGCACAAAATAGAGTAATTTCAGGAGGTAGAGGTAGTTGGATCTGTGTAAGTTCAAGGTCAGCCACTACTACATAGAAAAACACTTTCTTAAAAGAAACCTTTTCTAAACATTTTATTTATTTTAACATTTTAACATGAAGTTACACATTTCTATACTACAGTTAGGAGACTGACGACATAGTTCATTATTTGTTTAGACAAAGGGGTCATAGTTATTAGGATGGGTTGGGATGACATACGAATCATGAATTGATATAAAATATGAGAACTACATAATACAGATCAACAAAATTCAGCTGTCTTCCTACAAGTACAAAATATGTATAGCATTATTAAATGAGTAAACTGTAGATGAAAATTAATCATGAATGACATAAAGTTGCAATAATTAAATCTATGTTACAGATTAACACATAGTATATACAAGATAGTGTCAATAAATTTCATACATAAGTTGCCAAGGATGATGAGACAAGATAAACACATATGAGTAATCAAGTATGATGAAATTCTTTGTTGATTATAATCTCTAACTAGACTAATCTAACTTCAAAATATTTACAATAAGTAAAATGTATGTGCAAGCTGTGATAGGGTAAGGAATCTATTTATTCTTGACCCAGTTTTAGCTTCATGTCCTACTGGACACAAAGAGAACAGTCCTTTGGTGCAATATTAGACATTAAAATTTTTATTTATCCATCAAATCAATTAGTTCTATCCTTGATTTCAATTTCATGTGTGTTTTATCTTTTTTTAGTGAAAACATATTTTTTCATACAGCATATTCTGATTATGATTCTCCCTCCCTGAACTCCTTCCAGATCCCTCCTCCCTCCATTCTCGTTCAAATACATACTCTTCCTTTCTCTCTCACTAAAAACAAACATTTCATAATAAAAATATAAAATTAGATAAACTAACAAACCAGAATAGGACAAAACAAACATCAAATAAAAAGAATTAAAAAACCCAAAGAGATAGCACAAGAAACACAAATAGATGCAAAGACACATACATTTGTACACAGAGAAATCTCATAAAAACACAAAACTCAAAATCATTATATATATATAGTATATATATAGTATATGTTACATATGTAACATACATTATATACATATATAATATATTATAATACAATATATATAAATATATATAATATACAAAAGATCTGTAAGATGAAAAAATACACTCTGCCACAGCATTATAAGACAAAGTACATGGCATCGAGTTCATTATGTGTTGTCCATCTATTGCTGGGCATGTGATCTGTCCTTAAGAGCAGTTTGTATGCTCAATGTGACTCTTTTGGAGAAAACTGACTTTTTTTTATTTGTTAGCATTATCAATTAACAAATTTTAAGCATACCTTAAAATACATCCACTATTTCTTCCCCTCTAAATTAAGTTTGTAAAGATAGTTATTATCTTTTACATGTGTAATTGTAAATGTAGTATTTATTTCCTTCCATGAGATGAGAGCCATTTTAAAGCCTTTCTAGCTCTTTCTGAGTTCTTTCTGGTTGATTTACTCAGCTGTTTTGGCATAATCTCCTCACCAACTTGATTAATTCAAACTGGCTTCTCTTGTCTACTGAATGAGTTGCTCTGCCTGGCCTCAAACTGATTCTGGAAAAATATTTTAATTTTCTGACTCCTTCTCTGGTTCATTATGTCTTCATCGGTGTCTAACTTGTTCTGTCTGGAACCTGTCTCTGTAAAACTGTCCTGCTAATCAACCTTCAGTTAAAAAAATATCTCCACTTTTAGATGGCTTTCTCCTAGCATGGTACTCAGATAAACTTTTCTCATGTAACATGAGACCCTGTATATATAGAGTCACATGTCCAGAGAGAAAAGCATTTATCTAATCAGTGACACTCTGCTGGTGTCCTGAGTGTCCTTGCTCTTCCATGCTGCCTTCTCTCTGTACATATTGATGAGCGGTATTAGCAAATAGATAATCTACACTCTGTCCACATTTCATGTATTTTACCTGTTTAATTAATAATTAGACATTTTCTCTTTTAAATATATTTTATTAATTTATTCATATTACATCTCTATGGTTATCCTATCCCTTGTATCCTCCCATTCCTCCCTCCCTCCCATTTTCCCCTTACTCCCTTCCCCTATGACTGTGACTGAGGGAGACCTCCTCCCCCTGTATATGCTCATAGGGTATCAAGTATCTTCTTAAAGTTCCTAAGGCATGGTTTTTCCTATCTTTCCTGTACTTTTCCCATTAGTGCCTTTCTCTCTCTTAAAAAATATGTCTAGAGATAGAGTTCTTATTTTTCATCAGGCACTTTACCCATTTGGTCCAAGCTGGTACAACATATACAAATGGCTGAATGGATATAACAACCAAAATGTAGTTCCCTTTGAGTGTGAAATAACCAGATTTTTAATCCCTTCATATAAATGTGGACTGTTTATAGACTGTTGTTAGGGATTACACTGGTTTAGTAAATTAGTGGACTGCTGTGTATGTGTTTTCTCTCACACTAACCATGACTTCACTGGTACTGAGTAGTTAGTTCGGTTTATGCTACCAGACATGCTCTCCCTCTTGTTCAGTGGTCCTTATGTCCACTTAGAGAGCTGTTGTTTACTATAAAGTTATATATGCCATTACTACAGGCTTAAGGTTATTATGTCTCTCTGGTAATGTTGTTCATAGTTGTCGTAGTGAGTAGAACTGTTTTTTGCCTTCCTTCTTTGGAAGCTTGCATGGTGTTTTCCTCTACCATGAAAGCTGGTCTTGAGGGAAAGGACTTTCAGGTCAATCACAGCTCAGGGGTCTCTGTTTCTGAATTGCCTAGTGTCTTCAGTAATTGGTACTTACCACCTTGGGGGTAAAACAGAACAGAAACAGGATATTCTATGTTTGGAACACCACTTGGACATCCCTGGCCAACAACACAAATGATGGCTTCTCATATCTCATTTTAGGGATTTTGTTGGTGGTCATTGGCTTTTGGATGGAGCATTGTCAGGCCAGGTGAGAAATATATGTGTGTGTGTGTGTGTGTGTGTGTATGTGTGTGTGTGTGTGTGTGTGTATACATATATATATGTGTGTGTGTGTGTGTGCTCACGCACGTGTGTGTGTGTGTGTGTGTGTGTGTGTGTGTGTGTGTGTGTGTGTG
>OU015747.1:96815572-96861068 GCA_907169655.1 Acomys percivali
TGTGTGTGTGTGTGTGTGTGTGTGTGTGTGTGTGTGTGTGTGTGTGTAATATGGAGGGGTTTTAGTTTTTTAAATTGTTGGAATCTTTGTGACTTTTTCAGAAAAACGTCCTTACACCTCATCAAGGAAACTTGTCTTTATAGCTGACACTACAGAAAACAAAGCGAAACAAAATCAAAATGCAGAATTCAAAACCCCCTCTTAAAGGAAACATCTTCAAAACAATTCTTCACACAAGACTCAGAGAATATTGCAGAAGAAGGTCCGGAAAGACTGTTAAAACCAGAGGATCAGTGTAAGCTTAGTTTTTTAAAACCCACTTTATTTAAGGTTCTTAAATTCTTCAAGCTCACTTCTAACCCACCAACCAAAGGAAGGGGAGAAAGAATGTTAGTAGGAAAAGGGGGTTGTTGACCCATTTATTCATAGTTCCTTGGACCAATTCCACTCTGCATTGTTAGGATTCCAGAAGTCCAGCTCAACAGCAAACACCAAATGGCTCATTAATCGGTAGAGAGGACAAGATTTAGCAGAAACCTAAAGGCTCCACAGAAATAGCATTAGTCCGTGGATGGGGCCAGTATTAGCCAGAGTTCCATGAGAAGTTCTCTGGAAGGTTTCTCTTTATGAAGCAAAAACCAGTAAGGATCAGCAAAGACAAGTGAAATTCAGCAAAGACCAGCGAAGTGTTTCATGCCTTAGAGGTGCCAAAAGCCTCTTTTCACTGTCCCTTGTTCTTTTTACACTCTTTCACACCATCACAGGTCCTCTCACATGTCAGAAAACATCACATGACCTCTCACATGACAGCTTTCAGCAAAACCCCATGTAGCACAACTGAGGCTTCGAAGAAATCAGAAACTTCCTTCGCAAATTACTTACGTTTCCACTGAAGTGACTGTCCAACTTTGTCCTCCCACCAGCAATGACTATGTTTCTTTCCTCGTACAGTCTCAATATTTTCTCTACTCATCACCACTTAATTCTCACCTGAGACAATCCCTATTCAATTCAGAGTTTGTCTAATTTTTTTCAGGTAAATTAGTTTTTATTTTTTATTTTTTATTTATTTATTTTTTATTAATTTATTCTTGTTACATCTCTATGGTTATCCCATCCCTTGTATCCTCCCATTCTCCCCTCCCTCCCATTTTCCCCTTATTCCCCTCCCCTATGACTGTTCCTCAGAGGGATTACCTCCCTCTGTATATGCCCATAGGGTATCAAGTCTCTTCTCAGTGACCTGCTGTCCTTCCTCTGAGTGCCACTAGGTCTCCCCCGCCAGGGGACATAGTCAAATGTGAGGCACCAGAGTACATGAGAAAGTCAAATCCCTCTCTCCACTCAAGTGTGGAGACTGTCCTGTCCATGGGCTAGATCAGGGTAGGGGTTTAACCCAGAAGCAGAAAGACTCAAATGGTATATACTCACTTATATCTGCATACTAGCCCAATGGGCATGTCCCATGAAAGCCTTCCCTTACCAGAAAACTGGGACCAAGGGGAGGACATCCTATTGGGACTCTAGATGAGAGAGCAATGGGAGAATAGCAATGTAGAAGGATCCAGTGGGTCCTAGAAATTTAGTTTTTATATATTAGTTTTTCTAGAAGACATAAACAAAAATTTCCCAATAATGGCAGAGCAAGAAAACTCTGGAAACATACACATAAGTTTAATCAGACTGAGCATGTTATATATGGGAATATATGTGTGTGGTATGAGTTTACATATTGGAATGTATGTTATATCATATAAATTTGGCTATTATATGTTATAGCCATTAGAACAATCAAGTTCCCTTGAATGTGAAGAATCATTGGGAGGGGTTTATGGAATAATTTGGAGGGAGGAAAGGGAGAGAGAAACATTGCAATCAAATTATAATCTCAACTGTTTTAAATAAGTTAAAAAGTATACCATAAATAATAACTAGATAAAAATATAATAACTAATACAATGTATATGATATGCAAAACTTGCAATGCTATGTTGAATGAGAAATTATTGCTAAACAAAATCTGTGTGTGTCCAGGATTGAAATAACCTTCTGTCAAAACATTACAATACTTTATTGATTCTGTTCATTAAGGACCTGAGGGTAGAATGTTGCTCACAGTGTTAGAGACCAAGATGTCCAAATTAGGTGAAAAATCAGTCTATTCAGTCACTGTTTCTGGTTCATTCTTGCCTTGTTCTCACTGATTCCTCCTTTGGGAAAGGGCAAGAGGTCTTGTACAGCTCTCACTGCTGTCTGTTAGAAAGAATCCACCTTTTTGACCCAGCCAACTCCCAACAGCCTCCCTGTCTAAGCACCACGTTTGGGGGTGAGGATGTCAACATATGGTCTGTAAACCAGATCAATTTCTTTTCTTCTTTTCATTAAAATGTCATAAATTGGTCATCCCTGCCTGGAAGCCCCAGAGATGTCTCAAAAGCTGCTCTAATCAGCCCTTTGCCATCACTAATTTAGAACTTAATAGTAGGCTAAGCCAGGAATCCTCTGTTCCTCCCAAGTGTATTACTTATCATGCTAAGCAAGTCGAGTCTTTTGGAAATAGTTCCAAGATTTTTCTCACTGGTAACCTATTTAAAGTCTCTTTTAGCACACTGTTCATGTGGTAATCAGAGTTTATATACTAAAACACAATTCTGTTAAAGGCCAATCAATAGTTTTTCTCTCTCTTAGAGTGAAGCCTGATAAAATTTCTGAAAGCTAATGTGCCTCATATATAATATTGGACTGGTACATGAGTCATAATAAGATTGCATCAGTTTTATTATAATACTTCATAATAAAGGAATATAACAATATTTTACTATCATGCTTTAACTAAGAAATGTGTGTGTGTGTGTGTGTGTGTGTGTGTTTGTGTTTGATGTAGGACATTGTATGGCAGTAGGCAGAGGTGTCAGAAGTGTAGTATAGTAATACAAGATTTGAGTAAATTTCAGAATTCCAACTATAAGTTAAAAACAACAGTTAAGTACTACATCATGTATAAACTTTGTGATTTCAAATGAAAAATATAAACAATGCACAACAGTCATTTTGAATGGACTATAAGAAATATAGCAATTATTAAAGACAAACAATAAAACTATAATTTATCACCTAGGAGTAAATGGCAATATGTTCATACATAGAAAATGTGAATAATATTATAGTTCGCAATATAGATTGTGATTCTCCTCTTCCTGGGGCAGGGGCTGATGGCCAACAGCCCACCTAGACAAGAGGATCAGAAGACAAGGTGCAGGGCTTGGAAGGCTGTAAGCATGACAGAGATCACACACTCGGGAAATCACTCCAGGAACTAGTTCAACTTTACTTGGAGTGAACAAAGGCTAGATAACCCTTGGGGAGGGGTGGGAGGCTTCCAGGATAGGTATTCATAATTGGTTGAAACCAGACACTTTAAGGAGCTTGATTTGTATTTTGTATTTGGAAGTGAGCCCCTATCATATGGACAAGAACACAGTACCTAATTATCCTACAGACACAGGGAGGGGAGCGCTAACAGGAAGCTCTGTCAAGCGTCATAAATCAAGTGTGTTTAAGGATATCAATGACTGAAGACACCCTCCAAATAGAGTCAGGTAGAGGCCCTGCTGGGAAGAGGGAGCCCTGTACCTGATGCAGAGCTCAGAATGGTTATCCAGTATAGTTTGAAATCAGTGATAGTGATACCTTCAGAAGGCCTTTTAATTTCAGGATTGTTTTAGCTAGCCAAGTTGTTTTGTTTTTCATATGAAATTGAGTTTATCTTTTAAATGTCTGTATAGAACTGTGTTGCAGTTTTGATCTGGATTGCAATGAATCTGTAGATTGTGGCATGGCCATTTTTACTTTGATGAGCATTGATATTTCCATCATTGTTTGTGGCTATGGTGAAGGGTGTTATCCCTTGATTTCTTTCTGAGTCTGTTTGTCATTTGCACATAGGATGACTACTGATATTTAAATTTTTTCTTTTATTGTTACATAACACTTTTATTGGTTATTTGGGAATTTCATATCAAGACCTCCAGTCACTCTCATTTCTATAAGGAAAGATATACACAGTACACATTCTTTTCCTGAATTTATCACCCTAAAATTTATTCAAACTTTTAATATGACTATGTTTTAGTGTATTATATTTTGAGAGCCTTGTGGAATGTTGCTTGGATTTTAATTTCTCAACAATTTAAAGCCTATTATTTTACCACTTTTTAACATTTTCTGAAATAATGAGACAAGGAAATTCATAATAGCTAATAAAAACAGTGGATGGATGATAGCTCTAGTTCTGCCAGGCATGTTTAACAACACCAAACACATTAAATACAACATTCATTTGCCCATGATAAATGCTTTGATTAAAAAATTAAAAGGGTAGAGTTAAATTTCAACAAACTTTTTATATATTTTAATGAAACTTAAGTAAATTAGACTTTGTAGTATAACGTGGGAATGTTGTTAGAAAAACCTGTCAATAATAACCAAGTATAGCTTTACAAAATAATGTATTAGAATTTTTAAATACCAAAAGCTAGATCTGCCCAGTGTTTGCATAAAGTATAAATAAATTATATTTTAATGCCTCAAAATTAAATATGCAGAGGGAATTTTATGGTCTTAGACATGCTTTTATTTCACAATAGATGTAATTATTGTAAGGACAAAAATACAAAAGAAAACATGATAACCTGAATTCATAGCATTTCCCCCGTTGGGCTTTGAGGACCAGAAGTTTGTAGTGTAATTGCTGGAGATGCTAATTCAAGATCAGAATCTTGGCTTTACCCCTCAGGTGTATGGGTTGATATAAACTTTTCTAAGATTGGAAATGTTGATATAATAGCTTCAGGAACCATGCTTCAATACAATATGTAAATATAAGTTCACTTCTCAATTGTTAATGTAGAGAGCTGGTAGATCTTCAAATCATACTCTGTCATTTTCTATATGTTATATTTATTCTGACTTCCAGAAGTAATACTTAGATGATCCTAAACACTGCCCAGATAAATGTATAATGATTTTGAATCTAAAGTCACACTTACAAGGATCAAGTTATATAATAAAGCAATCATGTATATGTCATGTATGAGATTTCTTGACAAACCCCATTATTACCCCATATTCCTCATCTTGGCGTAGCATCTGAGTAATGCCAGGTATGCTTAAACAACTCTAAGCACATTAAATACAATATTCATTTGCTCATGATAAATGCTTTGATCAAAGGATTAAAAAGTATAGAGTTAAATTTCAACAAACTTTTATATATTTTAATGAAATTTAAGTCAATTAGACTTTGTGGTATAATATGGGAATGCTGCTAATGCTGCATTTGCAAGATGTAGATTTGTATACACCAAATTTACATTTCACATTCAGAAATAATTATAAATGTTGATCTGTATTTATTTCATCTACTAAACTAAAATTTGGGTGGCAGTAAGACAATGGAACCTTTTATTTATAAGAAAATTATTCTCAATGCATAAAACTGTGTTGTTTACATTATTATATAGTTGTTAATTGAAAGTTTAAAACACTCTTTAGGAATGGTTCTAGCCACTGTATCGTGAGCTTAGCCATGAAATACATGAAGTTTGTGTTCTATATTTTCTCCCCCTTTCTTCTCCATAGGTGCAAAATGACTATAAATTTACCATCTGCTCTATGACTTTCTGGCCATAAAGTTTGCAGTTAAAACTATGTTAATAGCTCAGTTCAGTGAAGAATGCTTCCTTAATTTTCATTTCTTATAGAGTAAGTTAATTAAATCCATTAAAGCCATTTTATCTCTCCATAAGCCTCCCAGTGTCTTGTTTGTTTCCATTTTATAATTCCACCCCAAATCCTATATATCTGTTATCACCTTAATGTTTTCCTACCAAGTCTATTGTCTTATTATACTGGCTCACATATTAAATAGTTAGAGTAAGAGTTAAAATAAATTGCATTAGAAGGTATATATATATATATATATATATATATATATATATATATATATATATATATATATTTAACCAGGGAGGAATACTACTGAATACAAGTGCACCCAAAAGGAAGAGGAATCATCAAGCAGCTTTCCAGTCTGGCACTAGACCAAAAAGCACAGTCTGAGGAAGCTGCAGAGGATGTCAACACCCGAGAACACAATCCAAAGGATGTTCACTTTATGTAGAGACATAAAATTCATAAATATATAATGTCTCCAGTGCTTCTGGGGGCAGAGTTGTAAGTATCAATGATGTAACTAGTGTCAGGTGTTTTCCTCTTCTGTTTTGAGCTTGATGATGATGATGCAGAGTTAGATGTGTGTAAATTCACTTTTAAGAAATGCTTGGGAGAAAAAGAGACAAAGTCTGTTTTAAAACTTCAGGGAAGGCTTTCTGGAGGAGTCTTCAATGTTTAATAAAGTTTGGCGAGTTGAGAAGTAAAGGAATACACATCCATCAGGGAAAACAGTTCTTGTAACATCCCTGAACTCTTGAGTGACTTGAAATTTAATGAATAATTCTCTCAGAGGTTGTTAACATTTTTTAAAAAGCATATAAAAGTCAAATAATTTATGCAGTTTCCAAGAATTTATTATTGTCTGTTTTGGGCCTGCAGAAGTACACTGTTGTGGAATATCTAGCAAATACATGAGCTAGAGAGAAAGGCTGAAGATACAACTGTGTGTGTTACAGGCAAGAACAAGAATTGGGACCATCAAGGAAGCTAGGAACACAACAAAGTAGAGCCAGCTCACCTGACAGGAAAAAAAAGTATCTCACTAAAACACACTGGGACAAGAAAGTGTAAACATATGTTTCACTTAAGGAAAATTGAGATCCATAAGTAAAGACGCTGCTGTAGCTTCTTCTCCAAAAGTATAATTTAACTGGAAAGAGAGTACTGACTCCACAAAGTTCCCTTTGGACATTAATACATGGATGACTACAAAATACACACACACACACACACACACACAGACACACAGACACACACACGTATGCACACACACATGCACATATACATAATAATAAACAAAACTAATTTTTATGTGTTTAGGGATCAGAAGACAATGTGAAAAGATGTTTCTCTCCTTTCTCCTTGTGAAGTAAAGGTACCAAATTTATAAGACCAGGTTTAGTGGCAAGCACTCTTACTTACTGTGTCATCTCACTCATCCAGAAATTTAAAGCAGCAAATACACACCAATACGTACACAGAATACCGTACTACTTTTTCTGAATGCCCCTTATACCTGTATCTTCTCAGATTGTCTATTTCTCCTGTGGTATATCAGCTTGGGTTACTACTGTTATAATGAAACACCATGACCAAAGCAACTTGAAGAGGATGGTGTTTATTTGGCTTACAGTTCCACATCATTGTTCATCATCAAGGGAAGTCAGGACAGGAACGCAAACCAAGGCAGGAAGCTGGAGGCAGGAGATGATGAAGAGGCCACCAGAGGACTGCTGCTAACTGACTTGTTTCTCATGTCCTGCTCAGCCTGCTTTCTTATAGAACCCAGGACTGCCAGGCCATGGACAGCACCATTCACAATGGGCTGCACCATCTCCTGTGGATCATTGATTAGGATAATGTCTTAAAGGTTTGCTGATAGCCTGACCTTATGAAGGCATTTTCTGCTGAGTTTTTTTTTTTTTTCGATGACTTGAGCTTGTGTCAAGTTCACATAAAACTTTCTAGCACACATGGTCATGCATACTTTTACATAAGTATTTGTTCCTCTTAAATTAGATATCTAGAGTTGGACAGTACATTTGTATTAACAAACCTTAAAAAGGCACCTGGCATAAATTTTATTAAATAAAGTGTGTAAGTTAGCATTACTCTGGAAGTAGAAACTATTGGACACTTTTACACCACTTTTATGATCAAAATTCAGTTTGATCTATAAAGTATTTTTGAAAACCTATATTCAAGTACCAGGAAGTCTTGTAGTAATATTGATGGAAAAAATGTTTAACACCATTAAGTTAACAAAATCACCTCCAGACTATTAGTTGGGATTTCATCAATCCTCTTTGTAGTATATACAATAATTTATGCGGTCTTCTATGCACAAATTTTGAAGACGTCTCAATTTGCGTTGATGACTAGAGTGTTGTGTAGTAAGGATTAAGTAATGAATAAATAATCTCAGATGTGCTCTTCAAATAAAATAAAGGAAGATATAAAGAAAAAGGGGAGGAAAAAAATTAAGGAAGGAAGGAAGGAAAGAAAAATAACTGACACAAAACCAATGAAATAGTGCCTCAATGCGTGCATTTTTATAGTATCGTTAGTGTTAATTTTCTCTCCCTACATTTCCTCTTTTTGTTGCCCCACTTTACTCCCCATTTCTCCCTTCCTGCGCCATTTACTTATTTCCCTTAGCCCTTTATACCAATGTGTCCTATGCCACTCCATGCAATCCCTCTGCTAGCCCTTTATTAATTTTATATAAATAGTTTCATGGCTCATTTTAAGACTTACTTCTGTGAAATCATTGACAGTTCTAATTTATATGAAAGAACAACACCTTAATATACTAAATTTTCCAAAATCCAAGGATATGGCTCACTGCGTGCCACCCAAACTTTATTACTAATTGCATATCTTGGCATGTGTATATACTCCAAACACATCATACACTATGTAAATTTTAAGAGTCTCACATGTGATATTTTGTGGGTTGCCTTTGAGTTAGAGATAGTAATTTTAATTTTATCTTTCTTAAACATTTTTAAAGATATTAAAGAGTCAAGTAGAGAAGATTCGTAGGACTTGAAGCTAATAAACTCAAGTTAAGAGTAAAGTAAATACCTATATGTAGCAATCAAAAAGTAACATTTTCTTTAAGCACAGATAGCATAGGACATACCTTCTTAATAAAAAGAAATAATTAGAATATAATATACGTTCTGTGTCTGTTGGCTAGAATCAAGGACCAAGCACTACCCTTTTCAAGCCTTCCATAACTTTGAAAGTCAAGAAACACAGCGATATTGGAATATGAAAAAAACAAGAACAAATAACTAGAGCTTAATTTTGATGAAGTTATAATATATAAATATATGTGAGTTTAATGAAGTGCTAATTAAAAGATGAATAGTTCTTTGAAGTAAACAATGTGTAACTAATAAACAGAAATAAAAAATAAACAAAAAGCAACTGGTTGAGTTTTCTACAACCAAGACATTCATTTGCCAGTACTTGATGTATGATTAGATTGGATTTACAAGTATGAAAGAATAAAATCATCAGATTCAAGAGACACTGGTATATACTTGAATATGGCTGGAAAATAGCATTTAGTTGGACAGGCATTTTAAAAATAACATATCAAATTATTTACCTGTATCCATACATTAACCACATATTTTAAGACATAAGTTATCAAAAGGCATCGGTTATAAATGATAACAATACAAATTTGTGCAATATAAAATAACTAACTTCACAATGAATGAAATGTTGTGGATGTTTGATCTTTGAAGGAGGATACATCAGTTTCATAGCTTGGGACCAAAAAAAAAAAAAAAAAAAAAAAAAAAAGATACAAACTATGCCATAGTTACAAATTTTTCTTGGCTTGGTTTAATACTTAGAAATTACATTTTATTTTTATTTTTTAAGTTTCCCATGATGAAATAATATAATTTATCAAAAAATCATACTAAAATTACTAAATTGATCAAGTGAAGAATATAAAGAAGATAATAGTAGCCCTGTAAATATTGACGGTGATGATGGATTTAAAGTTAAAAATAACATTTTAACCCAATGGGTCATCATTTGATAATAACCTACATACATTTCTCCCAAATTTTATTAATGACTTTTTAAATATAGAGGGAGAGTCATCTTATAGCTAATCTTTCAGCAGCAGTGAGCATGTTATTTATCATTTGGTTATAAGAAATTAGAACTGTTAATTTTGTTAAAAGAAATGACAGCAGGGTTTCTTCCATGTGTTTTTATTTGTTTGCTACAACAAAACAACCTCAGTGAAGTTTGTAAATGAGCAACTGTGGAAAGCAGGATTTTTAAAAATTGGGGATGAAAGATGTGATATGTAATTGAAAAAAGCCATGTTCTAAATTGTGAAACATTTGCTACTATAAGGCAAAAGCGATATTTCTCCTTTCGGAAAAAATGCAAAAGCAGCCACCATGATGTAACCCCAGGACTAGCAAGGAGGAGGCATGAGAATTTCAAGTTAAAGCCCATCTTTGCCCCATGATTTTAAGTCCAGTCTAAACTAGTTGGAAACTGTATTTAAAAACCAAGAACTGGGCATTGAGACTGATCAAGGTCTTGGATCCTGTCTACCTACCAACCTACCTACCTAACATCTATCTATCTATCTATCTATCTATCTATCTATCTATCTATCTATCTATCATCTATCTATCTTTCTTTCCTTCTTTCTTTATTTCTATCATCTATCTATCTATGTCTCACTTATCCATCCATCCATCCTTCCTTCCATCTATCTATAGGGTGTATCTCTCATCAACCTATCATCTACTTATATGATATGTGTCTCTTCTTTCTGCTTCAGACTGAATGACGTTATTTCCTGATTGATCGGTATTATTTCTTTTCAGTAAATAACAATTACAATAATAAAAAAGATGAAGATTTCTCTCTAGAGAACTCACATATTCACTGATATTTTGAGTATTCTTGTTGCCATTAATAGGTCCCAGTGATCATGAATAATTTATGTATCTAAAATTGTAAATTCTAGGATAATGAGTTAAACACCATCAATTTTAATATGAAATAGTAGTGAGCCATTAGACATTGACTTGTAATTCTGATTTCTTCTAAATTCATGAGAAGTCAGTAAACTTCTACCACCTCAATTTATGGGATCTAGGGAGAAGGCTCAGAGGGCAAAGTGCCTGTGACACAAGCGTGAAGATCTGAGTTCAGCTACAGTCCACCCCCATAAAAATCCAGGTACAGCAGCATCTCTCTCTAATGTCAGCATGAGGTAAACACTGACAGAAGGGCTCTTGGTTCTTGCAGGTCAGTCCACCTAGTCAAACCATGGAACTTCAGGCTCAGTAGGAGACCTGCTCCCAAATACAAGGAACAGAGTGATGACACTAATAACAATCCGAGGACTCCACCCTCAAGCACCCACATGTTCACGAACACTCATATGTGCTCACAAAATCCAGGGGTGACAGCTACTGTGAGTTATTTTACTTCAAAATCCTTCCTTCTATACTTCCTTATGTTTGATGCTATTCATGGGTTAGAATATGAACTATACCAATATATCAGCAGGCCTTAGCATAGTGCTCTTGGTGTTTTACACATTTTCTCTATGACCAAATAGATTTGTGCCTCCTTGTTTGAGAAAAGAATAAGAAACCAGAAGAATGTCATACAGAACATTGCAGACCTACTGTGTACACTGTACAGTACACTTTATTTTTTCTGAGGTTCAATAGTCAAACGTAAATCTGTTTCACTTGGAGTAAGGACATCATGCTTCAGTTTTGTTATACAACCTTAGAAAATATAAGGATTGAAATTTATGACTTTTATCTTGTAAGTACTTTTACTCATGATTATGCCAGTGAGATAAATATCTTTAAATTTTGAACTAATTGGGGGCTGAAGAGATGGCTCGGTCATTGAAGTGTTTTCCTGAATAAAGAGCACCCAGAACACACATAAAATGCAAGATGTGGTTATGTGTACCTATAATCCCAGTGTAGGACAGATGGCATTAGGAGGATACCTAGGATGCATTTCCCAGCCAATCTAGCCAAATCCATGAGCTCCAGGTTCAGTGAAAGAGCCTGTCTAAAAATGCAATAGATTAAGATTGAAGAATACTCCAGAGGTCAACCACTAGCCTCCACACTTATATGCCTAAACATGTGCAAGTAACTACATGGACTCTCACACAAACACATACACATTTTTCTTTGAAATACACAGTCTTTAATACAACTTATTTATAACAAGCTTAAATAAACCCAAATTGTCAATTATTGAGGCTAGGAACATTTTATCTGTTTGGTATAATAAGAGGTGCTAGCTAGTATTTGTAAATAGCAAAATGACAGTTATCTCTGTATCTCACTATAAGATTTGCTGCCTTCTCAGCATCTCTTCAAGACTAAACTTTTTATTTCTAGGTTGTAGGTAACAATATAAAAAAATGTATGCATAATCTCTAGTGTGTCATCCTAGAGAGCAACAGATCTTGGTAACTTGCAGCCTCGTTGATTACCAAGCTTGCCTCATCCCCAGTGTGCAAACCACATCCCTGATGAATTCCAACCATTCTCATCACTTTCCTTCTGCAACTGTTCCCCACTTACCAGTAGAGCACATTCTATAAACCCATAAATCTGCAAACACTCTCAGTATCCTTGCCCTTCAGCAGTCTGAAATAACTTCCCATTGCTAAACTATCAGGAGACACCTTTGGGAACATAAGAAGCTGTGATTTAAGTGGGAGATGTTGCATGAAAGGTCATTTCATGGTCAATCCTCCCTTCTCCTTTTTTGACATGCACAGACACATTTGAGTCTGCATGTGGTTCATACTGTCCTAATTTCATGCTCAAATATTGGGAGACTCCGTGTGGTACATTTTAAATCTGGAGCACATACAATATTAATGGTGTATCCTCCAGAGTTTGTACTGCTGCTGACTGATAGTTTACCATGCACTATTTTCAATTCTGTACTAATGCTTTGAGAAACCTGTGCTTAGTATTCAATATAAAGGGAATATGAGATTATTGAAGCTACCATAACAAAATGTCAAGTTCTAGTGGCTCAAACAGAAATCTATTTCTTTCATTTGTATGGGGTAAAAGTCAAGTTTTCAGCAACTTGGTATCATCTTTGAATCGTCCTCCATATCTTACAGATGACCAATGTCTTACAGAGTGTTTATCTCCTTGTCCATGTCTGTTTGTATCCTAATCATTCTAAAATTGCATACATTGCCTTAGAGCCCAAACTGATAACTATTTAACCTTAATTTTCCTTTAATTACTATGAAAAATGTTCATTAATGCTGTAATTTAGAAGATGAGAGGATACACAGAATTTAGTTCTGCTAGACTGCAGAGCTGGAAAGAGGTTTTGAAGGAGGGTGTTTGGAGTCGGCAAAAGAAGACTTGTACCAAGAAGCACAATTCACGCACTCTGGTACTGACACACGCAGGCCACCTTTATTTATAGATCTATTTTTTCACAGCTAAAAAAAGTTTTACATTTACTTTCTCCTTTTTTATCTGCCATCTCTTTTAAGAATTTCCTGCATTTAATAATAATGTGCACATTGTACTTTTTCTCTTCCTTCCCTTCCTCAGTCTCTGTGGGTTCCTGCTAACCTATGAACTTTATTAAGAAACAGGAAACAGGCCGGGCGTGGTGGCGCATGCCTATAATCCCAGCACTCAGGAGGCAGGGGCAGGTGGATCGCTATGAGTTTGAGGCCAGCCTGGTCTACAAAGCGGGTCCAGGACAGCCAAGGCTACACAGAGAAACCCTGTCTCGAAAAACCAAAAAATAAATAAATAAATAAATAAATAAATAAATAAATAAATAAAGGAACAGGAAACATAGTTTCAGCAAGCAGTCAATAGCTAACCCAGCACATTGGTACTTAATCCACTAACCGTGATTGGCAGTAATTGCAGTCACAGTATAGGAAGGTGATAGACTACATACCCAGGAAATTTTGCATTTATTATTGGCACCTAGAATCTCCCCACATTCTGATCAGCAAATCTAATTCCTCTAAAGCCCAAGGCTCTCAGCAAATTAGTAACCTGAGTCAGTTCCTCACCCTTTCTTGGCTCACCTCTGAATGTCCCTAGTAAGTCTTAAAACCAGAGATGCAGCAAGAGCTTCTTAGCCTTTGATAACCACCTGGATGTTGTTTGCAACAGGTCTGTGGGCAACTTGCTGTCAGAACCAAGTTCCCATTGGGAAAGAACATCAGGATTTCAGCTGTTGTTCCCAGACCAAGCCTTCATGTCGATCCAACTGTGTCATCGTTATTAACAGAGGAATAGTGATCTGTTCCAGTTTCATGATCCTCAGAGACAAACAAGAGTCAATCACAGTTTGAGTTTTCTTTTTCTGATTCTAGGGAAATGTCTGTTACAGACAAAGGGGAAGTAAAAACTTCCAAATCCAAAATTGCAAACACAATGCAAAAGCAAAGCAAGAATTCTTTTTGTAAAAGCCAAGGGTTTCTGCACAAATATTCCCGCAGATCCTTGCACTGTGGAGACCAAACTAATGCACTTGCTATAAGAAGCACCTTTGTGTTATACTCCCATGCCTTTCCAGGAAGAAGGTTGGCCACCACCAATATCCTTTAAGCACTGTGAAAATTACCTAGGAATAAAGAAAACCTGGGGTCATTAAACACGTCCATTTCCTAAGAATGTGGTGGATCGAGTGTAACTAGAACAAAAAGACATTTAGAATTGTTGCAATTGTTTATAAATGATGATTTCAAAAGGCAGAACTAATTATGAGACAGAAGCAGATGCAAGGAAGTTTTCTAAGGCTGATTCAGACCTTTCATAAGCAGGTCCCATAGAAGGTCCCAAAGCAAATGCAATCTAAAAGTACATACAATATTGAGGGTGCTGGCTTGCCCTTGACTCTGAGTTCTGAGTACTAGTGAGATAGCTGGAAGTTAGCACCAATACAACTGTAAATATTTGGGATGCTATTGAGAAGAAAATATGTGCTGCTATAGAAAGATCTATGTTAGTGTGTCAGTATACCTACAGTGACTGCATTGTCGCCTAATGGATATCGCCTATTGGCACCTGGCAGAGACTCATTTTCCTATCCAGTTCCTTAGTGTGATGAGTTACTGAACAGATATTTCATAAGAACTGAGTTGATATATGCTAAAATGAAAAATAACCCCCCACCAATTGTCCAACAATGAAGGGTTTTGTGTCATCAGAGACCATGTTTTAATATGCATCACTAATTAGGTAAAAAATAACCTTTGCAAATAAAGAATAACTATTAAATTGTTAGAAAAATAACACACAGGGAAAAGTTATATTTAGAAACATAATTTTATGTAGTATCTACTTTACTGTTTCAAGAAACCTGAACCTTAGAAAAACTAGAGCTAAAAAGAATTTATTTTTCATGTTGAAGTAAAATATCAGTGATCACAGCAATTATCAAAACTCTCCAATCACAGGAGTCAGCAAGGGCGTGGAGATCGTGCTGGGAGGAAATAAAGTGATTTTGACACTGTAAAACACAGTTTAGGATTTGGTCAAAAGTTAAATACAGAACTCCCATAAGAGACAAACTTTCTTCAAGCTATACAACTCAGAGATTTAAAATTGAGGATTCAAACACATGCACACACACACTCACTCACACAAAAATGTACACACAGGTACAAAAGCATATTAAATAATTAATGATACGTTAGTTATAACATCCCAAAGAGGAAAATAACACACATATTTATCAGAGAAACAATAGATGGGAGATTAGACTTGTGATGGTCTTATTCTCTTTGATTTATTTTAGTTTGGTTGTTAGGGATTAAATTCAAGCCTGTACAAGCTAAGCAATTGCTTTATGGCCATTATGTGATAAATAGATGTGATGCATGTATCTCTTTATCACATAATGGTTATAAAGCAATTGCTTAGCATGTACAGGCTTGAATTTAATATATATCCTGGAGATTTGAAAGCATGTAATATAACATAGATATACCTGAAGCACATGTTGTGTTGACTAATTTTGACAAAATGTGTAACATCTTTCAGTTTAAATAAATAGATACACAGAAGGAAGAGCTAAATATGAAGCAACTGCTATATGAATATTAAGTTTTCTTTTATTATGCAAAGACAATTTTGTAGCCATTTAGAAGTGTCAGTTTCACAACACCATGAATTACCTAAATAGCACTGAGTTGTCTACTTTAGAGTGTCTAATTTGATGCCATGAGAATTTCAACAAAGTAAGTGAGAGAAATTGTTGAAGTGAAAATGAGTAAGAAGAGCGAAGAAAAGAATAATTAATTCTTTAGAAGATAGGAAGCCAAAGCAGCCAGATCATGGAGTAAAGTAAGAAACAACATATTGTAGTGAGAGAAGATTTCTGAGTAGGATAAACTCATACCTCAGTAAAGAAATAAAAAAAATATTCTGAAAGTTTGGTTATATAGTTACTTAATTTCTGGTAAGATTTTAAATGTATACATAAAAATACCTTTTACATCCTAAATGTGGTACACACACACACACACACACACACACACACACACACACACACACACAATGCCATAGTCTATAGTTTGAGGCATGAGGTTAGAGGTTCAAGGACCAGCTAAAGATATGTAACAAGAGACCCTACTTCAAACAGGACAAAATAAAACAAAAGTTCACCTAATATCAAAGACATAATAAATCTCAAGTGTTTGAAGGAGACACATTTTTCAAATAGTTCTTAAAAATAATTAAATGTACTATTAAATTCTTCTAGATGGTCTGACTATTGGAGGTAAAATAGACATTCCAAAATGGGTAACGAAAACCCTACAAAATAACTACAGACACTTGAGGAAACTTTGGAGTGCGAGAGGACATCTTCCCCAGGGAAGAGAAAATAAATTGGTTGTCCAGTCCCAGTTAGTCATCCTGAAACATACATACAAGTAACATATGGATTGACTGGGTTATATTTAAGACTGGATATGTATATTGATATACATGAGTGCATGCAATAACAACTAACAAAGAAGGACAGTTAACTAGAAGAAGAATGGCCAGGGTTATATGGAAGCATTTGGAGGGAAATCTAATTTTATTAAAATCTCAAAATTTCATATGATATATTCTGTTCACACACACATATATGTTTTATAAGAAATAATGTCTATATATCAGTATTCCAGCATTTCTAGTTAAAACACAATGCAACCAGATAAGGAAAATAGTGATTTTTAAATTATGAACTAACATAAACTGTTTTTCATGTAGAATTTTACTAATATAAGAGTTTAGACATTCACTAAGACTTTTAAGAGCAAAATAAAATTCAACAATGCATCATTATTTATTCAAATAACCTTTAAATATCTACGAACATTTAAAACCATGCAAATTCATTGCCAGTAAAAACAAATAAAGTCGACATCAGTATTGTGCATTCTAAATTAGTTTCTTCCAAGTGTTCAAGATACATAATGTGCTTTACCCTAGAATCATATTTTTACAGTCTCAGTCCCAGTGTTTGCATCACAGATATTTTGATGGTGAAATCAGTAATATCTAAATAAATTATTGTTTTATGTGATTACAGACCAAAATATAGTTTATCTAAAGGGTTTTCCTATAGAATCATTCCTATAATTGTATAGATATGTGTATACTGATATGTGTATGTAAATATCATTTATAATGACCATATGAAAGCAGATTGTTTCACACATCTATTAATAATACTATACAATGATCAAACAACTGTGATAGATAGTATATAATGAAGATAAAAGTGTCAATTATAGTTGTTGGAACAATAATTTTTCTATGTAATGAAAGCTTGAGTGTCAATTATAATTGTTGGAACTTTACAAAATTTAAAGTTTTCATGTGACGTTTTCATTACTACTTCATAGTAATTCTTCATGCAAATATAAATATAACAGATACAGTGTTCAAAAAACAAATGAGAGACAACAAAATATAAACCTATAGACTTTCTCATAAACCTGGTATAAAATTCTCAACAAAACCTTTGCAAACTAAATTCAGGTACAGAACAAAACTCTTGCCATGATAAAACTGACTTTATTCCAGTGACGTGGGAATGTTTTTACATGTACAAAAGGGGAGGCAGAAAAATGTAAGATCCAGAAGTAATGGAGGATGGCAGAAAACAAGGAATTCTAAGTAAACTGAACAAAGCAGAAACGAACTCAGAGAGAATGAAGGAGCAAGTACAGGGCCTGTAGAGGTGTGTACACGGTCTTCTGAGTATATATTATCATTTTCAATTTAGTATTTTTTTTCCTTTTTTAAAATATATTTCATTGATTTATTCATATTACATCTCAATGGTTATCCCATCCCTTGTATCCTCCCATTCCTCCCTACCTCCCATTTTCCCCTTACTTCCTTCTTCTATGATTGTGACTCAGGGACACCTCTTCCTCCTGTATATGCTCATAGGGTATCAAGTCTCTTCTTGGTGACCTGCTGTCCTTCCTCTGAGTGACACCAGGTCTCCCCCTCCAGGGGACATAGTCAAATATAAGGCGCCAGAGTTTGTGTGAAAGTCATACCCCACTCTCCACTCAACTGTGGAGAATGTCCTGTTCATTGGCTAGATCTGGGTAAGGGTTTGAAGTTTACGGCCTTTATTGTCCTTAGCTGGTGCCATAGTTTGTGCAGGACCCCTGGGCCCAGATCTGCTTGTCATAATGTTCTTCTTGTAGGTTTCTAGGACCCTCTGGATCCTTCTACTTTGCTATTCTCCCATGCTTCTCTCACCTAGATCCCCAATAGGATGTCCTCCCCTCTGTCTCACTTTCCTGATAAGTGAAGACATTCATGGGGCATGCCCCTTGGGCTAGTGTCCAGATATAAGTAAGTATATAAGTTTAGTAGTCTTATGGGACACCTAAATGTGTGAACAAGTGTTTCTTGGTTCTGATAACTTCTCTTAGAGCTCTTTTCCTTCCCTTGCTTTGTATTTTCCAACACTGATGTGATGGTTTTGTTTTATTTTATAATAAGTTAAATCTTTTGTTAAAATATAAAATAACTTAAAATAACACATTAATGTACTCCAGCACAGAAATCACATGATCACCTCAAAATTACAGAATAAAATTTTGACAAAACAGGTCTACATAATAATTCTCTGAGAAAACCAAAAATAAAAGGAACATTTCTCATGTAATAAATATATCTCAATAAAATAAAAGGTATACAGGCAACATTACAAGAAAATGTTGAAAAGCTCAAAGCATTGCCATTGGCTTTAGGCAAAAGTCAAAGGTGTCCACTTTCCCCACTCTTATTCAATTTAGGAATGGAAGTTTCAGAGAATGAAATAAAAGACAGAAGGGGAACTAGAATCAATAACCCAACACTGGAATAGCAAAAAAGGAAAAACAAACAAGAAACATTGACATATGAAACCTCAGTGATGAATCCAGACTATGCCAGCTGTAGTGCATTCATTGTGAAGATGATAAACTCAGTCCCTTTACAAACGAGTTTGACACTTTCTTATACAGTTCAGTTCATGTATGGTACACTCATCACCAGGGTTATTTTCTATGTTATGCCCTGACAGAAAATCAAACTCAAATATTTATAAGCAGTTTTATGAATGACATTAAGTTGTCCATTTACTCACAAACACTCTCGAAGATAGATACAAGCAATGGAATTTAACTAAAAAAATAAAATAAAATAATGAATTAGTGATGCTCACAACTACATAGTAGAATTTGAATATTCCTGTACATATTACAGGCAGTCAGACCAATAAGACTCTTTTCCGTTTATTTTGGATCACCACAAATTTCAGAAAAGTCAGTATTTGTACTAGGAATCATAGTAATGGACATTATGTGCTGTCAACAATATATGCTGAAGAAGTCACTGACTAAAAAATATGATAGGAGAAGGTGATAAAATATCTATATTTAATCAAAATAGCAGTCACACAAACATAGACACATACACATATATATGTGTATGTACACACACACACTAAAAATAGATATACCTAAGAATTAAATTATTGTACAATTAGAGTTATTTAATGTTTAATGATTTTGTTGCAAAATAATTGTGTTAAACTGTATTTTTCTAAATTACATATTACTTAATAATTAATTATAACCAAATGCAAGTAGGGGAGAGAAGTCCTACAGAGACTGATGCATCAATCAAGGACCATGCATCCTGTGGACTTGGGCCCTCTGCTCAGACACACAGTCTCCTTGTGGGTCCAGTAATATGGGGACTAGGGACTACGTCTTACGTGGACTCTAGCTCCCACAAGTTTATCACTTGCCTCTGGTGGGATGACCTGGTCAGGCCACAGAGCAAGAGGATATAGGCAGTCCATATGAGACTTGATAGGTTGCGGTCAGATGTTAGGGAAGGAAGTCTCCCCATTGTGAGGGCTAGGGGAGGGAGGGAGAGGATATAATGGAGGGCAGGATCGGGAGGGGCCTACAGTCAGGATGTAACGTGAACAAGTTAAAAACTTTTAAAAGAAGAATGATTGTAACTTTAAATAAAGGTTGATCTACTCTTCAAACAAATTATCATTCTGTAAGTCTGTAAACATAAGGGGAAAATATCTAAAACATGCCTATCTTAAGATGACCCAACCGTAATGTTTTTGCTTTATTGACTTAGAAAATAGTAAAGGAAATTTTTGATGTCATAACTTTTAAAACCTATGATTCTACAGTTTGATGCAATTTTTCATTAGTAATAAGCAGTATAGAATAAAACTTATTCTCATTTAAGGAAAAAATAAACAAATGTAAATACAAATAGCATGCATTGTAGTTAATACTTTTCTTCATTCCATAATGCATATAAAATAAATAAGCACAGTTCTGCTACCTGTGACCTGAGATATCAAATTACTAACTATCAATACTTGTAAATTATTTATTGTTTTGTACAGTCTTGAATAGCATAATTTACTAAAATTGCTGTAATTGAACCTCAGAATTGCTTATCAATGTAATATGTACTTGATTTCAAACCACCATGGATCCCTCTATGTTATAAAATCAATAGGGAATCTTTGTCCTGCCCAGTATTTGTTTAGGTTTACATAACCACCTCCTTGAGGCACTTTCATTTACTTAATGAAATAAGTGATTCAAATTTACATGAGAATGTATTCAGGGCTTTGTGATTTTTACTTCCATTTTTGTTTTATTTGCTTTAAATCTTCTGTCAACTATGAAGTTTTAAGTTCAGGAGGCATACTGACAGTTGCTTTTGGCAAAGACATGTTTCCATTTTTTAGTTAGGTCTTTTACTTTTGTGATTATAATATAATCACATGATTTCCTCCTTCTCCATCTACACTCCAAATCCTCTCACATACACCTTCTTGTGACCTTTCAACCTCATGGTCTCTTTTTTAAATTATTATTTGTTATATGTATATGATATTACACTATTTATAGTACTCATCTATTTCACAGGGTAAAATTCCATGTGTGTGTGTGTGTGTCTTTAGATTTTTTAAATTGTTATTTGTAGTCTACATTGTTCAAACACATGTTACAGGCTGCCAGTTTGCAAGGACACATCTGTGCTTCAGAATGCAGGTAAAGCTCCCTCCCCCTCCTCTCTGTCCTTTCTCTTTCCCCCCTGTATGTATGTATGTATGTATGTATGTATGTATGTATGTATGTATATATATGTATATATATACATATATTCTCAAATTTAACTAGTCCAATCCAGTATGTGTAATATTACTCCTATGTATGTTTTCAGGTCTTACCATGTGGTATTGGATAACACATTCTTTTATTCTTCACTAGGTAAAACTATTTCTCCCACTCAGCATTTATTTGGTTGTAGTATTTTTGTACACTTAATGCATCATAACTTTTCCCAAATCTATCTTGGCTCGTCTCCTCTTGTCCATATTTAGCTCTTGCTTAGGTAGTCATGCTGTCGAGATCCCACAGACCCTCGGGAGCAACGTAACATTACTAGTGTCACTGTGAATTTCTTCATCATCTGGCTCTTGCGGTATTCCCAGGTTCTCTTTTGCAGTGTTCCTGAGCTTTACATGTGGGAGTTGTCTTGTATTCTCCAATGGGACCAGACTCCATACATATGCACTTTGATTGCTTATAGTTTTCTGTAATGGTCTCTGAAATGCTGCACAAAAGAATTTTCTTTGATGAGGAGTAAAAACTAAACTTTTTGTTGATATAAGAATAAAGATTTAATACGCAGTAATAATGATGCTATTTAGTAAATTAAGTGCTTGTAGGTCCTCTTTTGTTATTTCAAGCCATACATAGTTGGTGGGTTTCCAGTACAAGCATAGTTTCTCTTTGTTTATAATTTATTGTTTCTGTTATTTGTTTGTTAATTTTTGATACATATTTTTTGTGCTTTTGTTTTCTTCCAGAAGCTGTTACACCAAAACACCCACAATCATGAAAAAATATATGCATATATAAATTTTATTTTATATGACTTCTTTTGTACATGTATGTTAATATTAGTTGTCTTTCTTAATTGCTCTGCACTTTATCTATCATAGCAAGGTCTCTCCCTGAGCTTGGAGCTTGCCAATTCAAGCAAGTCCACAGCTAGTGAGTTTGCCCCAGGGATCACTTTCCAGCCATAAGAAATTCCATGCTGTCGAGGGCTGGGATTACAGGCAGACACCACAAGTGGTAGAAAGATGGCTCAGCAAACTAAGAGCATTAATTGCTCTTCTAGAGGACCTGGCTTGATTCCCAGTGCACACTTTAAGCTTAACAGATAAGCAATTCCAGTTTCAGGCAATTAGACTCTTCTTTCGAAGCTCTGTGGGTAACAGGCATAAAAGTTCTATAAATGCATACTTGAAGACAAAAATACATGTACTCATAATACTTATACATGGCAAATAGAAAATTCAAAATAATTAGTTTAATTTTCCTTAACACTTATAGTTATACACACTAACTGAACGTAGTTCTGCTATTTTCACTTTCTTGTTAAGTTATGGACCCTGATCCCTATGGAGAAGTCTTCAAAGTAGCTCCCATAATCTAAGGCTCAGAGAACATTGCTGGGGAGACACTGGAAAGATCCTGATTAGCTAACTAATAGGTAGGCCCTGTTGCTGGAGGTTGCAGCCTCCGTGACTGGACAGGTCTCTGAGCTTGCCGCAAGATGGAGGACTCCCTTCCCCCAGTTGGGCTTTCTACTCTCTGCCTGTCCTTATGTGAAAGATGTTCCTGAGCTAGATGCCTGGCTTATCATAGAAATAGCTTCCTGCAGAATTCTCTCCTCCCACTGCCCATGTGATAATTAGGTAGTGTGGCCCTTCAAGGAAGATAGGACCATGCTGTGTCGTGAATGAATTGTACTGTGAGTACCTATCAAGTGTCCCTCCTGGCTGCTTCCCTTTTCCTATATATTGCCCCCTCCCTTGAAATAAAGTTGATTGGCCTAACTGCCGCTGGTCCTCCAAGTCCTGCTTCCCTCCTCGCTGCTCCTGCCCTTGTGGGCTGGTTGGGGACCCATTGCTCTGAGGGAAGAGGAGACCCACAGGGAATAATAGCCATTATAAGTAGAATGAAATGATGAGCTTTTGTTTTGATTTGTGTGGTGGTTTGAATAAAAAATGGATGCCAAAGCTCATAGGGAATGGCCCTACTGGAAAGGGTTAGGACATAAGCTCTTATCGAGGAAATTGTGTCGCTGAGTGTGGGAATCAAGGTTTATATATATATATATATATATATATAATCTCCTGCCTGCTGATCCAAATTTAGAACTCTTGGTTCCTTCTCCAGCACCAAATCTGTCTTCAGGACACCATGCTTCCCACCTTAACAAGGACTGGACTAAACATTTGAACCTGGAAGCCAGTCCCAATTAAATATTTTCCATTATAAGAATTGTGATGGCCACATTGCTTATTCACAGCAATAGAAACACTAAGACAATTTGCAATACAAATAAAAAAAAGTGCGGTTTTGATGAATGTTGGCCACTAATGTCCTTTCTTTTGTTTTTTACATCAGTTCTTTTATTTTTGATGTTTTGTATTTTAACACTCACCGTACTAGAGAAGTTACTATCTTCCTTCATAGATTTTTCTCACTATGAACTCTTTGTTCTGAGTAATACTGAAATTAAAGCCGGTTGTTATCATCCAAAGGTGAGAATCTGTATCTGACACGTTCGAGTGCTGCTTAACACACTAAAATTGACCTTCAATGTCACTGTATTAAACACTTTGCTTTTCAAGAAAGGAAAGCAGTTGCGTTGAAACTAGCATCAGGAAATCAACAGCTGTTTTGTGTAAAAAGTTGACCGTGTTCTCTTCACTTTCTGCCGAATGTACACTCAGTGATTTCAGGAACACCTGTGCTACCAACACACTCTTTTCATGGATGATAAACCAGCTGCTCAACCAGCATATTCCTTTCACTTGTTACATGGCCTGTAGCAGCATCCAGCTAGCCTTTCCTACTGATGCATTCTTTTTCTTTGTCTACCAGAATGAGGTAGCATCCATTTCTCTCGTGTGTAGGAGACTAGAGTAATAAGAATTTTTTAAGGCCTGTTCTTTTTGGGTAGCATAACTATTTTTTTTTTAATTTTTATTTTAGGCCCACCAGCCTCATCATCTCAGCTCATTGGTGAGGTAAAAGAATCTCTATACTAGGCCAGGTTAACCAGAAATTATGTTTATGCTCAACAGATCCTATGGCCTTTTTAATCAGCAAAAATTCCCCAACCACAAGCCCAGCTGATCCCAAATGCCAGGCACACTTTCAAGATTAGCTACATTCTTGTTAGCAAAGTAGCTTATGTCAAAGTTGAACAGTCTGTTCCACCATCCACCCTAAGTATGAGCTAATTGCTGTTTTCACCTTTAAATATGCAATACAACTTCCTCTCAAGGATATGTTCCAGATCCTGAACTGGCCACCTCCCTGAGATCAGTAAATAGAGCTTTCAGTTTAAGCTTCTGTGTCTGAAGTTGAGTTAGACTTCCACAATGAACTCAACAAATTAATTATGTACATGTATATAATTTGTAAGTTAATAAATTAAATTAATAAAAAAGAGTCCCAAACATCTAAACTTTAGTTGAAAAGATGTAAATTTTTTTCAGAAGCAAAGAAATATGACATGTTTATCTTAATATGAAGAAATTTTTGATGAAATTTTAAATATGTTCTTAATTACAATTCCTTGTTAAGGAGAAAAAATGTTACTCAAATGCTAGCAAACAACTAAACTTATTCTTTCATCTTATGAATAGGAAATGAAAAAGAAACTTTTGCCACTTCTCTGTATTTCTCAGGAGAAGCACAAACAGTAGATCAAAGAGGGCATGTGTCTACATAGACCAGTTCTGCTTATCTAACAACCTAGCAATGAGAATTCTATGAAACGCTGCTTCAGAAAACTCTTTTTTAAAACCTCATTCTATTTTTCTTTTCTTTTTCATTTTTATTATTATTCTTTTTACATATGCATTTATATTATTACACATATATACAATAAACTACATGCTGCAAGAAGAACCATGAATTATGAACTATATACATGTTACATTCATAGTGTTTTGGCTATTTGTATTTAGTATCCTTGAAGTAAACATATTTCCCTAACTTGGTAAGTTTAAAATTTTAATATATCTAGGACCCTCTGGATCCTTCTATTTCCTGATTCTTCCATGCTTCTCTCACCTAAAGTCCCAATAAGAGGTCCTCCCCTCTGTCCTACCTTCCTGGTAAGGGAAGGCTTTCGTGGGACATGCCCCTTGGGCTAGTATGCAGATATAAGTGAGTATATACCATTTGAGTCTTTGTGCTTCTAGGTTAACTCACTCATTATGATCATATTTAGTTCAATCCATTTGTCCACAATTTTTGGGAATTCCTTGTTTTTAATAGCTGAGTAGTATTCCATAGTGTAAATGTACCACAGTTTCTTTATCCATTCTTCTACTGAGGGACACTTAGGCTGTTTCCATGTTCTGGCTAGGAGTCTGGCTCAAACTATGGCATGAGCTAAGGACAATACGTGCCTTAAACTTTGAACTCCTACGCAGATCTAGCCAATGGACAGGACATTCTCAACAGTTGAGTGGAGAGTGGGGACTGACTTTCACATGAACTTTAGTGCTGCATATTTGACCATGTCCTCTGGATGGGGAGGCCTAATGGCACTCAGAGGAATGATAGCAGGCTACCAAGAAGAAACTTGATACCCTATGAGCATATACAGGCGAAGAAGGTCCCCCTAAGTCACATCATAGGGGAAGGGAGTAGGGGGAAAGCAGGAGGGAGAGAGGAATGGGAGGATACTAGGGAGGGAATAACAATTTAGATGTAATATGAATAAATTAATAAAATATTTAAAAAAGAAAAACACACAAAATTTCTGGATGTAATCAATGTCTATTATATCTCATCTCTATCAACTTAAAACATCTATCTCGTCTTAAAAATATCTTAACTCTTAAACAACTAAGCTTAATTGTAAAACTAAATGATTTGGTTTTAACCCCATCAGAGACTTTAGAAGGAATAAAATTAATTACCTATGTAAACAGGAAGTATAGGTTAGCAGCTTCCAAATGAGAAAATGAGACAGTTTGCTGTCTGAACAGTCACCCAAAACTCTCTGTAAGGTGGGAGCATCATCTTCAGCCTCTGACAGACATATCTGTGAGGCAAGAACTACTGAAGACTTGCTTAACCTGTCTTGAAGAAGATTTTTCTTCACACGTTATATATTTCAGAAAACTCTTAGACATCATGCTCTATAATTCTTTCTGTTATTTTAAAATTATAATAACACCATTTCACCCCTCCCTTTTTCTCTCTCTAAACCCTACCATATGCCTCTCTATTCTCTCCTTCAAATTCATATCCTCTTTTTTCACTAATTATTATTGCATGCATATATAAATATATTTATAAACAAATATATCCATAAATATAAGATGTTCAGTCTATATAATGTTCCTTGTGTGTATGTTTTCAGGGGACAGACAATTGGTATGGTCTTCCTGAAGAATGGCAATTTCTCCTGCTCCATTCCCAGAATTCCTTAGTTGTGTAGTTATCTATATAGTGTTGATGTCTTGTAAGCTTTCCCTCGCTTTGCCATGTTTATTGGTGGTGGTGGTGTTCAGCTCATCTTTGGGTGGTCATATTAGTGAGACTTTGTAAGTGTAGCTTTTTGATATAACTTCTTAAATCTTTATGTAGATGGTGTGACTGTGCATGCCTTTAATTTTAATCTCATGAAGGCAGAAACAGTTATATCTCTGTGATTTCAATGTCAGCATATCTACACGGAGAGAACTACTGGTTATTAATGTCTGGCTGTGGCTCTGAAGAGGTCCAGGGTAGGGTCTCTGGGGCTGGATGCAGATGCCCTTCCAGTTTGTTTTATCTCTTGGGTCGCCAGAGCTGATAGCTCGTGCAACTGATCAGGATTGAAAGAAAGAGGAAAGGGAGCCTAGTTTTCTTCTCTAGGGACTGCCTATGCTGCAGCCAAGGAGGAAAACTTAAACTGACCACAATTTGCCTATGGCCGAGCCTGTAAAAGTGGCTAGAGACTTCATGGGGGTCAGAAAAAGAGGCTCTTTGATCTGTAGATAGGCCTCCTTACGGAGATCTCCAGTAAACCAATGTGTACTTAGGCTTATTAGTAGTAGAAGGCTGATGGCCCTGAGTCATCTAGCTTATTTGTGAATCTACAGGAAAATAAAAAATAAGAAAGAGATAAAAAATAAACCAGTCACACACATACATTCAGGAGAAAAGGTGTATGAAATTAGGCATCTCGACTTCAACTAAAGTCAGGTTTCCCAATCTCAACCCAGTTTATTACTGGTGACCACACTTACACTTCTGAGAAAAGGGAATTACCTCATAGTCAAAAGAGGACAATTAATCACAAAAACAGATGAACTTTAAAATGCAACAGGTTACATGTTTTTTTTAATTTTTTATTTATTTATTCTTGTTACATCTCAATGGTTAACCCATCCCTTTATCCTCCCATTCCTCCCTCCCTCCCATTTTCTCCTTATTCCCCTCCCCTATGACTGTTCCTGAGGGTGACCTCCTCCCATGTATATACTCATAGGGTATCAAGTCTCTTCTTGGTAACCTGCTATCTTTCCTCTAAATCTAAACATTTCTTATCTAAGTATCCATTACATAAGTTCACAGTGAGTTCAGAGTGACAAGGTCTAAAAGTTACAAGAAAATATGACTTATCATTTAGGACTGACCTAACTATACATTATCTAGCTATCTCATAGTTCATAATGAGTTCTGGACAACAATTTTATCTGTCTTTTATTCTAAGAAACAGAGTAAATTTAGACATCTCTTGGTAGCCCCATTTTACCTTCAGTTCATGGTAAGTTTAAACCAACTTGCGTATATTTATGGTGAAATAACAGGATTCATGGTGCCATCTGGAGTGGAGGCTCTATCTGAAGCCACAAATCTGCTACAAGGCTATCTGTAGTGAGACGTCTGGAGGTCCACAAAGGTATTTTTTGCAACCATAAACTAACTTTAACTTTTAAAACTATTTGAATCAAATCAGTAATTCCATAATCAGGGATTAATTCATCTGAATAACAAACAGTACATCTTCAACAAAATCCTATAGGAAGTTTGTTCAATCAGAGCTGGTCAATACCCAGAAAGTAACAGTTCACACCAAAACCAGATGCTTTTTCTTTTCTTTTTGGTTGTTCAGTATAGGGTTTCTCTATGTAATCTTGGCTGTCCTGGACTCACTTTGTAGACCGGGCTAGCCATGACTCTAGTCCTAGATGTCCAAGATTTGCTTTGTAGACCAAGCTGGCCTTAGACTCACAGTGATCCACCTGCCTCTGTCTTCCTGGGTGCTGTGATTAAAGGCATGTACCACCATGCCTGGGTCTAATGCCAGATTTCAGAGAGATGCAACAAAGCACAATTGACAGGGTAGTCAGACGTTGGAAGTAATTCTGGGGTACGTTACGACACAGACCTTGCAAATACCGGATCACCTCCAGAGATCTCTCATGCCTACTGAACTTCCCCAAATCAATGGCTCCTGACAGCGTGTCAGAAGCTAGAAGCAGTTTGGGGGTGCATCTTGATTCAAGACCTTGCAAATATCAGATTACCTCTTAGACTGCCATCATGCCTAGTGAGCTTCCCTAACAGGGTGGCTCTTGGTAACTAGTTGAGGATACGTATAAAGTCTCTTCCTCAATGCCACTCTTACCAAGAGGAAGACATTTTCATATAATTTATTCTGTTACATAACCGACTTTTCTGTTCATTTGTATTAGATGTTTTTAGCCATGGCATTTTCAAACTAAAATCTAAAAACCTCTTAATATGATTTGGATCAAACTCAATGTAATGCCTGTAACCAAAACAGAAATGCACTGTGATCTTGGACTGTGCTGACAACCCTATGTTTACCCTGGCACTGTACAGCATAGTGGCATGAGATGTGCCTATTTTGGTCACATTTTGGAGGTGAAAACTGTATTATAAGTTAACACATATGAAAAGGTAAAAGGTTTCCTACACCAGATAAGCTCGTTCTACTTGTTCATCTTTTTTTCTTCATGTTTTTTCAACCATCACCTTCTATATACAATTCACTGTCTTTCCCCAAATTTAGGTCCAGGAAAATTTGACACTGACAGGACCTTCCTGTCTTATTTCCGGCTTGCTAATTCCCACTCTTGATGATGTGTCATGCTGCAGCAAAATTTCCCAGTACAAAGTTCAGATATTTGTGTTCTATGGTTGGCAATTTGCTGATGTTGCTATTAAGTTTAATATCTTTGTACAATTATAACATAGGAAATAAAGAAGCAGTGCTGGTGGGAGATATTCCTAAATGCCTGTAATCCAGTCCCCTATATACTTTCACTATAAATTTCAGAGTAAAAGCAACCACTGAAAATGATGATATATATGTACCCATCTCTGCTGCTGTATTATCAAGACTGGTAGACTTTTTCAATTCCCAGCATCAGCACTACATTAATCTGTAATGTCTGAGGTCAGCATTGGTTTTGTGGTCTTGAAATTTTAAATGAGAGCAAAATTAAAGTTGTTTCACCTATGAATGAGGCTTTAGATGCCTATACATGCCTCTGTTTACTCTTTTCCTCTTCAGATTTTCTAACTTTGTCTAGAATCTGAAAACAATGCAAAGAAGTTGTAAATAAAAAGATGATTGAAGAATACATTTGTAAATTTTGCATCACCGATGTGTAAGTGGTATTCATACTAAAGAATACGAAATATTATTCATATAGGCCAATGTGATATTATTATCCTATTTATATACAGAAAAACATGAGCTGTACATAACTAACAGGTGAGACTCTAAGACAAAAGTACGGAGACTGTGGATTATCATCAGTTTGTCACTTTCCATTTTGTTTGTAAAAACCCTAGAGCTCTGCAGGGATGAAAAGTAAATGAAGTGTGTGGTAAAACTTCTGAAATACAGGAAACTTGGACTTCCTAACAATTTCAAGCGTTCCAGATGTACTTTGATAGCTCTCATCTCCCTTCATTCATTGAGATTTCTTTTAAAATTTTAATTAGTGTAATTTCAGCCTGTTCATTTCGTTGTGCTATATTTTGTTAGAAGGATAACTATGTGAGCAGAAAGGGAACGGTACAGTCTTTTAGGAAAATTCAAATGTTAAAAATAATGATGCTTTATACTTTCTTGGCTGTAAACAGATACTATGGCTGTAAACAGATACTATGTCCTCAAACACTAATTATTACCATGACACAACTGCACTTTCTTTGTTCCCTTCATGAGACGTTTGCTCGAGAGAACATTTATTTTGAATGTAGAAAATAACTGCTATTGTCTTCTTCAAGGTTGTATTTCTCATTATATTTTCATAATTTATCACTTGGTCAGTATGTCAGTCTCCCGAGAATGCTGCTAATATAAAACATTATCAAATGAAACAATAGTTCCTCTTTTGCACAGACACATAAACGAATCTTAGAATATTAAACCATTGGTTCTTTTTGCATCTCTGTGAAACTCTATATGGAGGCCTGACTCCTATGTTACAGACATCCTCTTATTTGTATAGCTGGTTGCATATATGTATGTATAGAAATAACACTATTCTTGTTATTTGTTAACATTTTCTGTATTCCTACATAGAAAAAACAAATTTAAACTCAATAGCTCAGCCATCACCAGAAAATTAATTTGGTATGGAATGTACATATTTGGATTCTGAGGTAGGCTATCTGTTTTTCTGAGGACCAATCCATGCTTTGAAAGTGAATTAACCTTTTATGAACAACTACTTGTCATTTCTAAACATTTCTAAACCTTCAAGAATGTGAATGGACAGGTTACCAAGAATTGGTACCCTATGAGCATATACAGGGGGAGGTAATCCCCCTCAGGAACAGTCATAGGGGAGGGGAATAAGGGGAAAATGGGAGGGAGGGGAGAATGGGAGGATACAAGGAATGGGATAACCATTGATATGTAACAAGAATAAATTAATAAAAAAATAAAATAAAATAAAGGAAAAAAAAAAAGACTGTGAATGGCCCAATAGACATTGATGCCTTCAGTAATTTCAACCTTGCTAAGCTTTTGGAAAATGTTATTTTTTAAATTACCAAAAATAATGATCTTATTTTATGAGATAGTGTGCCTAAGTTAATCATGATTTTAACAGTTAGTATTTAATAAGCTAAAAGAGAAACTCATAAAAGACCAATCACCATCATATATTATGATACAGGATTCCAGAGTCATTATGAGGCAGTAGTCCTGTCTCTGTGAGACAAGTTTTATAAAGTTTATTTGAAATCGCAATACTAAATATCTCTGCATTGAAAAGATTTTAAGTTGTGCTTCTCATAAGATAGAATAATATTAAGTTTTTGAAGAGGGAAATGTTGAGAGAGAAAGAGAATTAGTTAACTGACTTCACAAAATGAACTTCAATCATTTTTACTTTCGAATCATCCAATTTTTAATCATATATTTAAGAAGGGTTTGACAGGAAGTAATATATCATCATGATACCTGGGATAGAAGAAAGGTTCCTTCTCAATCTGTATTGAAAAAGTCCTGGTGGCACTCAGAGGAAGGATAGCAAGCTACCAAGAAGAGACTTGATACCCTATGAGCATATGCAGGGGGAGGAAGTCCTCCTCAGTCACAGTCATAGGGGAGGGGAGTAAGGGGAAAATGGGAAGGAGGGAAGAATGGGAGGATACAAGGGAGGGGATAACCACTGAGATGTAATATGAATAAATTAATAAAATAAAATTTAAAAAAAAAAGAAAAAAGAAAAAGTTGGGTTCTGTTTCTTTTTATTACTTAAACTTTCTGATAAACCTAGCTGAAGATCCCATTGAAATTATATTGTTTCAATCTTTCTTCATAAATGTATTTCATTGGGGCTGGAGAGATGGCTCAGAGGTTAAGAGCACTAACTGCTCTTCCAAAGGTCATGAGTTCAATTCCCAGCAACCACATGGTGGCTCACAACCATCTATAATGAGATCTAGTGTCATCGTCTGGCTTGCAGGCGGGATATTGTATACATAATAAATAAGGAAATCTTTAAAAAAAATGTATTTCATTACCCTTAGGTCTGATAGAGAGCATCACTGCATATCTGCTAAAGAAAAATGAAGATAACAAATGTTACAGTGAAATCTACTACGATAGTTGGTGAGATTCTCCTAATTTCTTTCCTTTTTATTGTTGTCACTATTTAAACTTTTGAATGTAATTGTTGTATCAATAGAACACTGACTTTTTAAAAAACTTTTTGACACATAGTAGTGCATTGTTGCTGGCACTTAGCCCACTAGCCACCTGTACCAGTCTGAGTCATCCATTTTGGGATAATCAGAAATTCATTTTATTTTGAAGGTGTGCTTTGATCAACCACACAGAACTCACACATACACACACACACACACACACACACACACACCCCTGCACTGTGTGCACACATACACAAACATACACACACAATTCAGTATGATGTATCTACAAGATAGTTCCTTATATGTATAGTCATAAGAAGTCTGATAGAATCATTCTTTAAAACATATATGCTCTTATATTTTATTTCTTCTTAGTCATGAACTCATGTTTATGTTTTAAGTCTTTTTGTTACACTGGTATTATGAATAATGAATTCAGTTTTTCAACTTAACCTATCATTGGCACTTTAATATTATAACTTATGCTTCAGTAAAGAAAAATATCTAAATTGTATTTTTTCTGGTTGAAAGATAGGATTAGCTGTGCCTACATGATGCTTTTGTTAGTATACTATAACATATAGACTAGAAGAAAATTATCTCCTCACACAACAGCATGATGAAAAATGCAGACTATGGGGCAAAACAGGGTGCTCCTTTTGCAAGTCAATTAAGAGAGTGACTATGCAATATTTGACACTACTGTTTTGGTCAATGGTCATTTACTTGAAAGGAAAAAAACTGCAGAAAACAAAGAGAATAATTGAAAAACAAAGAACATGTGAGTGATAGCAGTGGTGAAAGCTAGTAGAAGTCTGTCACTAAGGGCAGGTATGGAAAGGCTAGCTAGCTCCTAGTGTCAAATTTCTTGGTCTACAGTGTGTGACCAGCATTGAGCTCACATCTGTTGATCTAGATGGAGCTTCTCCTGTTGCTAATTTTCCCTTCATTTTATACTTTATGAAATTTCCTTGAATCCATAAGGCAAATTATGCATAGATCCAGGGATGGCGGCACATGCCTGTAATCCCAGTACTCAGGAGGCAGAAGCAGGCAGATCACTTGAGTTCGAGGCCAGCTTTGTCTACAAAGGAAATCCAGGACAGCCAACGCTATCCCGTCTCCTGAAAGACCAAACAAACAAACAAACAAACATTCTCCTTACTTGTTTCTGTCAGATAACTTGTTACAATGATGTGAAAAGTAACATACAATTTACAAAACCCATGAGACTCCTTTTCTCATTTATAAGGTAGAGATAGTTTCTGAAGATAACTAGCAAGCAGATATCCGCCACTCCTCAAGTTCTCAACAATAAAGTTTATGTGTTACATTGATATTTGCAAAACAACAAATTTTTTTTTGACCAACTGCCAAAGTACAATAAAATATACCAGCTTCCCAAATAACCCCTTTCTAATCTCATTAAGTAATTATCTACTCACTACCTAACACCCACATCCAGCCTGTAGCAGAATTTTTGTTTCAGTAAGAGGAATTACATTATTAGATCTCCCTAATAATAGTAAATTACCTTGAATTAAATCATAATAATATTATTACTTCCATTACATCTTAACATAACATTAACTTTCACACAATGGCTCACATAAATGTCTGTTACATTTTAAACAACCTACCCTTTTATTTCTAATTCAGAATGATAAATATATTTTCAGTAATAACTAAGAAGTAAATGAAAGCAAAGAATCGTGCCTCTTTTGGTGACTTTAAGAACGTGTACTATTGTTCTGAAAGGTAGCAGTGGTGTAAGTCGGTAAGTTATGAGAGGAGAATCATGAATTTATTGTAAAGAAAAACAAAAAATTGACATCAAAAAAGGTTTGTAGTAAACCACACACTCAGGGCTTTCACTATTATCTACGATGCATAGTTTTTAAAAAGTCAGGACCATTATCATTGTTCCTGACTACACTTAAACCTCATGTTCTCACATTTGAGTATATTAATTGAATGAATTTTGCCACTTAAGGACCCAGAAAATATATGGCTCTCGTGCTGAAATATTATTGCTCTACAAAAAGAGGGGAAGTTACTTTTATACTTTTCTAAGCTTCTTTGTAAATTATTTTAGAATGTGTATGTGCTCAAATAGCCAGAGTGAAACACTATCTTTTCTAACATAAGATAAACTGACATAATATGATAATAATTTAATAATTTACATGAAAGTGTCATTTGCTGATGTGAATCATATCTATCGAGCACTGACTCTCAGCACTTTTCAGTAGCTGTAAAACACGTGATGCCACTGATGGAACTTGAAGGTTCCATATTCCAATTTTGTTCATGTTAACATCTACCGCTTTCACATTATGTTGTAAATTCTGTTCTAGGTGTTGGATGCAGCCATGTGCAAAGCAAGCATCAATCCCCTTCTTGGTCTTATATAGGAATCAAGTAGATACTATAGTAACTAGATTTTCCTCAGGATTACATCAGAGCAATAAGCAAAATTTTATAATATAAGCAGTTTCTAAACACATAATTCTTGACAATAAAGACGCAACTTAGATGGATTTGTCTCTAGGACAGTCATAGTGAGTATTAAACCTGAAAGACTTCTTTTTTTCCCCAAAACTATAACTGAGAATTCTGCTTTTTTCCAATTCTCTAACAAGTGCAAAATATTAAATTGGATCTGCTATTAACAATTCCAAAGCTGTTATCTGCTTTGTAAAAAGATGAAACAGCATAAACCCAAGGGTGACTATCTGTGTCTTCTGCTAAAGGCAACAGTCACAGCCTGTCTTTTAAAGTGCATTATTCAAAGAAAGGCACTGTTGGTCCCATTCATTTGATAATTCTATCATTATGCAATCATTCCATTGTAATGAGTATGAAAGTGTCCTTCAACTAGAATTAATTAACATGCCTAATTTTACTGAGTTCACAGAACCTCAATAATTATTTCATTTTCTATGAGTTCAATGCTGCACAAGCTAAAAGGAAAGTTAAGTAAGGTTTGATTAAATACCTAACTCTTGTCCAAAAGATATTTATATTTATTTAATTATTGTAAGTGAATGTGTGGACACATACAATAGACATGGAATGTTGATGGAAGTTAGAAGACAACATTCAAGGTCACTGTTGTTCTTGTACCTGTGGGTTCCAGAGTTTGAACTCAGACTCTCAGATTTGTCAGCACAGGAACTTCCTAAGGAACTCCCTCACCAGCAACCTTGCTATATTTAATGATATCAATGGAAAACTAAAGGGTTAAGAAAAACCACCAAAGAGTCTATATTATTTCTTAAAATTAAAGTTTTGCATTTTTATATTACATGCTCTATACAGATAAAATGTTTCTCATTTTGAATATTATAACCATTCTTACTAAGAGTAGTGATAGTAATTACTTTTTTCAGAAAAAGATTAATTCTGTATGACAGAATTTTTATACTCTCTCTTGAATTCATGACAATCCTCTTGCATCAACATAAATTTTGTGATTACAAGAAAGCACCATAATTCCATAATATTCTTTGTTATGTTTTGACTTGTTGAACCATATATTCACCACACCTTTGCTTATCAAGAAATTCTATTTAACATCAAACTCAGCCTGATATTTTTTGCCAAATTCAATGAACTGAATAAAATCAGTAAAAAAAAAAAGGGGGGGGGTATTTGTATATTTATCTGAAAGCCTTTCAATTCTGTTATAATATTAATTTGATACACTATGGTACAAGTTTTTAAATATCATAGGTGGTATTAAATAATATTATCCACAAATAATCAAATATACATTTGATTATGTATAAATGTAGTTTAAGCTTTATTTTAAAAAGGCAATACTTATATTTTAAGGTATTTAGTCATCACTTTATTTTTTATGTTTACTTTTTTATTTTTTATAATTTTTATTAAATATTTTACATATATTTATATTACACATATATTCAATAAACTAACTACAGCAACAGTGTATTACATTTATAGTATGTTTTGGTTATTTGTATTTAGTAATCTTGAAGAAAATATATTTCCTATATTGGTGAGTTTGAAATTCTGGATGTAAATCAATATCTATCATATCACATCTCTATCAACTTAAAACATCTATCTAGATATAAAAACATCTTAACCTCTAAACCACTAAGCTTAGTTGTAAAACTAAACTGTTTGATCTTATACCACATCAGAAGCTTGGGAGAGAATAAAATCAATTATCTGAGTACACAAGGAGTGCCGCTTAGCAGCTTCCCAAACAAGAAGATGACAGAGACAGTTTGCTGCCTGAACACTCACCGAAAACTCAGTAACATTGGAGCACCATCTTCAGCCTTCTGGCCCAATATATCTGACAGACATATTTGTGAGGCAGGAGCTATTGAGGGCTTGCTTACCCTGTCTTGGCAGTTTGGCTGTGGACTCTATCTGCATGCAAGTTTGCCCTTTCTTAGGCAGAATTCTAATTTTTTTGGCAGCAAGTTGTCTTCACAGTATCCTTTTCCAGCTTCTTGTAATCACAACCCCATGTTTGCTGATGCACATTGTGTAAGTGTTTGGGGGAAAGATCGGACTACGCTCTTGGCCCCTCTCTTGTCTAGATGAGAGCCTACAGATATCCTTTTCTAGGAATTTACTTGTTTTTTTACTACTGTCCAATAAAACACACAGCAGATTTCTTCTTTCCTTCCTCCCTTTCCCCTATTCCTCCTCCAGTTTGAGGATGGAGACAAGAAAATCTGTTTACTCTCTTCCATATGTGACGTTTGCACCTTTACCTGAATCTCAGCAATACCTCTGAGCAGAGGAAATCACAGTGAGTCAAGAGCAGCCAAGGATTCTGTGTGGAAAGAGATGAGTGTGGGTCATTGGTATCATCTGTGGGCTGCGGAATAACCAATTCTGAAGACCCTGAGGCCTCCAATCTCTCTTAAATAGAAGCCTCCTTGAAAGGACTTTTCTTGTAATCGTGGGCTAAAAGCTTTGCAATATGGTTTCAAAACAATAACACTAACATTACTGTGTAGACATTTTTCTCTCAAAAGAACAATATTTGAGTATTTGATCTTTATAATCATTATCCATTCCACCTCATAATCAGGAAAGAAAATTGATTGTACATTAGTGAGAGATTAAACAGAGAAGTTTAGTCAGATGGAATAAAAGAACTCCCGCAGTTTTCTGCTGTTTTCCTATTAAAATCATCACCATTAATTACTTTATGCCAAGCAGTCTAATAGCTACACCCCATCTGGAACTGAAAACCATCATCTGACGCTGTAGGAGTCACAATGTGTTGTGATATCAAACTTAAGAACTACTACCCTTTCAAAGCGACTTTTATGAAATATTAATGTATTAATAAGAAATATTGACAATAATTAGCATCCACACTGGTCTGCCATGGGATGCTTGCTTAATATGCATGTCACACAACATTCAAATAAGTGATCATTTCCATTCATTGTGTGACTGTCTGAGTGAAACAGTAATATCATATCTCAGTTGTGCTACAAGCCATTCAGAGAAGTTATAAGCAATTTAAATAAAGTTTTATGTATTTGTGTAATATCAATTTAATGTCTTTAAATGTTATTTTATATGATACTTTTAATATTTATATGTTGGCTCTGTTTCTTAACAATTAAACTTTATTATACAACCCAACTAGCTTACACAAGAAGGAAAAAAGGTTAAAGGGACAAAAGAGTGAACCTTCCGGTATCCGTTCCACGGGATGAGTCCTTAGGTGTCTCTCTGGCCCGCGTGATAGTCCAGCCTGTTCGCTTTCTCCACACGCTTTCCCAAACCCCCGGCTGAATCTGTTGTTTTCTCTTCCCCACCTGCCTGAGTCACATGGGAAGGGCGGTCTCCTTCTCCCGTTGAGGGTCCATTAGGAAAACAATAGCCCAGGTGGGGTTCCCAGGTCTGCTTCCTGAATTCCAGGCCCAGGATGGCTCCACTCAGTCTATCACAAGGTATTCATGGGGTGCCCCAAGGGTAAAGCCCGCCAAGATTGCTTCCACCTGTGACAAAGCTTAATCTTTCCCACATTTATAGGAAACAATTAATGCTATTTTATTCTTAGGGGTGAACTTGTTGTCCTGAGTCTCTTAGGTAATAGACTGTGAAGCCAGCTATCTAAGAGATATTTGTATTTGTAATCACTGTATTTGTCCAAATGTATTTGTAATCACTGTGCTGCCTCTTGCTTGTAAAATTGAAAATATAAAAGCAGTACTAAAAGTATTAATACTTTAAGAGATTTCATTTTACTAAAGATGCAAGCAATTGACCGGTAATTTGAAAAAAAAAAGTATTTTGCTTATACAGAATAAAATATTCTTTCAAAACCTTAAGTGCAGAAATAATATCCATCTTTTAAAAGAGATGAATGTTTGTTCTTAATATTGTTTTCAAAATAAAGTAATTCCCTTCTTCTGACCCATCCAGACTTTTCTATTTTCAGGAACAGACAGAAATACTGAACTAGCTTCAGTTTCTCTGGTTGTGATTATCATCGTTTCCATGGATGGAAATGAGTTTTGAATTAAATTGTCACTCCGGTTAATTTGATCTACTTTACAGCTGTGCCACAAACTTACTGCAAGTTTATTTAATAAATATGCCAGCAAATCATCTATACACTTAGTAGACTACAATAAACATCATCTTTAAAGGAAAATATGTGAGATTAATTTTTTCCAAAAAGAAATTTTACTTAACATTAAAAAAAATGTTTCATGGAAGGGAAAATGGAGGTGTGATTGTTTGGTATAGCTAACAATAGTTAGAAGCCACGTGGGAAACTGACTAATGATTAATTACTGGGTGAAAGTCAGCTATAAGTTTTTTTTAGGTCTCATGTATCTACAAAAATTTTTTATGAATATGTATCCATTTTATCCTTTTCTTCATATGCTATATTTAAGCACTCAAATAAAATTGCTTAAATAGCTACAATATTTTTCATATTGACTGTTAATTTTACAAATAAATTTGTGTATTATTGACACATTCTTATAAAAAGTCTGTTGATTATAAAATCATGAAATCTATTTTATAAATTTAGGACTCTATGGAAATGAAGTTACTAAAAATATATAAAGGAAACATGTATTAGATACCCAAAACTCATGTGAATAGTATAGATGGACTATTTCACTTCTAAGGTATCCTATGATCTCTTCTGGACGCCAAGAGTATATGCAATAATTTGGCATGTGCATGCATGCACACACACACACACACACACACACACACACGATATAATCAAAATAATCTTTTAAAATATTTTATAGAGAATTTCAGGTCATATTCTGTTTTGTCAATCAAATATAAGAACACTGTAAAATTATAATTTAATTTTTATTTATTTTGCATATATATTTATATCATTACACATATATACAATAAACTACCTACAGCAAAAAGAACCACACAACAGGAATTATATTAATGTTACATTCATAGCGTTTTGGCTATTTGTATTTGGCAGCTTGAAGAAAACATCTTTCCCATCTTGGTGCATCTAAAATTCTGAATGTAAATCAATATCTATCATATCTCATCATTATCAACTTACAATTTTTATCTAGACCTAAAAACATCTTAACCCCTAAACACTAATCTACATTGTAAAACTAAGCTATTTGGTCTTCAACCCCACCAGAGGCTTGAGAAGGAATAAAATTAATTACCAGAGTAAACAGGGAGTGCTGGTTAGCAGCTTCCACACTGAGACGATAGACAGTTTGCTGCCTGAACAGTAACCCAAACCTCCATTTTAATGGATGAGTTAGTACACCACACAAAAGTAAAAAATAATATGAATGTGTACTCATTACCGACATCTGGTATATCGTATCTCACCTAGGCAAACATAACTCAGATACCTGGATAACAATGATTGGATTTCACTATCCTTAAGTGACTCTAAAAAAATCAACCTCAATTAAAATACTGCTTTGCAAGTTAGACTAAATTTTCTCTTTCACTTCTGTAAACAGTTTTATTTATGGAATTCAGGACCAAAATAGATTTTGTTGAGTTGACTGAGTGGTCAAATGCTGATGGCCCATTTCTGTGTCTCTGGAGAGGATTCCTTTGTTTGTTTCCAGTCTGAGGTAGCATGCTGCTGTGCCTAGCCAAAGTCCCATGCTACATCATCACTGCATGCAATTACAGTTTCTAATTACATCTTCACATTTCTCCCTCTGGTTCTGACCTTCTGGCTTTCACTGATAAGGATCTGATGGTCCGACAGTTCTGGCTGATATAATATAGGTTCATCTTCCAATAATTACAATAGCAACTTCCTTATGCAATTTAATGCTGTATATTCATAAGATCTGTGAACAAAGTGTGAGATGCTTTGGAAAGGATCGTGGGACTGGCTTTTTCTCTGTTTAAAGAACCTTGTCTAAATCAATGGTCTATTAAGCAATTCAAGAAGGCTGCCTTGGAAAATGCTAGGACAGTTTGGGTTTCTAATAACAGAATGACCTTATTCACTTGTATTGCACAAATCACCATTAGTCTTGCAGGAAAATACCACCAAACACATCTAGGATTTTAGTTATTCTCTGTGTTGCTGTACAAATTTCTCTTTGTATTGTGTAGGATATTAGTACACAATTACTAATATTTAGTCTTCTTATTAGTTTTCCAGAGGACAAGGAAGCAACCTTAGTTCTTCAGTTGCTAAGCGGTCTCTCACCCCAATTTGGGAGTTGCTATGTTTTTTGATTATCTCCACACTGTGGTCTTTACTCAACCTCAGACAGAACCTCCTTGATTGGAATGTCAAGACATTTCTAACTGCAAATACCACTCAATTAAAGGTCTCAAAAGCTTCATAATGAAGTATATTTGTATTAGATATTGGTGTATCTTGAATGATAATAAATAAGTTTAGCTTGATATTGATAGTTTCTTTGACAACAGGCTTACATATGCAAGCAAAGGTTTAACATTTAGTAACGTTTTTAAGTATGAACAGCTAATAAATATATTTAAAATCAGTATTAAAAAGACAGTTTATGTAAGATTGTAAATCAATTTATTTCATGCAAATCACATTTATTATAATGTTAATTATCAGATAAAGCAAACATTTGAGTTTATATTGAAAATAAAAATACCTTATAGAAAGCACTTCAGGACAAAAGAATTTTCCTGTTGTTGATATAAAATAAACGTGTCTTGTTATTGTTTAGAAAAACATTAAACAAAGAATGTAAAAGTTTTTATTAATATTAGCATATAAACAAATAGATTCTGTTTGTTTTCAAGATCTTCAAGGACAATACAGGCGGTAAAATTTAAACCCCTACCCTGATCTAGCCCATAGACAGGACAGTCTCCACACTTGAGTGGAGAGAGGGATTTGACTTTCTCATGTACTCTGGTGCCTCACATTTGACTATGTCCCCTGGCGGGGGAGACCTAGTCGCACTCAGAGGAAGGACAGCAGGTCACTGAGAAGAGACTTGATACCCTATGAGCATATACAGGCGGAGGTAATCCCTCTGAAGAACAGTCATAGGGGAGGGGAATAAGGGGAAAATGGAAGGGAGGGGAGAATGGGAGGATACAAGGGATGGGATAACCATAGAGATGTAACAAGAATAAATTAATAAAAAAATTTTAAAAAAATATATGAATTTTTAGTGCAGTCAAATATCAGTTTTTGATAATACCGAGAGCACAGTAAATGGTAGGAAAACAATATGTTATGGATCCCTTCCTTCTATTTAATAAATGATAGAAAAACAATGTGTGGTTCTTCTCCTGCCCTGCTTGTGTCAGGTAAAGGAAGTTAACTGCTGAGCACAGTAGTGCTCAGAGAACTCATGCAGTGGGCAGCTGCCTTCTTTGGGAAAACATGTGTTTAAAATACCTTCTGCTCCAGGTAATTTCACTTTTACAGTCCAGTAAGTCTCAGCTGCTCTCAAGGACACAAAGCAGGAAATAAAAATGATTCAACAGAAAAGGCTTTAAATAGTTTGGTGGCCCAATGAATACATAGCTCCAGTTATACAAAGTTACTCAATCAATAACTTTAATCATGCATTTATTTCTCTCAAACAATAATTTAGATAAACTTTTATATTTAGGATTAATGTTTTTTTTTGATTGACCAATTATATCGACATATTTTAAAAGACTCATCAATTTTATTGACTTTATACGTTCAGAATTTTGAGCTAAAATAAATGTAAGCCTCTTCCTTTTAAAACCATTTTGAAGGGCAAAAATGTCTCTGCAAAGCAGAATACTGAGGACACTTTATTTTATACTTTCAGTGCTATTCCATGTACACAGGTTTCATAAAATACTCAAAACCTCATCAAATAAAATAGCCATGAATGAAAATAAAAGATTAAAAGAAATTTAACTTGAAATATACAGATGAATTACTTTCAGCATTTTTTATTTTTTAAAGGAGTGGTGTAATTTTATGTACAAATATTAAAATAAAATTGATATTTACAAACTTCATACGAAGAGTTGTAATATCGCTTAGTGATTTCAGTGCTTGCCATGCAAGGATGTGGGATTGTGTGCTTGAGTTCAGAACTATGAAACCTCATAAATGCTGGGCACAGTGGCACATGCTTGTCATCTCAGACCTGGGAAAACAGAGGTGAAAGAATTCCCAAGGTTCTGAAGTTAGGCAACAGAGTCAATCAGTAGGTTTCAGTTCAGCTTTTGGATCCTGCGACTGCTGGCAGTTATATGGGCCAAAAAAAGCTTTCTTTGCAGTATTATTGACAACTCCAGACTCACAATTGAGAAAATGAGCTGTACGTCTTCTGCAACAACCCTCACCTTAAAAAAACACAAGGAGTCTAAGCAGTCTAGACAGGAAGCCACTGAGGAAAGTCTTTAAGTTTTATGATAAAGGTGCTGAAATGTAGCTCTTCATAATTGATGACTTCTGGCGAAGAGATGGGAAAGGACTTGGGTTATTTTGAGGGGCTGGCTACTGATAGCCAGGCTGCACTGAGTATATGGGCAAGACAAATTAGCCATGTTGCAAATTTTGAAAGGGGAGGAGGCATGAGCGTGGGAACGTGGACCTGGAAGGAATGAGAAGTGAGTGTGATGGGGACACATGGTATGAAATTCCCAAATAATCAGTAAAAATATTGCATTGGGGGAAAGGTATGGAGAAAAGTGAGTGATAGAGGAAGACACCCACTCTAACCCATCTCATACTCAGATTAACCACATGCAGGCATGCACATGCATGTGCATACAAACACACACACATACACACACATTTGATGGTGACATAAATGTCTTACTAACAGTTTCTATGACTGTGATAAAACATCATGACCAAAAGTAACATGGAGAGGAAAGGATTTATTTCATCATCTATGGAAGTCTAGAACTGAAGAACAGCAGGAACCTAGAGCCAGGGGCTGTTGCGGAGGCCATGGGAGAGTGTTGCCTACTGGTTTGTTCCTCATGGCTTGCCTTTTTATAGTGCCCAGTGCCAATCAATAGCCCATGGTTGACACATGTCACAGTAAACCTGGTTGTCTAGATAATGAATCTACAAAACTAAACATATAATATGTTGGGTATGGCTGGTTATAAGTCTGATAAAGCAACTAAGGTGATCAAAAGCCCATTTACCTCCATTCAAAAATCAGAATTATATGCAATCCTTATGGTACTGTTGGATTTTCCTGAATCTCTTAATATAATCGCTGACTCTCAGTATGCAGAAAGGGTTGTTCTGCATATAGAAACTGCTGAATTTACTCCTGATAACTCTGACTTAACTACATTGTTTATGGAACTGAAACTATCTCTTGTACATTAATCATATTCGATCCCATACAGGTTTACCAGGCCCATTGGCACAAGGAAATTAGGAAATCGACCAACTATTAATAGAAATGTGCTCAAAGCCTCAGAATATCATGAAAAACATCATGTTAATTTTTGAAAAATTAAGTTTTTCTATTACTTGGTAACAAGCCAGAGAAATAATTAATAGGTGTCCTATGTGTTATTTGTATAATCAAACCCCTTTACCTGCTGGAGTAACCTTAGGGGTACAAAAAGGAATGAAATATGGCATATGGATGTTTTTCATTTTGCAGAACTTGGAAAACTAAAATATGCACATCACACTATTGATACCTATTCAGGATTTATATGGGCAACTGCTCTAAGTTCTGAAAAGGTTGATTGTGTAATTACTCATTTATTGGAAATAATGGCAATTATGGAAATACTTGCATAAATTAAGACTTATAATGCTCCTGTGTATGTGTCCCTTAAGATGAATAAATTTTTTACATTTTATAATATTAAGCACATTACTGGTATACCACACAATCCAATAGGGCAGACAGTAGTTGTAAGAGCTAATCATACCTTAAAAGAGATGCTTATTAAGCAAAAGGTAAAGGTAAAGACCCTCAGGGACTGGTTGAATAATGCTTTGTTGACTTTAAATTTTCTTAATGTTGGTGATGAAGTGACAACAGCAACTGAGAGACATTGGGTTATAAAAAAAAACTGAAGAATTAGGTCAATGAATTTACTATAAAGATTTATCCACCATGGACTGGAAACTTGCAATAGTTTTGAGATGGGGCCATGGGTATGTCTATGTTTCTATAGGGAGTGAAAAAATATGGTTGCCGACAAAACTTATAGAGATTATCTCTGACCAGGAAAGACCTCTTGGTACCTAAGACATGAATGCATTCATACAGCAAGAGAAAACTAGGGGATACCTGGTACTTATAATATGACATTCTTTCATACAGCTTTGATATTAGAGCTCAAACAGATGTATATGATTGATGGCTTACACTGCTCGAAAAAGGACAGACATTTATCTTTATATAATTTGTACACATTGCATATTCCATATATATGTATGTATATATGTGTGTGTGTGTGTGTGTGTGTGTGTGTGTGTGTGTGTGTGTGTGT
>OU015747.1:96863331-96898066 GCA_907169655.1 Acomys percivali
ATAGATATTGGTTTACATTTAGAAATTTAGACTCACCAGTATAGGAAAGATGTTTTCTTCAAGGTTGTCAAATTCAAATAGTCAAAATATTATGAATGTAACATTTTATAATTCCTAATTGTTTCATGGCTCTTCTTGCTATTTATAGTTTATTGTATTTATGTGTAATAATATAAATGTATATGTAAAATTAAAAGTATTAATAAAAAATTTAAAGACAAAAAATTGTAAACATTTACACTATATTTCATGTATTTTAGATATATTCAATTCAGATTATCGCCTCTTGTGCCCCTCTCACTTATCTAGAAACCACTCTCTTCACATTTTTCTCTCTTTTATAACATTTTAAAATAATGTACTAAGTTTAATTGGCACTGCTTGCATGCACATGAGTGTGAGGTTATTATACTAGGTCGTGGGTGACTATTAAATTTAAGAAAAGAATGTATTTTCTTCACAACAATGTTAAAAGATTATGACATAGATTTTACTTGTTTCAATTTTGATTCTGTATGTACGTCATTATTTTGTAACATGCTTAAAAACATAATCTAATTGCTATAACCTTTTGTAACCTCCTGCTCTCTGCCTTCTAAATATTGTTCACAGCTGTCATCATCTAGCAAGAGGATTGTATTAATAAAAAATTCTAAGACATAAAAAAATTGAATCTACTGTGAGGAAACAAAATGTCATCCCATGGTAATTTAGGTTTAGCATACTGCTATTCTATACATCTATACTCTGATGCAGAAGATCCATTAAATTTAGAAGTGGTGGAGGTTATTGTATTTTCTCTGATACATTCCAAATCTGTGCATTTAAATTACTGGTGAAAAGATGTTTTTATTCTACCTCATGCTGAAATGCAGAATCTTTCTTAGTTATTTTTTTTAATTAATTTATTCTTGTTACATCTCTATGGTTATCCCATCCCTTGTTTCCTCCCATTCTCCCCTCCCTCCCATTTTCCCCTTATTCCTCTCCCCTATGACTGTTCCACAGAGGGATTACCTCCCCCTGTATATGCTCATAGGGTACCAAGTCTCTTCTCAGTGACCTGCTGTCCTTCCTCTGAGTGCCACTAGGTCTCCCCCACCAGGGGACATAGTCAAATGTGAGGCACCAGAGTACATGAGAAAGTCAAATCCCTCTCTCCACTCAAGTGTGGAGACTGTCCTGTCCATGGGCTAGATCAGGGTAGGGGTTTAAATTTTACCGCCTGTATTGTCCTTGGCTAGGGCCTTAGTTTGAGCGGGACCCCATGACCCAAATCTGCCTATCATAATGTTCTACTTGTAGGTTTCTAGGACCCACTGGATCCTTCTACATTGATTAAATATATGGAAGCTAATGTCTAGGTACCTGAGTTTAAGTGGAAATCACTTTTTTTCCAAAAGATTGGCAAAGTATACAATTACTTTTGCCTTAGTTACTTTATCCTTAGATGAAGATGACAATACTACATTTTCTATGTATTTAAGAATATCACTTATATGTGTTTTTAAGCCGTGCTCTTATTCTTTGTATAATTAATTGTCACCAAAATTTACTTCACGTTCATAATTAATATTATTTTGTTGCATCCTACATCTTTCTTGACTTTTTGTAGATTTGGATTACTTAATGTCGTTTTATAAAAAGCTTTTTAAAATTGCTCAGTTATTATTTAAATAAATATTTAAAGCATGATACTGCAGACTAAACTTTATTTTAAAGTCAAATTAATCTGTCGTGGTCAACCACTTAATGTTTTTTTTCTGGTAGCTTCATGGGCTTCAATGTGATTAAATTTGAAACACTGAGATAAAAGCAAAGCAACACATTGATATTAAAGATTGTATTCAGTTAAAATTGATGATCTAGAGCTATGTTTATCAACAATACAGATTTCACAAAAATTCAAAACAGAGAAGAGTTTCAATAGGTACACACATGTCATTCTAATGTAATTATAGGGATTCTCAGAGACAATTACAGATAAGGCACTGGTGACAAAATAAATTTGGGATCAACTCATAGCATGCTGACATGACCTGCGAAGGATATTAATCTTATTGTTTACAGATAAGTCATATTCAGATTCTGGTGATGGTGACACACTCCTACATTCTGAGAGAAGCACAGAATTGTGAATGCTTCTATTGGATACCATGGATGCTTTATCACTGAGCTCCAACCACATACATTCATACATACATACATACATACATACATACATACATACATACATACACAGACAGACAAACAGACATGCACACATGCACACAATTGTTTATTTCAATGTAGAAAAGTGTTGGGTAGGTGTTTCCAAATATATGGGGACAGAGGAATAAGATGTGGAGGAGACAGTGAAGAAATGTAAATCTATTCTCCCTCCAAAGAACTATAGGTACAGCGCCTACAATGTTCTAGAAGACTCTAAGACCACTGAAGCTTCTTCACTCTCTTGGCTGAAATTTATTGGCAAACTCATCTTAGAAAAATATAAAACTGAACAGCATTGCCGGGGCACTGTCACGTGTGAACTCGCAAACTCAGCAGCAGCATCTACTTTCTTATAAATGCTCACTGTCATCATTTAGCCTCTTTATTAAATCTGCTTCTTCTATTAAATAAGAAAATATTAACATTTTGAGAATCCCATGCTTCTTTGTCTCCAATTCCAAGAGATCAGCATTATTCATCCAATTTCACCTTTTAAGCTATGTATATCAATAAGGCCTACATAGATTTTCAAACATCTTTTTTCAGTTTGTGTCCTGATCTCCAGCTGCTACTAAGAATTTCTATCTGAACATATTAAAGGGTTTGCAAATACCATTTTTATCAGCCACATACATAATTCCTTCTTTGTTCTTAATGTCATATTCAATTATTGGCTCTGTCAGATAGTTTGAAAGCTTTGGCACCACTTGAAATCTTTCATCTGTCTTGCTCAATAGAATCAGTCAATCAATCAATCAATCAATCAAAAAATTGCACCCACAGTTCTCAATACTTTGCCCAAATTAAGAAATCCATCCTGTATTTTCTGAACAAGTATAATAATTTTTTTCTTTCGCCAACATGTCCTTTATTAACGATTTAAAGCTTTTGGAGATTTTTTTATTTGTGTATGTGCACCTGAGTATTTTTGGTACTCATGCATATTTGCATGTGGGTGAAGGACAAAGTTTGGGCCTAGAAACATTGATTTTTCTCAAACTTATCCTTTGAGATAGTTTGTTGAGAAACATTGTGATCATGAATTGACTTGACTTTGTAACTACGGGCTTCGTAGATACACCCTACTATCGATGTTTTTGTCATCTCCCCAGCCTTTATTTTAAAGGTTTCATACAATGAGTGAAGCATTCATAGGTTTAATGTGTATTCTTTACATAAATAACAAGTGATTACAGTTTTCCCTCCCTCTACTTCTCCCAGTTCCTCACCACCTCCCCTCCTATCCAGATCCAGATTGTGTAAAACCATATTCAGGATATATTATATAAGAAAATAAAATACGTTCAATATAAGAAAAAGAAAATAAAGGGAAGTACTTATTTAGTTGACACATATGGAGGGCTAAGAAATGGTAGCGTGTCTGTTTTATTTATTTGGGATCTCAAGTTGCTTAAGACAAGATTTTAGTCAGCATGTTTCCTCTTTCTACTCTCGATCCTTTCTCAGTTTTTCCAAATATATCCTTTCCCTGTAAATATACTAAATAATAAGGGGTATATATTTCTAAATTAATTAACAAATAAGGGGCTAGTCAAACATTTCTTTAACACTAATTTTACTTGAGACACATTTCTTATCATTTATAGCATGGACTATGATAATTTGATGTATTATACAACATATAAGGATTAAATAAAAATAAAATATTCTTCTCCAAAAAAGGGAAAAAAAAAAGAACAAAAGTGTGGTTACACATTATACTAAACTTATCTTACTTTTATTTATATATTTCGTCATATCAAAGGCACAGGACAGAACATGTTTTGTTCTTTTTTAACAAGCTGCCTGTCTTATAGGTGATGAAAATGAAGGATGCAACTGCTTCTGGACTAAACAGATACATTTGTACTTTAATATACATTTTCACAATTAAATTTTCATACTATCAAATACAATGATCCTTATCAACAATTAATTCAAGTTATTACATCATTTCTAATTAAGTGGACCAGGTCAGGTTATATCAGGTTTAAAATAAGAAATGTAACAAAACATGTATGAATATGTTTTTAGCTATGAGACGGAGAAAGCACAGCTCTCACTGGGTTAATGGAGGAAAAAAAAACCAGTTGTTCCCATAAAATATAAAACTCATTCGGAAACAGATGCATAAGTAGTTAAGCTTCTTTATAATCTTGTTTATGTATAATGACTAATGACATGATCCTGGTTCTATCAGAAAGTAACCATGATAATTTCAGAATTCACCACCTGGGAGAAACTTCTTACCAAGCACATGTAGAAACCATCTATTTCTTTGATGCTGAGGAGTGAAGAAACATTTTAGAAGAAGCATAGGTACTTTCCACTTCTTTCCATTGCTCTTATTTGTTACCATATCAATCATAAAAGTAGTTTCTAGATGAAAAAGCTTAGCCTGCTAATTCACAACATTCATATTCTTCTCAGGTATTGAGATGCAGTTGTATATCCCCTGGGTGTGGGAAACATCTGAACAGAACACAGTGAGCATATAAGGAGAATAGCCACAGTCATCACCCTTTCACTGAAAAGATGAGGCGTTTTCCCCCTCTGCTGCCATGGCAACGGGTACATAATGAGACCTGCCTTCCTATTTGCGAATGCACAGTCAATTGCCTACAAAGGAATCTTCGAATATACACTATATAAAATCGTTGCATCTTTTTGATTTTCGTTAAGTGGAAGCCTGTTTGGACTTTTATTTTCCCAATCATGTGCCATCAAATTTTAAGCTGTTAGCTACCTTTATATGGTCATTTAATGTGAAAGCTATGCAACATCTTATGGAAAAATTGAAAACAAAGAAGTCACTTGCCATATATATATATATATACATTATATATATAGTCACATTATATATATATATATGTGTATATATATATGTATATATATATATATATAGTCACATTTTATTGTAATTCATCACTGCTGATAGGACTGAATTCTGTTCAAGGCATGATTTTGCAACACTATATTCCATTTAACACCACTAGTGTTTTCTTGGACTAAAGATGAGTACATTTTCATTATAAAAGTTGTCTATTTAGTGCAACTATCATATGCTAAGCAAACTACCATAGAGATACAATCCCAGCCTTCTTTCAATATTTTTAAGTTGCCCAAGCTGACCCTGAAACTCAAGGGGGTGGGCTTTAGAAGTCAAGAGAATTGCAATATGCAGTGTATTATGTTTTACAATTTTGTAGGGATTTTGTTTGTTTGTTTGTGTGCTTGTTTGTTTTTTTATGTTGTTATTGTTTGTTTTGGTTTGGTTTTGTTTTTTGAGACAGAGCCTTTCTATTGCCTTGTTTGTCCTGGATGTCCTTTGCAGACCAGGCTGGCCTTGAATTCACAGAAATCCTCCTGCCTCTGACTCTCAGAGTTCTGGGATTGGAGGTGTGTCGCACCATCCCTGGCCCATGAAGGATATTTTAAATGAAGATGTGCTGAAATAACTTCATTGATGCTAGTATTCATGCTTGAGAACATGAAACAGTTTCATTTTCTTCAATGATGTAAAAAAAAGGGAGATAATGTGATTGTATGCTACAGTGGCATGATATGATTATAATTTGTGAAAGGATGATGACTTGGTTAATTTTCAACATAAGACTTGTATCTGCACCTGAAAATGCCATTTTATGCATTCATGGAAAATTGGTGAAAATTTCTATTATAAATAAATCTGTTATTTTCTGTAAAGCGTTTGACTGCAATGGTTGTTCTTCTTAAATTATTTGAAGATTAAATATAACATTATTTTAGCAGGGAAGAAATTTAGTAGCTAATGTAGATTATTTTGCTTTCCTAAGAAATTCTTACTTAAATGAACTGTAATTCTATAGAATGCAACTTCAGCACATTATGTGGCCTGCAAAATAAATGAAACCTAAAGTACTGCATTTTGCAGAATCAGTAATTATAAAACGATATCAAAGGAATTTCATTTCTACATACCAACCAGATATAATATCAATGATAGTATAACTTATTCTTGATTTTCTTGGACTAAAGATGAGTACATTTTCATTATAAAAAACATTAAGTAGGAAAACTTAATAAAAAAAGGAAAGTGGAAATCTTCACGATTTTTGGTACTGCTAAATTATATTTTCTTAAGAGTTTCCTACATACCTGACAGTAAGTACAAGGGTCTCATTGTGGCAATCTCTAAAGACCCTTTTCCTAAAGAGCTCCAAAGAAAGGTTATGTTTCGACTGTAGAAAAGAATGCAGGCATGACCTGCTTGCCAGCCACTTGGCACACGGTGCTTCTAAATAAGAAACATGGCATATCATGCTCTAGAAGTCAGCTGGCATGCAAATGAGTCCATACACCCCATTACTCCATTATATAATTCTTCCACATAGAGACTATGGAGGTTTGAGCGCTTACTATGTAGTTCAAGGTAATATGCTAACAAATCAGTTCAATAGGCTTCCACTATGTAAGTGTTTGCTCACGTGCAGACACTGTTCAATGAAACGATCTCTGTTGTGGTTTACCTCCATGTCCTCTACCAACACACGGGCACTGTAGCCTTGCTATGGGACATCCAGGCAACAACTGTCTAAGCCAGGTTTGGAACATGGGCTTGTAATCCTAAATATTCAGGAAGCTCAGTCAGAAGGATGGCAATGTCAAGTCATGCCTGGGCTACAGCATGAGTTCAAGGTCAGTTTGGTCAACTTAAATAAAAATAGAGAAAGAAGGCTGAGGATTAGGTCTCCAGTAGCTTCGCTAGCATGAGTAAGAACCATGGCACCCTTCCTTCCACCCTTCTCCACAATTTTCCTTCTTTTCGGTCCCCTAACACAAGATAAGAGAAAAAAGAAGGATAGAGAAGAAAGGAAAGAGATCATTGAACAAAGTCAAGGGTCCCAAAAAAGGAGACATTATCTTCCTCCTGATTAGAGGTACCAAGCTATTTGGGGAAAGTTTGATCTTTGTTTTCAGAAAATCTAATTTCTTCTTATTGTTTCTTCTTTGCTCACGACTACTTTACAAACTGTAACAAACAGCAACCAACGACCCACACCACCTCTCAGGGCCCTAACATTTATACACCCTCTGAAATGTCACACAATTTCACAAACTATCTGTAGCTGGCAAAATCATGCCCCTGCTAGTACATGAGGCAAATCATAATCAGCTACTGGGAAGCAGCTGCATATCCCCAAACCTGGGATTAAAAAGGAAACATATTGTTATATAATTTCTGTGTTTTTTAGAAGAAATTGAAATTCTCATTACAATTAACAATAGCTTATATCTCTTAAATGCTATCTGTATGTGATATAGTCATGCTATAGAAAAGTATTGTTTAGTGACAGGTATCAGTGGTATATTTGGAGCCAAGTAAATAGAAGATATCAAATTACCCCACAGAATCAATCATTCATGGATAGGTGACTGTGTGGACCTACTGGGGACAGAGCACAGTGTTGCCTGCAAATCCATCTTTCTGTTTCAGCCCATGGAATACTTCATGTATACCTTTAAGGTATTGTCATGATCGTGAGAATGCTGAAGATTCCCTGAATCATATAACTGAGACTTGGGTAGCATGAAGAAGGCAAGTGTTATGACAGTTTCTGTTAGTTATAATGAGAGGTCACATCCCATGAGCACTGATACAGTGCCTACAAGACTATCATCTCCTACACACACTATGGGGGCTTGTAGGTGACTGAGGCAGTTAACAGGGAGTAACCTCCTGATCCGGAGCCGCTGAATGCAGCAGTGTCCTACAGAGTGGACTGCTGCAGGGTGATGACTGGGACTACATCTGGATTGGCCAAGTCTAGTTTCCTGCCCAGGATTTTTCTCAGCAAATAGTGACTGGGATATGCAGAACCATTTAAAACTGCTTTGTCTCCTTCATTTGTTTTTTTACCCTATCACTGAAGATCAGTTCTTCAAAACCACTTACATTTTTTATTAATTTATTCATATTACATCTCGATTGTTAGCCCTTCCCTTGTTTCCTCCTATTCCTCCTTTCCTCCCACTTCCCCCCTTCTCCCCTCCCCTATGTCTGTGATTGAGGGAGACCTCCTCCCCCTATATATGCTCTTAGAGTATCGAGTCTCTTCTTGGTAACCTGCTATCCTTCCTCTGAGTGCCGCCAAGCCTCTCCATCCAGGGGATGTGGTCAGAAAAGGGTCACCAGATTTCGTGTGAGAGCCAGATCTCACTCTCCACTCAACGGAGGAGAATATCCTGTTCATCGACTAGGTCTTGGTAGGGGTTCGAAGTTTACTGCCTGTATTCTCCTTGGCTGGTGCCTTAGTTTGAGGAGGACCCCAGGCCCCAGATCTGCCTGTCATAAAGTTCTTCTTGTAGGTTTCCAGGACCCTGTGGATCCTACTATTTCCCCATTCTTCCATGCTACTTTCACCTAAAGTTTCAATAGGATGTCCTCCCCTCTGACCCACTTTCCTGGTAAGTAAAGTTTTTCATGGGACGTATCCCTTGGACTAGTGTCTTGATATAAGTGAGTATATACCGTTTGTCTCTTTTTGCTTCTGGGCGAACTCACTCATTATGATAATTTCTAGATCAATCCATTTGTCCACAAATTTTGGGAATTCCTTGTTTTTAATAGCTGAGTTGTATTCCATAGGGTAAATGTACCACAGTTTCTTCGTCCATTCTTCTTCTGAGGGACATTTAGGCTGTTTCCATGTTCTGGCTATGATATATAAAGCCGCTATGAACATGGTTCAGCATATATCCCTGTTGTGTGGTAGGGCATTTTCTGGGTATATTTCAAGAAATTAAACACCACAAAACCAAACAAACCAATTGTGAAATGGGGCTCAGAACATAACAGAGAATTCTCAATAGAGGAATATCAAATGTCTGAGAAACACTTAAAGAAATGCTCGTCCTTGTAAGTCATCAGAGAAATGCAAATCAAAACGACACTGAGATTCCATCTTACACCCATCAGAATGGCTAAGATCAAAAACTCAAGTGACCATGTCCCCTGGAGGGAGAGACCTGGTGGCACTCAGAGGAAGAATAGTAGGTTACCGAGAAGAGACTGGATACCCTATGAGCATATACAGGGGGAGGTAATCCCTCTCAGTCACAGTCCTAGGGGAGGGGAATAAGGGGAAAATGGGAGGGAGGGAAGAATGGGAGGATACAAGGGATGGGATAACCATTGAGATGTAACAAGAATAAATTAATAAAAAATTAAAAAAAACTCAAGTGACAACACATGTTGGCGAGGATGTGGAGAGAGAGGAACACGCCTTCATTGCTGGTGGGAATGCAAACTAGTACAACCACTTTGGAAAGCTATATGGCGCTTTCTCAGAAAAATGGGAATAGGGCTTCCTCAAAACCACTTACATCTTATTACAAGTCTTGTTTGAATGTTCTGGTTTTGAGCAGATAAGTGACTCCCTCAGCAGGAAGTGTAACACAGTTACCATGAACCAATACTGGCATCTGTTATGATGCTTTTAGATTATTGATATGACTTAAACTCTGATTAAGTACCTCTCAGGCCCTAGCTCATTCCATTTGAATGTTCCCTTTTCTCCTTCAACTTATCCATATTAAAAAACATCTTATAACAAAATATAACTTCAATCTTTCTATTCTCATCATCTTTTTTAATTACAACTTTTAATGTCTTACAATTATTTTATTTTTGTACTGTATAGTACATTTTTTGTTTTATAATAAATATTACTCCATGGTTTGAGGGGAAAAAAGGAAACTGAAAGGTGGCTCATACTTTACGCAACTTACCTTTCCTTACATTTCCAAAAGCAGGGTGATTGCCATGGTAATAGACTCATCAAGTATAGAGGTTTTATAATAACCTGTGAGATTTTATAATAACCTGTAAAACATTGCTCTGTATATCTGTGAGGATGCTTTCATGGAGCTTAGCATCTTGATCAGTGGACTTAGTAAAGATTTGCCTTCCCTAGTGACATATCTTCTCCATTGAAGGTAAGAACACAGAAAATAAAGGAGGAATTGAGAACTCCTCTCTGTCTCTGTCTCTGTCTCTGTCTCTGTCTCTGTCTCTGTCTCTCTCTCTCTCTCTCTCTCTCTCTCTCTCTCTCTCTCTCTCTTAGAACTAAGATGTTACTGTGTTCTGTTCTTTGACTTTAATACTCTTGGTACTCACTGAGTCAGTCTCAGTTAGGACATCAGTCTGGCTATTTCATTCCTCATTTTTTGGTACATAGAGTTACAATCAGTAAATCTAGTTACTCAAATTCTACGTTTCTATATGTAATATTTTTGCAACATCTATGAAGTAAAGTGTGTGGATTTGTTGGGTTACATTCCAAGATAAATGTCATGCATAGAACTATCTGCCAGCATACGGTAACATGTTTCAGTAACCAGATTATCTGGTCTATGATGTGCAGGAATCTCAACATGATAGTACATCAGATCATCATGTGTACATCTTTTGTTTCTGTCATATATATGCTGTGCAAAGAAAGGTTTATCAGATATGAAGAACAGAAATAGATCATCTTCACATGTGTATATGTTTTAGGAAGTGTCCCCTGTATTAGGCTTCCTTCTGACTTGTCAAACGGCCCTTACTTTTAGTTTTTGTTCCCATATTCCTTTCCTCATTCTCCTCTTTGTTCGTTCTCTCCACTGGATCCTCCTGTTCCAGACTGTCCTCTCATCCATCTATAGTTTCTCTTTGATCTACCCCATCTAGGAAAATCCATGCTCCAAACTCTTCCTTACTCTCCACATAAGTGCTATAGTTGTGTAAATTTACTACTATTGACTCTTAGATCGGTGTCTTGCTCAGCCTTCACCACAGAAGCTACCTTCTGTAGTAGATGGAGGCATATTGGAGATCCACAGCAAGATAGTATGAAGATAGTGAGAGAGCTTAAAACACTCAGTACTAAATGAAATATATCTATTAATTCACTCTCCTTGGGCCTCAAGGAACCCTGCAGAAAAGAAGACAGAGATTGTAAGAACTAGAAGGGATAGAATATTTCAAGGAAATATGGCTTTCTAAACACAGCAAAACCTATGTACATTTGAACTCACAGAGACTGTGGCAGAATACACAGGGCTCGCACAGATCTGGGCCAGATGTTGTCCTGGGATAAGAGGAGACATGTACACAAACACCCATCCTTAACACAGATGATTTCACCAAGTGATCAACTTAAGCAAATGAAAATTTAGTTTTCTCCAATGGAGTCTCAGTAGGTATACAAATCATTCTTAAGAGAAGAAGTTGTGCCCAGTAATTAATAACCGACATAAAATGACATTAATAGCATTCTTGGAAATTCTTTGTCTCATAGTGCTTTGTCATGGATTTTTATTATTATTATTATTTTATTGCTTTACAAGTTCTTTGCTTTATATTATGTTTTCAAGTTTTGTGTATTTATGGGATTCTCTTCTCTCTCTCTCTCTCTCTCTCTCTCTCTCTCTCTCTCTCTCTCTCGTGTGTGTGTGTGTGAGCGTACATGTGAATGTATATTTATTTGTCTCTATATTTATTTATTTCATGTACTGTTTCATTGGATTATTTTCTTCTTTTTGTTTTGTCCTATTTTGTTGTGCATTTATTTTATTTTATTTTTTAAGACAGCTCTAGTATAGTTGAAGGTAGTGGCACATGCCTTTAATATCAGCAATCAGGGAAGCAGAAGTAGGTGGATCACTATGAGATCAAGGCCAGCCTGGACTACAAATGAATCCTGGACAACCAAGGCTACACAGAGAAACCCTGTCTCAAAAAAATTTTTTTAAATAAAAAGAAGGATGTATTCTAATGAGAGAGAGAAAGAGAGAGAGAGAGAAAGAGAGAGAGAGAGGAGAATGGAGAATCTGGGGGAAAATTGGGGATGCTCCATAATCAAAATGTATTGTATGAAAATATCTTTTTTCAAAAATATTAAGAAAATAATTATTTAAAGGTCTATATTCATTTACTGTTAAATGAGAAACCAGAAAAACAGATATCCACATTGAGTTTCCCTAAAAGGAAGATGCTGGCTCGAGTTTGTCAGTGGCATGAAGAGGAGAGTTGAATTAAGTGAAACATTTGTTTTCATTTTATTTTACTTCGTTCATTAATTAATGCTCTTTCCTAATGGTAGGAGATTGAATGTGGTATTTACATATATTCTGTCTGATGGATTAGTCCTTTCTCAATAGGTAAAGATATATTTAACACAACTGACATCCTGTTTTATTACATAGAAACCTACTCATGGACTATGGTACAATTCTCACTAAGTTGCCTGAGAAAGTACCATTTCAGATACATTTCCATGATCTTTCTCAGTAGCTTAGCTATATTGCCTCCCATATGGACCAACTTTTGATAACCTGGAATTTTTGGAGGCTTCTTCAGATCATTCATTATCTATAGATTTTATCTGTATAAATTGATTTTGTATTATATATTTTCCCAATTTTCAACATAGGACATTAATATGCCCCCTGATTTGCCGCCGACATCATACCACAATGTTAAAAGTGTGCAGAAGTTGACTCTTCATTGTGAAACTTTGACAGATGTAGGATATGTAACAATACAGTGTCAGTAAAAGTCTCATTCCCATGCCTTTTCCCCAATAGAGTATCCCAAAATATATGGTGTCAAGAGAAACTTCACAAAGCCATCAGTTATGACCACTGCTGTTCATGAAGTGATAGTTTAGTGAGAGCTCCCCATATGCCTGTTTTGCATTCTTCACTGCCACATAACAGTGCCTTTTACTCTTGCTACCCTTTGATAGAAAGCTCTTCTCCTCCTCCTCCTCCTCTTCTTCTAATTCTTCTTGTTCTTCTTCTACCTCCCCTCCCTCTCTTCTTCCTCCCTCCATTCCTCCCTTTCCTCCTCCCTTCTGTATTCTCTCCGACTCTGTCTCTCTCTGACTCTGTCTCTGTCTGTCTGTCTCTGTCTGTCTCTCTCTTTCTCTCTCTCCCTCTCTCTCTCTCTCTGTCTCTCTCTCTGTCTCTCTCTCTCTCTCTCTCTCTCTCTCTCTCTCATTCCCTCTCTCCTTGTGTGTACATGTGTCAGGGAGCCTTAATACACTAGGGTCATTTCTCAGGAGCTATCCACTTTGTTCTTAGATGCAGGCCTAGGGCTGCTTCTGTCTTAGGAATGTCCAATCACCATTGTGCACTGACCTTGACTTGAAGGAATGAAGCTTAACAGAGCATATGATTTACACAGGACTTTTGTTGGTGCTGAGTGCAGGAAGAAATAGCCTTCTCTGATGGTTTTCAGTGAAACAGCTCCCTTTTAATGTGGGCAATAGGGGTATCTAAACCTTGGGGAAGTGGGTAGGAGTTTCAGGGTAAGTGGTTTTCAGGGTAACCTTGCTGGGGCCAAGGTTCTAGGAATGCTTCATTTACATGAGGAAGACTTCCAGATGCTAGCTAGACATGGTTTTATAAGGCAATAAGAAAATATAACCTGAAATCTGGTTACCAAGTTATCTGACTAACTCAAGTGTCACAGAGCTGGGGGTTACAAGTTATATACATCTGGGCATACAGGTCCAAGCAGAGAGGGAGCAGTCCTTACTCCTGCTTCTCTCAAGATGAGAATTTTGAGGTTCAAACACATCTTGATCTCATTCTTGCTCTAGGCAGTGCTCCTAGCTCCATGGCTCACCTGTCCCACACTGAGAGATAAGGTCTTTCTCAGTCCTGAAGCTCTCTACTGTAAGCTTGGCTGACTGGCTCGTGTGTACTAGAGATCTGCCCTGGGATTGGACATAATTATCAGAGGGCCTATGATCTTGTTTCTTTGTTTGTTTGTTTAAATGGAGAAAACCAAGATTTTATTATGTGGAAACCAGAAATTAAGTCAGATTTCTAGGACAAACCCTTTATTGATAACTGTATCTCCTCAGCCCACAAACTACAATTTAAATTTTAAGGATCTATTTTCTAAAGAACTTGGTTTAAGCTACATAAAAATACATAACTCTAAAATTTCCCATTTCACAAAATAAAGTGGTGTTTTAAATATATTTTTAGGATATATTAGCTTTATAACATTCTAAACTAATTTGACTATCTACTTAATGTTAAAGATTTGTACTCAAAATAATAAACACAGCAGTGAGGACAACAGCTGACTACGTACCATAAAGGTGGTTGGTATAGTCAAGTTATAGTGGCAAATCTGTATACTTTTAATACTGAATATTTTCTTTATATTATTTGACCAATATAATTCTTATAACCTAACATTTCAATTCTCATATGAGTACAGAGGTTAAGAAGCCCCACAAACCCCCAGATTTATTTTTAATTATTAAAGGAAGTTTCTGTCTTTAGAGTTGTTTCTAAGAATCCAACAATATGAAAAAAAAGTCATATAGAAAGAGTGTGGATTTAACTGAAATTGAATGATAACTATGCTAAAATTATAATCAAAGCTTACCTACTATGATAACTTTGAAATCCCCCTTTGCTTTTACTTTTGTTCTATAACACTAAGACTTCTTGTGACTTGGAGAAATGCATCTTTTCAAAAAGACTTACAGCAAGTTGCTTTGGTTGAATAAATTGTATTACCCTGGTAACACTTATTTAGAAACTCTGTTTACAGTGGTTTATATAGCACACACATCATGGATGCATGCAAATGGCTTCCAGATGGCCTTTAGCATTTGTGCTTTCCAGATAAATACTGATTCTATTAGCTCTCACAATGCCATCGTCAGTCACTGAGAAAGAACTGCCCTTTACGTTAACAGATCCCCCACACACACATTACGCAACACTCTCCTTGTGTTAGGAAAAAGGAATGAATATCATAATCTCTTTTTGACCTTCATCCATGCTTTGAACTTTTAGAAGTAAAAAATGCTCTAAATTATATTTGTCATTATCACCACTTATTATTCAAAAATGGTGTGACTGACAGGTCTGTTGCCCAAGTTATTATTCTTTCAATCACGAATTCTCATTTTTAACCCAAAGGCAACAGTGTTATGCAAAGTGAGGAAGTGGAAAAGGGAACATTGCATCTGTTTGAATAGAATAATTCTCCCAGTGTAATGGCTCAGAACATTACAAACCTTTCTGCTATGGGAGGTGCCTCCGAGGGGATTATGAGTTATTGCATTTGCCTAAGGAAAGCAATATGCAATCGAAGTGCTTTCCTGAATGGGTTATGAGACTTTTAAGACAAATACGGCATGAGGAGATTAATTATATCTAGTGGAGCACTGCCTCACTATAAGAAAATAATTGGCTAAAATCAAACTCCCAAGCAATATTGTTGAATTCAGCTTTAGTACAACCAGATTCTCACTTAGTAATAACACCTTGAAATAATGGGGGGACAGTTTCTAGTGTCTTCCTGCCTCATAAGAGATTGGTGTCATTTTTCGTAGTGGCAGAGAGCTCACTGATTCACATAGGAAAACACTCTTCCAAGAGAGTTTACACAAATTATATTAAAAATACTCACAATATTTTAGAATTTATGACTGCAGTTTAGATGGTAAAGGAAGCAATGTGATAACATGAAATGTAGAGTACATTTACAAAGGAGTTCCTGTCGCTCCCCCGGTATCCACTAATTTAACGTGCAAACACTGTGAAGTAGAAAACATGTGAAACTCTATTTAAAACATAGATAATATTTATATTTAATTATAAAGTCTCTGCAAATGATTAGTTTAATTAAATTTAAAAGTGATTATTTCATTATGTAGAGATTTTCTGCATCATTTATTGTGTATTTTATTAATTTACTTGCTCTATACTTTAAAAAATAATGTTTGTTATAACAAAATATTAGAATGCAGCTTGACAGAATAACCATTTAACCAAATAACACTCCGTTGACTCCTGGGTCATTTAATCTCCCCAGTTATGGACTTTTGACTAAATTTATTGTACAATACATTGATATCTTCCTGTGTAGGAATCCTCATATTGAGTAAGTTGTTGTTTTACCCCGTAAATATCATGCCAGTTTCATAACAGTAGGTTCACATCAACAGATAGAAATGAAATAATAAAATTAATAGACACCATGAATCAAATAGGCCTAACTCATATCTACAGAACATTTCACCCAAATACAAAAGAATACACCTTCTTCTCAGCACTTCCTGAACTTACCCCAAATTGACCATAACTGACCACAAAGCAAACCTCAACAGATGCAAGAAGATTGAAGTAATACCTTGCATCTTATCAGTCCACCAGTTAAATCTGGAATTCAACAACAACAGAAACAACAGAGAGTATTCATATGCCCCCCCAGACCTTCTTGACATAGCAAAAAGTGTGAATTGTGGCCCACACCAGTCTCGGCTCTACTTATCTGCTGTGTCCCAGATGGTAGGCTGGGGGGTGGGGGTGGGGGGATGGGGGGGCTGATGGAGATTTCAGCCCAAAGCTGCTGCGGTGCTCCACAGGCCTTCTCAAGATGACAGGGCTCTGATTGTCTGCTCTGTGTCCCAGATGTGCTAAGCTGGGTAGCAGCTGGCAGGCAGAGACAGATTCCAGCCTAAAGCTGCTCAATGAATGGCAACTAAATGTGGAGTGTGGCCGGCACAGGTCTCTACCCTGCCTGTCTGCACTGTGACCTAGATGGGCCAGGCCAATAAGCCGCAGGTGGACTGAGAAAGGTGCAAGCCAGAAGATGCTAATGTGGGGTGTGGCCCGCTCAGGTTTCTACTCAGCCTGTGCCCTAGCTGCATCAGACCAGTAGGCCTCAGCCAGGCAGAGAGATCAGAGCCAGAAGCTGCTGGCAGGATGGAAGCTTATGTGGACTGTGGTCTGCGTAGGTCTCTACTTAGCCTGTATGCTCTATGTCCTAGCTTTGCTGGACCACTAGACTTCAGGAGGGCAGAGAGAAATCCCAGCCTGAAGCTGCTAGCAGGGTGGCAGCTAATGTGGATTGTGGCTGCCGCCTGGACTCAGCTCTGCCTGTATGCTCCAGCTCACAAATGGGCCAGCTGAGTTGCTGAGAGAGATTGGAGCCCAAACATGCTCTTGTGATCTTCAGGCCTTTTCGAGATGGCAGGGCTCTGCCTATCTGCTCTGTGACCCAAATGAGCTAGGCCGGTAAACAGTTGGGAGGCTGAGAGAGATCCAAGGGGACCTGCTCACAGGAGGGCACCTAATGTGGAGTTTGGCCACCTCTGGGACTCAGCTCTCTCTGTCTGCTCTGTGTTCCAGAACAGATTAAGCAGGAAATGGGCAGAGAGAGCTCAAAGCTGTATGGGTATGTTTCAAGGTCCTTCTCAAGATAGCGGCTAATGTGGATTGACCCCAGGACTTTTCTGTGGATTAGTTAGATGGCCAGGGGTCAGACCCACCCATGCTCCACACAATGTGGATCCATCTCACCTGGGAATCAGCAGCACTGGTGTTTTGTAGCTCTCAGTTTGGTCTATAGGTCGCTGTGTAGTCCTGGCTGTCCTGCTGACCACAAGCAATCTGCAACCAGCGCCACCATCTTGGATCGGCCATACTAAGTTTCAGCTTTAATTATCATTGTGTTTTTGCATGTTTGTGTGTATGTGTACAATTGTGTGCAAGTGTTTGTGTGTGGAGATCAAAGGACAAATTTGTGAACTTGATCAGCTCTTTGGGTTGATCCTAGAAATTGAAATTGATCATTCAAGCTTTATTTTTTATTTATTTATTTATTTATTTATTTATTTATTTATTTTTAATTAATTTATTCTTGTTACATCTCTATGGTTATCCCATCCCTTGTATCCTCCCATTCTCCCCTCCCTCTCATTTTCCCCTTATTCCCCTCCCCTATGACTGTTCCTCAGAGGGATTACCTACCTCTATATATGCTCATAGGGTATCCAGTCTCTTCTCAGTGACCTGCTGTCCTTCCTCTGAGTGCCATTAGGTCTCCCCCGCCAGGGGACATAGTCAAATGTGAGGCACCAGAGTACATGAGAAAGTCAAATCCCTCTCTCCACTCAAGTGTGGAGACTGTCCTGTCCATGGGCTAGATCTGGGTAGGGGTTTAAATTTTACTGCCTGTATTGTCCTTGGCTAGTGCCTAAGTTTGAGCGGGACCCCTTGGCCCAAATCTGCCTATCATAAGGCAAATGCCCAGGACACTGTATTTCACCCACTGACTGTCCTCTGACAATGAGATGATTGTGTGGTTTCATCGGTTGTTTTGTCCATTTATGTCTATTTACCCATCTCTGTGTTGCAGGGGAAATTTCCACTAGATTGTGATCAATGGTTATTTCAGTATGTTATACAATTCAGTTTGCTAACACTTTGTTAAGGGTTTTTCATCCGTGTTTACCCCAAACATTGTCATGTCTCTCTATTTTCTTCCAGTATTCTTTTCTGGCTTTAATACAGAGGTTATGATAACCTTTTAAAAACAGTTTGGAATCATTCTTTGCTGTGTGATTGTTTGAAAGAATTTGGGAAGGGTTGGTATTTAAAAATTTATGTTACTCTGAGCGTGGATGCCAGGTGCTGAGATTTGACCAGAGTTCTTTATTTTTGATCTGTTCAAACATTTTATTTTTTTATGATTTGTGCTTTGTAAACTGTAAATGTCTAGGTATCTTATTATCTTTTCTATATAATTTGTTGGCACATTAATGATGATGTCATGATTCTTGACATTGATGTGGTATCATTTTGATGTTTCTTTTATTAATTCTGATAGTACATTGTATTAGAAACTTATTCTTTCATCTAATTAAGGCTTTATTTATTGCTTTTATGCATTGAAATCCTTAACTTAGTTTTTATCTTGTATAAGATTTTATAGCATTTATTTGCTAGTTTATGCTATTATCAGTAATTCTTGTCCTTTACTCAATTTGCATCTAATTTTCTATTTCTAAATTCTTCTTTTGATAACTTCCCCCATTTAAAAAAATAAAAGCTTACTACTATTATTCTTTCTGTTAAACTCCTTTTACTGCCTCTTCATTCTACTCACAGTGGCCAAAATACAGTGTCAACAGAATTTGGCAAACAAATTCAATGCCACATGTTCTCATTCATGTGGAAAGAGCTTTATATTGTCTAAATTATTGTCTAAATTAAAAATTGAGACTCCATTTTAATGGTTTATACCTATTCAAACTATAATTAACCAGTAATGTTCGTTGCCAGAAATCTTAAAATATTGGATAGATTTTTAATGTTATCTTTTGTTGAATTCATTATCCTGCATTGTTCAAATAAACTTACAAGGTATTACCTGTTTTATTTATTTGATGAAACTATTTCTTCTCAGTTACTAGCTTTTTTTTGTAAGAATATCACACAGAGGTTCTGAAGTTTTTTCTAGGAAATCCAAAATGTAAAAATGAAATACATCATAATGGCACATGCAAGAATCATTGCTCCACAAGGAGATTGGTAAAGTAGACAGCAATCATTAATATGCTGCTCATTGATTATATTAATATTCATGGCTCTAGCAGTTCCTATAGACCAAATTATTTTTTTCTCAAAATCAATTGTAGTCTCATATTGAAAGAAATGTCATTTATTGAGGATTTTAATTCTTTTCTTTGGATCTTAGCTGATACTTCTGAAATATAAAATGACAGCTCAAAAATGATATTTTTGTCCAATTAATGTTTAATTATTTTCCATTGTTTTGCAAAAGAGAAAATATTATTATGAGAATTATAATTAGGTAAGAATTTTGACTTTCCTAATGATATTTTGTTCTAAAATCTGTTCTATTAGTGAAAGTTGTGTGTGCTGTTTGTTTATCTTATAAATTAGAATTTTTTACCATGTTCGATTTTCCTTGGTTTACTCAGAAAACTATCATATTAATGTTTTCTCTATACTTTGGCTTGCTAAGGAAATGAAGATTTTAAAGAAGAGATGAGGTCAAACTTTCATTTTTAATAATGTTAAATATTTTATTATTGGATAGATACTAGCAATGATCAGATTTACAGTTCTGCAAACTTTTTGTTATTTATATTGAATGTAATACAAAATACTTCCTATAAAATAATATTTCTTAAAGCAAAAAGCAATTTCCCTTTCATGGTCCAAGAAGTCCAGTACACACCCAAAATATTATAGATGTGCCCTTTTTTGCCTCCCAGAACTTGAAGAGAATATCCTGTTGCAGAGTACAGCACATGGTTTGGACAATGGTCTTGGAAGAATCCATTATAATAGACCTGGAAGCACTCTCTCTGTGGGCTAGCTCTATAGTGTAGAGAAGTTGTTATAGATACTGCCATTGAATAAAATCTGTCAGTATTCCAACCTAGCTGTAAAGCCTATGAACTTCAATGTAATCAGCATGAGAAGATAAACTCAAAGGCACAATACTTATACCAACATCACTGAGGGATACATAATGATATAATTGGACTTAAGGACCATTTGGTAGAAGAGAATTCATGGGTGATAGCATTAACTTAGTCAGCTACTCCGGTGTACTGTGAAAACAAGCTTCTTTATTAGAGCTGAGGGCTACATTTATTTGTGGTTGTAAGGATGGTTGTTTTATTAAATATTTTCAATGTATACTTTTTAATTTTTTACACTTACATTTATATTATTACACATATATACAATAAGCTAGATACAGCAAGAAGAACCATGAAACAGTCAGGAGTTATATAAATGTTACATTTATAGTATTTAAGATATTTGTATTTGGCAACCTTAGAGAAAACATCTTTCCTACCTTGGTGAGTTTAAAATTTGGAAAGTAGACCAATATCTATCATATCTCATATCAATCAACTTAGAACATCTATATAAACCTAAAAACATGTTAATCCCTAAACAACTAAGTTTAATTGTAAAACTGAACAATCTGGTCTTTAACCCCATTAAATACTTGAGGAGGAATAAAAATGAATTACCCAAGTAAAGAGGAAGTGTAGGTTAGCAGGTTTCAAAATGAAAAATTGACAGAGACAGTTTGCTGCCTGAACAGTCACCCACAGCTCTCTATAACATTGGAACATCATCTTCAGCCTTCTGGCCAAGTATATCTGACAAACATATTTGTGAAGTAAGCACTATTGCAGATTTGTTTACCCTGTCTTTGCAGAGTTTGGCCATTAACTCTGCCTGTATCCGAACTTGCCCATTTTTAGGCAGAATTCTGTCTGTGGCTGTAATGTGGACATTTTGCCTAGTGGCTTGTTTGCTACATTTGAAGCCATCTCCATAAGTAGGTTCCTTGATGTTTGTCATCTTTTCTGAGGTAGGCTGAGCTTTTCCAGGAGTTAACCTGTCTTATTTCAAAGAAAATGTAGAATAATAAAAACATCCTTAATGCCATATTCTGTAGGTCCCTGAGGTTTGTCAATACCTTATCTATTTTACTTCATCTCTCTATAGAATCATAACTATCTGTTAAACCTAGAAAATATATTCTTGAGATAAAAATAGACTACTATTTGACATGACCATGATTTGATAAACTAACAATTTGCTTGTATTACTTAATTATCCTAAACAGACTGCAATAGCACTTTCAAAGTTTTGCGAGAAAACCTTGTATTATACTTGAGTTATATGAGTACAATGCCTCATATTAGAGTATTGGAGGTTGGTCTGATGTATTTTGATGCTAATCACTGATTACTGTCTCAGTGACCCACCTGTACCTTTCCTAAGACCCCAACCTGTTTGACCAATAAAAGGCCATCACACCTGGGCAGGGCAAATGGAATAGGTATGGCTAGGGTTCCAGGGCTGGGGGAGACAGAGAGAATATTGGGAGGATGAGAGAGCAGGGGAGAGGAGAGGAGAGGAGAAGACAGGAGAGGAGAGGAGAGGAGAAGAAGCTGTGTCGTGGGTTAGGTGGAGGAGAAGCACATGGCTGGCATGGATGGAGGATTTGGCCCAAATGAAGAATATTAGCAAGAATACGAGATTATGGATGGGAAGTAGCTTGAGAGAAATTTTTACAACCAGATGGCATTGAATTGGGACAGGTATTTCATAACTGCTCCACTATGGGAAGTAGTTTAGGAGATTAATATTTGCCCTGCCCCAGGTTAACTAAGGATTCTTTAAAATATAATAGGTATTGTTGCCTTGATTGATTGCTAGCAGGCTAGAAAATACTGCCATACTAATTATAAGCCTGATAATAAACATTTTAAGGCTATACTGGTAAATTAACTACAACATTAGAGTAGAAATATATATATATATATATTTATATATATATATATATATAATGTTTGTGAAGAATGATCTTAAATTTGAATCCTATACCAATGGATCAAATTTAACCTTACTTTTCATCAATATACTATATTCTATACCAATGAATTAAAAATAGTCTTGTGAGTAACAATTAAGGCCTTTTGTTGAGTAATACATTCAATAATCTACTTTTTCCTATAATCCCTATGTATTTCTATATTACTCTTTCTTTCTTTTCAACCCCTATCTCTAAACCCATGAAAGAAAGGTAAAGGAAAAAAGAGAAATTCTTGAGTGTAACCTCGTTTTCTTTTTAATAAAATCAATAATAATTTATAACCAACTGTCAATGCAAATAAATGTCTATAGCCCAAAAAAAGCAACCAAAAATCTTCCTTCTGATTTGGGATGAATAATATCTTTGTAGGGACTCAAAAAATTTAGGAAAATGGTTAAACCATCTAGGGATAGCATATGTGGTCCAGTTTGTAGATATTGAGAAATTCCAGGCTTCATATAAGTCCTGTGAGGGACAGTCTGAAATGCTGGACCAATTGGGATCAGAAGCTTTTTTTCAAGCTGTCCTGGGAGCTGTCATGTTCTGATGAGGATCAGGCACCAAAGCACTTGGTACTGGAACATGAAAGATGTTAGCATTGTTTAGGAAAGATGCAGTAGCCCATGACCTCACCAGACAGGAGTCGTTAGCAGATAGGATCAAAGAAACACAACTAGTGTGCATGAAACTAGTGACCGACCATGTGATAACCATTCAATATTAACACATTTATAACACAATAATCTGTACACCTAAGCATCAGGAAACATGTAAAAGGGTACAAAAAGAGTGTAAGAGCCATAGGTTCAAATTTTATACAGTGAGATAGTTTTCTATATATGATAGGGAACTGCACCCATGGAATCTTAATATGGTTGCCTACAGAAAGAAGAAAAAAATAACAATACAAGTTGACTTCCTCACATGAGTGTGGAAGTTTTATGAGACTCTACCATGAAGTGATGAGTTACAAGCAATCAATGGTTGCAGAAAGAGGAGAGAGGGACCACCAGGCTTAACCAGAAGCAAACTCCCTAACAGGTTATTAAATCCCAAGTGCTCAGTACTAAACATGTTAGTTTGTGAGCAACACTTAATGGATTCAGCACATTGTACCTACACAGTACAGTGTACAGAATATATATATATATATGTGTGTGTGTGTGTGTGTGTGTGTGTGTGTGTGTGTGTGTGTATGTGTGTGTGTGTAGTATATAGAATATATAAGTATTCCAATAAAAATTGAAGAACTTGGGTCATTAATTTGAGAAGAGAGGGACATGGAAGGAATTAGAGTGAAGGAAAGTTAGTTAGATATTATATAAATATTATATTTATATATAAAACTTTGAATAATAATAATATTTATAGAAGATTTACTTTTGTTTTTCAAGTCTGTCAATTTTAAGGTAGCTTAGTAAGTACATGTGCACACAGGTGCCTGTGAAACCAAAAGCATCAGATACCACTCTATGTTGCTGCTGGGAACTGAACTTGAGTCTTCTGCAAAAGGAATACATGTTCAAAATCACTAAGACAATACTCATCCCTATTAGTTACGATTTCAATGTTTCTGATAATTGTTATATATGCATGCATAAATAGAATTTTCATGGAATTGAAAAGTATAAAAAGTAAGAAGACAAAGAATCAAAACTCTTTGAGATATATCTGAGACTATAAAATAATATAGAGAATTTGGATCAGTAAAGGACTACCATATTTAGAAACATGTTGTTATTGTAATTGATTTGCTTTTACTTGGCTCTTATTTAATTTAGCTTTTGCAAATACAGCAGTATCAAACTTGTATTATTCATCTACGAGTCCTTAATTGGCTAATAATCTAAATCAACTTGTTAGCAAACAGAATTTTAAGGATACAGTTGGCTTCACTTGCATTTATGATAACTAGTCTGAGTTAATATTGACTTTAAGATTTCCATTGAATTTTTGCAGTTTTTTTGTGTATATTGGTTCAAATGATTTAGAGCCAGTATAGTAACTAGCATGTGCTTCGTATTTGAGAAAATATGTAGGATTATCAATGAGGATTGTTTTATTAAATGTTCTTTTTAAATATAGTATATGATGCTATAATCTGAATTTCTAATACTGATTTACATGCTATATATCAAATAATCAGTAATATCTTGTACATATTTATACTGCCATAATACCTTTTCATTGTCCATGCATTCCATTCCATATGAAAGATTTTTGAGCACTTATAATTTATCACACACTTTTGCCACTTGGGGATATCTAACACAAATATCTACACTGTGGAGCTTTCATTTTAGTTTAGAAGAATGATATTAATGCTACAGTTAAGTACAATACCATGATAACTAAATATAAAAGGAAATGAGGAGATCAAAACTAAGAAAAAGGAAGTAATTGTAACCTTCCAGAGGATAAACGATCATTTGGGGGAAAAAAGTGAAAGTTTTTGTGTAATAATTTCAAGAAAAATTGGTCAGTAAGCAAAGACATCACTAAAAGGCAAAAGGCTTTTATGAGAATGTGTCCACATGTGAAAGAAAGAGTGGGGAGGGAAGGATGGGGAGAGAGGGAGAGAGAGAGAGAGAGAGAGAGAGAGAGAGAGAGAGAGAGAGAGAGAGAGAGAGACTCATTGAATATTGTGCATTGCTAGAAGATGAGGCCAAATATCTATGATCCATAAGCAGATTTCTCTTTGCCCCACAGAAGTACAAAAACTGTACTAAATGTAAGTTGCAAAAGAAATGCAAAATAGAGAAAATTATTAAATGATTTTATACCTATTTGGTATTAACATGACATGAAAACATCTTGAAGCTTGCTTAGTTTAGTATCTCTAAAAGCTCTTAATACTTAATTGTTTCTTGAGAGAGAGAGAGAGAGAGAGAGAGAGAGAGAGAGAGAGAGAGAGAGTATGTGTGAATGTGTCTGTGTGTGTGCACATGTTTGTTTGGAGACTGGAACAAGATGTTTGATATCGTCATTCTCATCCTATATTTTGAGGTATGTAATATAGAAATATAGAGTCCCCCAAATGGCAGTACCATGTGGCTGTCCATGTGTTTCAACTCTCCCCAAGCTAGAATTACAGACATGTACTACTATGCTTAGTTTTTTTTTATATGGGTACCAGGAATTCAATGAGTGTCCTCATTGCACACATTTTACCAAATGAGCATCCTCTAACATCCTATCTAATTATATTTTAAGGAAAACTTTTTTCATATGGCTCTGAACATATAACTCTGTTCTAAAATCATATCGTTTTTTAGAATAAAATTTAAGAAATAATTATTAATTATCTTGCATAATCTTCCAAGTTTAGGGCATCTGATATGTGCAGAAGCCATGGTGTTCAATGATCATTGTCATGCATTCACACTGGAAAAGCAAGGATTTATAATTAGCTAAAAACCACATTCAAGTATTTTCCTCCATCTCTGGTTATTTTTGCAAGATTTAATTCTCAATACTTGAATATAAATCAAAACTCATATGAAAGTTCACCAAATAGCAATTGCTGTGTCTCAAACCCTTGCTTTTTGATGACTACTACTGGAGAGGGGTCCTGATGTTCTGCTTCTCACCAGCACCTGACGATGGTATTGCAGTTAGTGGTACTTACTAAGAGCCATCTGGACAGTGACTTTTCTACTATACAGAATGTTCATATAAAATTTTATGAACTTTCCAAGTAGTTCTCTAATATAGTCATTTAATATTTTCAACCAACTATGGTTTAAATATCAATGCAATAAAAACAAAATCAAACACACAACTCCCCTTCCCACAAATCCATGAGTTTTTTACCAAAGTGAATTCAGGCTTGGTCCCTTTTACTCTAGAGAGCGGCTCCTTAAATAGACATGTGGAATAACAAGGATAGTTTTATAGGAGGCAGATCACATGTGCTACACGTAGCTCCTGTGTCACACTCAAACAGCATGTTGGAACTTTGATGCCTAGTGAATAGGAGCATGAGGAACCTACATGTTTTTTTTCTTAAGCCTCCCATGAAGCATAAATGGGGAGACCACTTTAATGATGTTTGTAAGGCGAAAAAGCAAAAACAAAGAACTCAAGCAACTCAGATCTGGAGTGGATGTGGTGAGGAGAGCAGCCCTTCTGCACAAACCGCTCACCACAGTTCATTGTCCATGTGTCATCGTTACTAGCTGCTTTGTCATCTTGGTCTCTGTAAGCTGTACCAATTATTCACCTTTTATTGTTTTCTCATTCGCATTCACTGATTAATTTTTAAAGTCAATATTTATATCTCATGCCCCAACAGCCATGCTGAGAGTTAACCCATGAATCTTTCTCATGCATTCTCAAGCTTCCTTCATTTGACAATTGGCTAAATTTCTCACTTAATAAATTTGGTAGCACTTTTAATCATCTCTAAAGAAAATCATTCCTAAATATACTCTCTGAAATAAAATATATTGTTAGACTGTGGGGATGTTAAAAGTGCTTCCTTGTTTTGTGAACAATGGAGGACAGTTCCCAGCACCCACATCAGGCTGCTCAGAATTACCTGTGACTCTAGATCTAGAGCATTGAACGCCCTTCCCTTCTCTAGGAATGCACGTCTGCATACACAGGTCCATGCTAACATGAAGACACACACATCGAAAGATAATATTCTATATTAAATGAATAGCTACATATATCCCTTAATAGTGGTATCCTCTAATATGTTTCCAATTCTTTCTATTTATAATTGTTTCCTTGAAATAAAATTAAGGTTTCTTCAAGATATAGTTTAATTTTCTTTAGTATTTTGGAGTCAAATATAATGCTATAATATCTTCCATTTCCTGTTCCCAGTAAGATCCATCTGTCCTCCTCTTGACCCTCCTTATTACTTAGCCTAGCTGGGCTCCTGGATTGTAGCATAATTGTCCTTTATTAACAAGTAATATTCACTTATAAGTGAATGCATGTCTTTCTGGATTTGGGTTACCCCATTCAGGATTAATTTTTCTCTAGCTCCATCATTTGACCAAAAAAAAAAATGATAATATCATGTTTTAACAGCTCAATATTGTGCTGTATATGGAGAATAATATACTGCATTCTGTAAATGTACCAAATATTCTTTATCCATTCTTCAGTTCTGTGACATCTAGGTTGTTTCCAGTTTCTGACTATTATGAATAAAGTTGTTGTGCACATAGTTGAGCACATGTCCTTGTCATAGGATGAAGAAGTGTCCTTTGGGTGTTTGCCTAGGATTGGTATTGTTAGATCTTTAAGTAAATTGATGCCCAAATCTCTGAAAAATGCCATATTAATTTCCATAGTGGCTATACAAGTTTGCATTCCCATAAAAAATGGAGGGCTGTTCTCCTTTCTCTATATTCTTGCCAGCACAAGCTGTAGCCATTCCGACAGGCATAAGATGGAATCTTGAAGTCGTTTTGATTTGCATTTTTCTCATGGCTAAGACGGTTGAACACTTCTTTAAGTATTTCTCAGACATTTGGAGTCCCTCTGTTGAGAATTATCTGTTTAGATTTGTTCTCAAGATTTGATTAGATTGTTTGATTTGTTAATGTCTAGTTTCTTGAGTTCTTCATATATTTTTGATATCAGCTCTCTATAAGAGATGAAATTTGTGTCAATCTTTCCCTATGTAGAGGCTCCCATTTGTACTATTGATGGTTTCTTTTGCATTACTGAAGATTTTCACTTTCATGGGTCTCATTTTTTAATCGTCATACAGCAGTGCCTGAACTATTGGTGTTCTCTACATGAAGTTGTCTGAGACTCCCTGCTAGACCAGAGACCACACAGGTCTCCAGAAATCTAGAGATGCTTCTAACTCACAGATTTCCTCCCCTCTTTCCGTAGCCCCAATACCCTTTATCTCCCTTATCACCATGCCCCAGGCCCCAACTTAAGCAAAGACTCCCTGCTGGACGCGAGACAACACTGGCAACTACACTCTAGGTCTCAAGGGACAGAAGACCAAAGAAAAACCAGAACCCAAGTAACAAAACACCCTTCCAACAATGACAAACTCAGAAATCATCACATAGACTTATAGTCAATCCAAAACTAGATACCTAGCCACCATTGTAAGAACACAATCAGTAACAACCAAGGCAAAATATGAAAACCAGAACCCAGCAAACTCATTACAGCAAGCCCTGAAAATTCCAATATAGATGAAATATAAAAAATAGACTTTAAAACCAAATATATGAAGATGATAGAGGTCCTTAGAGAGTAAACATATAAATTCCAAAAGAAATTGAGGAAAAGACAAACAAAAACTTGAAGGAAATGAAAAAGTTCCTTAGATAAAGCCAAAGAAAAACAAACAGTTAAAGAAAACAAATACAATTGTTTGAAATCTGAAAATACAAATAGAAGCAATAAGTAAGACACAATCTGAGGGAATTCTGGAAATGAAAATAAATTTAAGTGGTTGGAACAGTATATAGACTCAAGTGTCATCAAAAGGATACAAGAAATGAAATAGAACCTTAGGCATTGAAACAGAATATAAGAAATAGATACAAAGATAAGAAAGATGGTTTCCTCAAGGCTGGGAAATACAAATAGCAAAAACACTAAGAATGTAATATATATAATTTTTGATTTTGTCATGGTTCTTCTTGCTGTAGGTAGTTTATTGTATATATGTATAATAATATAAAATTTATGTAAAATTTTTAATAGAAAAAGAAATAGATACATCTGTAAAATTAATGGTAAATTTCAAATATTCCTAACACAAAACCTCTAGGGAACATGGCACACTATGATAAGACCAAACTTAGAGGCTCAGAAAAAAATACATATATTTATATGACTATTAAAATATATGTAAGATTATGTGTGCAGGTGTGATTGTGCTTCACTTCATATGAATATATTTATATATAATGTCTTATTGAAGATTTCTCAAAAATTATGAATTTATTTACTTAGCAACTGACTATTATACTTGTTATAGTATATTAAGACACACGTCACATATATTGTACTTTAAGGTACTGTTATTGACATTTTTCCATTTATATTGAAAATAGATTCTTTTCTCATAAACTATATCTTGAGTATAGTTTGTCTTCCCTTAATTCTCCCCGTTCCTCTCTACCTCTCCTATCCTTTGGTGTCACTCCATTTCTGTCTCTCATTAGAAAAGAACAGGCTTCTAAGAGATAACAACTGTGGTGGTTTAAATAGGTCTAGTTCCCATAGACTCATATTTTTGAATGCTTATGACATAGAAAGTGACACTATTAGGTATGTGGCCTTGTTGGAGTAGGTGTGGCCTAATTGGAGGGAGTGCATGGGAGTCAGGGGATGAGCTTTGAGGTCAATACACCTAGCGGACAAAAGAGCCTCCTTTTGGATGCCTGCAGAATTTGAGTCTCCTTCTGGCCGCCTTCAGATCAAGATGTAGAAGTCTTGGGTATTCCCGATGGCATGTTTCTATGCTTCCCACCAGGATGATAATGAACTACATTTCTGAAACTGTAAGCCAGTCCCAAGCAAATTTTTTCTTTCGTATGAGATGCCTTGGTCATGGCATCACTTCACAACAGTAAAACCCAAACTAGTTCAACAACCAAACATGACAAATTAAATGTAATAAAATGAAAGGGACAGGGTCATGCTGAAGTTTGGTATGGTAGCTCAGCAAGAGGAAAAGAGTCCTAAGAGCAGGCTCAAAAACTTGTAGGGAGATTTTAATCCAGCAACATGGCTACTCTGTCTGAAATACAGACAGACCTTTAATTCCTCTACCAGTAATAAAGACATGTCCTTAGTACACATCTTTAATTCCAAACAATGGTGAGGTTAGTTTGTGGAAGGAAGCACCCATGCATGAAGATGACACCTACTTAACGGGCAGAGAAATTGATAAATCAGAGAAAGATTTGATGGAAAGAATCATAAAGAACTCCCATCATAACATAAAGGAAAAGAAAAGCTACTTAAGGGCAGTACAGCAGAGTTGAGAGTGGGGTACAGTAGAGAGTGTGTAGACATTAAAGTAGAGAGTTCGCTGCAGAAGATAGTAGAGAAAGGAGTAGAGCTGAGTGGCGTTGAAGTCAGGGGTTTGAATTGAGGTCAGTCGGCCAAGAGTCAGTGGGGAGCCCAATTCAGTGAGTGCAGTTCAGTTGAGTTCAGGCAAGCAGTGGAGCTCAATTCCTGCACTTCCGTTCCATTCAGTTTCTCTCAGTTCATGCAGTCAGGGCAGTTCAGTTCGTGTTATTCACAGATTATTTTTCCAAGCACAACAATTCAGTGAGAAGCCTAAAGAAGCCAGTTTCAATAAGTTAACTTGGAGGGGAGTTTTGAGTCAAAACAGCTGAGTTGAATCAGCCAGCCAGAGTTCAGAAAGAAATGTAAAATAATGAGGGTATTCAGCAGTAAGCCTCTGAGATGACAAGAGACTGCATCCAGCTGGGGATGGAGACAGATAATGAGAATTGCAGCTGGACTCTGGGCAAAGCACTGCAAGTTGTATAGAAGGGTTAGGGATGGAAGGGTAGGGTCAGTGCAGGGTTTGTCAGGAGCTGCACAAGGTTATCAAGGCGGGCATATCTGGACCCAGGGAGCCTGCACCTGGGGAAGACGGGACAGAGCAGGGGGCTGCCTCTGACAGGAACTCTGTGACTTGATCACTGCCCCATGGTGGAGAGGCCTGTGGTGACAAATAGAAAGGGGATGCAGGCTTACTAGATGAGACCTTATAGGCTGTGGTTAGATGGTGGGGGAGGAGGGTCCGAATTGTCAGAGATCTGGGGAAGGAGAATAGTGCAGAAGAGAGAGGGAGAGTGGGAACAAGAAGATCAGAGCAAAATCATTACAATCGGGATGTAATGTGAATAATTATAATAAAATAATTTTTAAAAGTTACTTTTACTAAATTTAAAAGTGCTTTTCTTCAATCTGTCCCTATATCCACCATTGCCTCTCCAATAGACACTTACAAATACTATTTGCAATTCATTGAATATGAACTCAAATGCTACATTATATTTTGTGTACTTACTTTTCTATACTAGTGTATATGTAATTTCCTGATGATCAGATTAATTATAGGGATTACCTATAACTAATTTACCATGTATTTCTTTATCTATATGGTCAATGATGTGTGTAAGAAATGGGAAGTTTTGAATTTCCACACCAAGGCTGCACATTTGTGTCCAAGATAGGCTTAATGGTTAGATCTTTTGCATGAAAGTATGGGGACCATTATTCAGGTCCCCAGACACCATAAAAAACCTTGCAAGTATAAATTCATAAGTAGAGAGACAGAGACAGGGTTTTCTCAGGTTAAGCTGGCTAATTGGACTAACTAAACAAAAGTTGAAATTCTAGTTGTGTTAAGAGTCTCTGTCTCAATAAACATTAATTTTGGACACACACATACACACACATACCTATCTACATACCTTTTAATATTTTAAAGTATAAATTCATCTGTTTGATATTCTTAAGTATCCATTATTGAATTTTTACTAATTTAATTTCTACAAGTGTGAAGAATAACAGTAAAAAGGGACAATAAAAAGAAAATGAGTTATCAAAATTTGACAATTAGATGAAACAAAATGTGTCTTTAATAGCAACTCTCATTGAGATTCAAATTGAACACTTTGTGAATCAAGACTAATTCATATCTGATTTTCTGGGAAAGATTGTTAATACAATCAATTTATTTTCCTGATTGTGCCATTAAAATTCATCATGGTGATTTGCAAGGATAAATTACACATGCATATATTGAAATGAGTTTCAATTCATATGATGAAATTACATATATATTATTTACTTATAAATAAAATAAACATAACATGGATAATCTATGATTTTCAACATTGATAGTGTGCTTATGTAATTAATTAAATACTTAAAAATTTATTTTTGCTTTTGATCTTAATCATGATTAGTCTACTTGTGAATCTTTACTTTTGTACAGACATTTTAAAAAAACTAATAAATATTTAAAACTAAGAATAGAACATTTAAGATTTATAAAAAGGTAGATACATTTACACACAAGCAGAAACAAATGGATTATATATTGCATTTTGAAACATTTTCTATATCTATATATAAATATCCCAGGCTCACTTGTATACTTGGCAATCTTTTTTTAGCTTCCTATGTGTTGTGACTGACAGAAGGCACACACTCAATTCAATCAATAGTAAATAGTTTAATGTACATAAATGTATTTAAATGGATATATCAAAGTACTTTTACCAACACAAATTTATTGTTAATGTTTATATTAGATTGAATAGCTCAATTTTGAATGCCTTTCTGATAATTAGATCATTTGACATTCTTTACATTTTTACCTATATTGGCATATCAGTATATAAACATATATTTAGATATTGCAAAGCAAATCTTGAGGATCTATAGCAGTAAATTGTAAGATTTATGCTATATCTATTTTTTTTCTTCAGGATTGATTCCATCTGTTTCTAATTCATTTTAAAAATCTTAGATACAGTATTTTTAAAGACAAAGAAGAAAATCACAATTTCACTCCTTTTAAATATTATGAAACAGAGTTTTTTATGAGTCTTTCAAACAAATGCACCAATTATAATGAATAAGATACTTGGTTAAGAGCCATAATTTACTGTTTGATCAGATTTTTAGCTATAAGTACAAAGTAATTTTAAAAATCTATTATTTCTTCAGTGATTTGGATGAAAACTGTGTAGATTACCTGTAATTTTGTTCTTCATATTTATGCAGTAGGAATATTCTGCTCTAAATTTTGTAATTTTAATAATATTTATATATGCAATGACTTTGGATCCACTCTTATTCTTCATTCTGAACTATAGCTACACTTCTAGATACACTAACTTTATATAATTTTATGGTGGACTTTTTTGATTAAAATTCTGTATATTCTTGAACTTGGGTAAACATATATTTGTTTATATTAGTTATTACTTTTGAAGTATGCTAAGCTTGATAACTTACAATAAAAGACATTTGTTATTCCACTCATTGGCTGAGTATCTTGAGATCAGTGATGGTTAATCTTGGGGTCATAAGATGTTAGTTCAGTTGAATGTAGATGTAATCTTAACAATGGGGCTGCTGACAGGTATGCTTTCCACTGGTTTGGCTTTTGGCTTCAGTTGCCTGCCAGATGGGTCTCTCCATAGTGCCACATAAAGTACAGCAGGCTGTGTTACACTGAGAATGTGACCCAAGCAAAAGTGAAGCACAGTGCTTAAGCCACTTTCTTTTTGTAAAATATATTTTATTAATTTATTCATATTACATCTCGATGGTTGTCCCACCCCCTGTATCCTCCCATTCTTCCCTCCCTCCCATTTTCCCCTTACTCCCCTCCCGTATGACTGTGACTGAGGGGGATTATCTCCCCCTGTATATGCTCATAGGGTATCAAGTCTCTTATTGATAACCTGCTATCCTTCCTCTGACTGCCGCCAGGCCTCCCCATCCAGGAGATGTGGTCAAATTTGGGGCACCAGAGTCCATGTGAAAGCCAGTAGCCACTCTCCAGTCAACTGTAGAGAATGTCCTGTCCATTGGCTAGATCTGGGTCGGGACTCCAAGTTTACTGCAAGTATTGTCACTTTCTTTTATTTTTTTTCTATTTTGAGATCATAGTTATACTCTTTTTCCTTTTCTTCATTCCCTCCAAATAGCCTTTCTTTCTCTCAAATTCATGGCCACTTTATTAGTTAATTGTTATTACATTTCTATGTCTATTTTCAGGGTAGAACATTTGATATTGGGCAACCAATTGGCATTGGACAAATGAAATGATCTTCTCTGGAGAAAACTATGTCTTCCAGTCCCAGCCAGCATTTTTTAGCTGCTTGTAGATTTTGGTGTCAGATTAAAGATACATAGGCTTTCCTCTATCTATGTTGGTATGTTTCTTGGTATCTTCACTCTTTTATAATAATATATTAGAAGCAAAATAATGTGAATTGTATCCTTATTCATATGGAGCCATCACAGGACGATGTGGAAACATATACATTTGAAGATGTATAAAGACGGTCAGAAAGATCATTGTGGAAGGAGGTAGCTATTTTAGATCACAAGACTCTAAACACAGCCCCCCATATAAGTAAATAAATTCAAAGTCCAGAGTCAAATTTAAATGCCATATCAAATATACACAAATGCTTTCTTAATGTTACTAGGGACTGGTATTTTTCAGGTGTTGGGAGTTCAAGAGAGCAGAAATGGACATGATGTATAAGAAATGTCCTGCATTTCAGAACACACACACACACACACACACACACACACACACACACA
>OU015747.1:96898076-96911741 GCA_907169655.1 Acomys percivali
CAAAGAATTGGGAAAACATAGCTTAAAATGTCTAAGCTAGACATAACTCTTCTTAGAGCATCATAAAATAAAACATAAGAACTTGCACAATTCTGGTATAGTGAGAGTTAGATTAAAATAGCAAGTTTCTGCCTTTGTATAACTTTCTTATGCAGATCATTTGAATTGGTAATCTTTAATATTTAATTACATTTTTTCATGTAACAATTATTTCAAATAAAAAATATTAACTGGGTAGGGCTAAGAGAACTCAGAGTAATGAAATAATTGAATATTTGCTAATCTTTGAAGTTAATCATGTAAATATATCACCATTTCTCTATGCAGTTCCAAATATACCATTTCAGCCTCTTCCCCACCCTCCTCCTCTTCCTCTACTTCTTTTTCTTATATCTCCCTCCTTCTCTTCAAGTTTATGTCTCATGCTTCATTTTTTTCCCTTTCCAACCTATACTTTCTAAAGTATGTTTCAATTATTAGTCAGTACACTCTCAGTAAGCAATTCACACCATAATTACCTTCATTCCATCAACCCTGAAATAACTAACCAAAAGGTCTTTAGGTGACAAGATTATCTTAGATTATTCTTGCGGACCCTAAGCCCTATTACACATATCCTCATAAAGATGACACTCAGAGAAAACTTAAGCACTTACACACATATGGAGAAATAAATGTGAAGACAAAAATGAATAGAGCTAAAATATAATATACATAATGGCCATGAGGTGGTGTAGCTGAGCCTAAGAAATGCTGACAAGTTCAAGCAGAAAGAGTAAAGAACATCTTCTGAGAAGTACATCCAGGGCAAAACTGTGTTTAAGCCTAGAGACAGTGATTTCAGAGATCATCCCACCAGATCTTTCAGAAAATACATTTCTGTCTTTTAAGCCGCTTTATTTACGGTAAGTGATGACAGCAATGCACATTTCAAAGTTTTCAGTGCTCTTTCTATGCAATGATGACATTAATATTCTTTGGACTAACCTTTAAGGCACTTCAAAAACTGGGAGTTGCCTACTCAAAACTGATAAAATTTTGTATACTTTATTCTAAGATATAGAGAACTATTTCTGGAATATAAATATTTTATAGAACATAAAAATATTTTATACTTTGACATTTGTCAAAATTTTTGTCAACTTAGTCGTGGTAATATGAAAGTATCCATAGAGCAGAGGTGGGTGCAGCTATGTTTCAGTAAGACTGTACAAATACCACTAGGTTGTGCAATCTTGACAACAAGACATATTAGCTATAATATCATCATATACTTGATTCAACTCATTATTTTTTCACATTTTATCATTGTACACATATATAGTATTAATTATTGGGTAGTCAAGTACCTATTATATTAATCATAAGTATTTCTTAATTATATGAATAAAAACCTCAACTCCAGTTCTATTCTTGTGTTCATTTCCTACACATACTCCTGAGTATATTAATTATTCATTATTTTGCTCCAAGATGAGTATATCACTACATACTTTAGCTATTAAAACCAGTAATGGAAGTCTGATGGCAACACTACATTCTCAGTGAACACCACTTAAAACTGTAACTATTAATAACAGGACATTGGGTCTATCATTCCTACCCCTAAGTAGTACATATTCTTCTTTTACACATTTTGTAAACAAATCATTTTTATATACTCCTGAAGAATCTCTACTGTGGCACTTTCAGCCATTACAAACTTGTGAAAATGTGAATTAATCTTAAAGAGATCGAGAACTTCTTGATTTTGGGGTTCAATGGTGTCAAATACTAAGAAGCTTATTTACCCTCTGTTTTCAGTAACTGAAAATTAAAATTAAAATTCAATGTGTAACAGGAATCCTATTTTTTCTCTTAGTAAATATTAAATAGAACTTTCTAGAGCAAATAGTGAAACTGTATAAGTTGATATTGGTATTCACTTACATATTGGCCTATGATAAATTTTGTAGTGTACAGTTCTACACATATAGAAAATACATTTAAAGGACTCACAGAGAAAAACATTCATGTCATTACAGGTGCCATGTACTTCCTCAAATATGTTTCAAACTCTTTTGTAAACAACCATAGTAATTTGTAGCTTACTTAGTAGAAAATTCCAGTGATAGGTTCATTTATATACTCATAACCAAGAGAACAAAATTCAGCTACATTTTACATTAAATGAGAGAAACCAATAACTGAATGTGAGACACACAATGAAATAAATATGTATCTAAAATGCAATCATTTCTTTACATCCACCTCAGATTTGTTGTTCTATTGTTATTATAATACATAATTTGTTATATTATAATTATTATTTGACCTTATAAAAACCATCATCATTATAATACTGGATAAAGAATGCCTTGGTGTTCTACAGCCAGTGTTATAAAAGAATCTGTTATGTTGAAATGTGTTTTTTCCAGCTTGCACTTAAACTTAACAGTAGTTTTCCTGGTATCTGTACCTTGAGACTTTGTTGTGATTCAGAGACCTCAAATCCCTTTGAGATTGTAAAAGCCTATTTCTTATTGGTGATTCACTTCCAAATATCCCTCAAGAGAATGATTGAAATGCATTATCAAAGATACACCAACAATATTAAGATCAACTACTTATTTTTATTCAGTTATTTATTCACACTACATCCCAATCAGAACACCCTTTCTTCTATCCTCCTGGTATCTCCCTTCCTCCTTACACCATCCCTTTCTGCCTAAGAAAATAGGACTCTCCCCCACTAATCCACCCCAGCACATCAAGTCACATGAGGACTGAATACTTCTTCCATGGTGGCCTGGCAAGGCAGCACCCACCCCCCAAGAAGAAGTGATCAAAAAGCATGCAATAGAGTTCATGCCAGAGACAGAGGACCCATATGAAGACCAAGCTGGCCATCCGGTTCATATGTGTAGGGGCCTAAGTCCAGTCAATACATGGTCCTTTGTTGGGGCTTCAGTCTCCCCAAGACACCTGGACCCAGGTTAGTTGACTCTGTTTTTCTTCTTAGGGAACTCCTGTCCCCTCTAGTTTCTTCTATCCTTCCACAAATTCTTCCACGAGCCTCCTTGCTCTATGCCCAGTGTTTGGCTCTTAGACTCAGCATCTGTTACAAACTGCTGCTTGGTGGCACCCCTAAGAGGAGACAAACATAGCAGAGTGTCATTTAATAGTGTTAAAGGTTGGCTCTCTGCCATGGGGTGGGTCTCAGTTTGGGCCATGTGTTGGTTGGACATTCCCTCCCTCTCTGCTCTATTTTTATCCCTGGACATCTTGTAGGCGGGGTACATTTAGGGTTAAAGATTTTGTGGATGGGTTGGTATTCCCCTCCTTCCACTAGGAGTCCTCCATAGCTCAAGCATGACCTCCTCATTCTCCATGACCCCAGCTATTAGGTGACTCAGCTACCATTGCCCCATATCTTCCCTGGAGATTACTTTGTTCTAGGTTTCTATATTGTCTCAGAGATACCCAGACCACAGTTTCTGTTCTGTCTGCAAACACTCGGTCCTCTTCCTGTCCCCTCCTCTGAGCCACACCTTTATTTCCTTCTGAACTTTTAATCTCCTGTTCTGTCTCTTCAAATGCTTCCACTGTCTATTTTATTTTCCTTTCTCAGTGAGATTCAAGCATACCCCCTTGGGCCCTCCTTGTTACTTAATTTCTTTTGTATTGAGTGTAGGACCATATCAGCTGGATTATTGAGATCCCAGGATAAAGTAAGTTTATCAATCTTTAGAAGATGAAGAAGAAGAATATCTCAGCAGATCCACATAATTAAGTTATTAAAGGAACAAAGATATCTTTGTAGAGAAGATACATATATAGAAATTGGAGTCGGTTTCTTCATTTGTTTGTCTGTGTGCTTTACAATTTGACTATATTAGGGAAGACCTTTTATTGCAATATTCCTATGAAAAGACAAGTTTGGGGAGCCAAAGAAAAGATCCTTTGGTAACTGGAAATCATGAATGTTACAGATCAGAGCTGAGCTTTACATTGGGAAACAGGAGCAGAGGTAAGCTTCTAGGATGATGCACTTCCAGTGTGGAAGATGATCAAAATCTCTCATAATCCAGAGCTTATTGTCCTAGATGTTGATATTATTTATTAAGAATTTTCATATCTTTCTTTTTTAACTGTAATTTATTATAATTTATTCAGATTACCACCTGAATATTAACCCCTTCCTTGTATCTTCTCCCCCTCCCCTCTCTTCCACCCTATTCTCCTCCCCTAGACCTCTGACAGAAGGGGACCTCTTTCCCCATCATATGACCACAGCCAATCAAGTCTCATGCTGATAATCTGCATGCCCTTATCTTTCAACTGGAAAGTTACACTAACTAGATCTGTTATCTGAGACATCTCTTTTAAGATGTGAGTATAGAGTATTCTGTACTCTGCTGAAGCTAAAGTGGCATCACAGCCACTAATCCTCAAGATCTGCATCACACACATGTGGGATTTCTGACAACTGAACTTGGGTGTAATGGGTACAACAGCCCCTGGGGAAATAGCAGCTGCTTATGCTTTTCTATTATTCAATAACCATGCCTAAAGGTAAGTTTGTAATGTGGGACCAGTTTTTCAGTCTCTGATCATTTCTGAAAGTGTTGTTCCTTTTCATTGGTAGTTTGAGAAGACCTAAAGCCGTCCTTGATGTCCCACCTTGTGATCATTTCTTCCAAGAAGCAGAAATTATCAAAAATTTATTCCTGGGTTTTGAAAAAAGGGCTACCTGTAAGCTTCCAAATAATGTGTTGAGAAATACACAGCTGGTTTTATTAAGTTTGTAGAGTGTGGCTTTTATAATAACTTCATCTTTTCTTATAGGAAGTAAAATCTTGTGCTACTTGTCTAAATTGGGGCAATAGTTATCTCAATCAAAATCAGATAAGCCAAATTACTGTGGATGATCTTGACAGCAATATAACGTTACATGATTTAGACTTGGTAGGAGTCATAAAATATTGTGGGTATTTTGTTTTCTGTTTTGTGAAGCTGGGAATAATTTCTAGGCCCTAAACTTGTTCAGCATTCTTCTTGCCTGTGAAGTACTTTCTTAGCACACACTACTCTTTTTTTATGTATATAACAGCTTATTTCAAGAAAGGAAGGGCTACTCACAAAAACCACTTTACATTCTGTATAGGGAACAAATAAATATTAACATAAAACTACTTCCTATTTTAAGTTATGAATTGGCTAACTAATTAATGTCACCTGCAAATCTAGTATCTTAAATCTATATCACATAAAATCTCAAGTAATCTATTATCTATCATCTTTCCTCCTCTTTTTTGTCATTATTCTGATATTTCTAATTATCCTTCTTCCATTGTCTACCCTTAACTTTTTGTTAACAAATACATACCAATCTGAGCATCCCCCAGCTATTCTGCACATTTTGCCAAATGTGTAAATTATAGATTTAATTACACAAAGCAGGGCAGAAAGAGCAACAGATATATGATTCTATGAGCATGAATTAGAATAAAATAATTTGTATGGAATAATTAAAAGAATTAATTTCCACTTCTAAATATTTATAACAAAACAAGCTACCCCAATAGCTCTCTCAAATACACACACAGATAGACATACAAACACACATGTACATTTTAATTTGTGAACAAACTGTTTGCTAGTATAAGGGTTTTCAATATAAGTATATATCTATTTCTGTATTCATTTTTACTTAATCTATAATTTTGTTTAATCATGTTATGATCCTACAATTACATAATGAAGTTCTATAAATACTAAAAACACAAATCTTTGGATTTTTTTGCTTTTCTTTGTTTGGTTGGTTTTGTTTTGTTTTTCGAAATAGCGTTTCTCTGTCCTGGACTCGCTTTGTAGACCAGGCTGACCTTGAACTCACAATGATCCACTTGCCTCTGCCTCTCGAGGTCTGGGATTAAAGGGGTGTGGCACCACACCCGGCCAAATATTTGTCTTTGAATTTGTTTTCATTGTTACTTTTAAAAGGAATGTTGTGCCTTAGTATAATAAAGCATTTTTCAACAGCAAATGAAGTCCGACAGCTCAAAGTTAAGCAAACTATGAGGATTCCAAAGACAACCACAAAGAGGAGCTGCTATGACTTTAACATAAAATGGCTGGCTTTCTAAAACACAGGTAAAGAACAAGATAAAATAGTAGTAGGCAGACTGGTGACTTTTAAAAAGATATTCAAATACTGACAACATTTATGAAAATTTATGAAATCATAATAAAGAAAATGCAACTCATAAAGGAAGAATAATATAAGTTGGCCTGATTTGCATATCACCAAGTATCTCATTAGGATTATGAGTTCTGCTGAGAGCAATATTCTGTAATTGTATGCAGGATGACCTAAATTCAATTTCTGGAATCTATATCATGTAAACACAGAATCAACTCCCTCAAATAGTTTTGTAATTCCATACACATTTCATCACTCACACACACAAGCTCCCACGCACACAAATACTAACAGATGTAATAAAAAGTGTAATATGAGACAGATAGACAGCAGAAAAAAAGAGCATACTTTTAAATTTACTGGTCTATGAAAAACTACTAAAAATGTAGTAGATATAACATATAAGTGACATAATTTTGATGTTTTTCTACTATATTTGTAATTTTAGATTTATTACATATTTTTACATATTTTTACATATAACAATATCATTGACAAAATAATAAATTAAAAAGGGTATCAAGTGAGTGATAATTCTACCTATGTGAGCATATGTAATAAACAGACAATGGCCACTGATGTGCTGACATAACACAATAATTTCTAACATGAGCCATATATATATATATATATTAGTTTTACACACTGCTATAATTATTATGTAATTCCAAGAAGATTGGTGGCAGACAAAATATTCTGTTCTATATTACAGAAAACAATTTAACTGGATAAAAATTTAATAGTAGTAAAGAAACAGATACGGTCCATCCTATAATATAATAAATAACATAACAAAAATTGCTATCCATTGTTTCAATTGATTGATTTTACTTTGAGACAATATTTTAAATTGAACGATGTGCATTTGTGTGTATGAGATAGTCATTGAGAATGAAAACTCTGTAGATTCATTGTGACATTTATTGTCATGTCGTATGGCTTTTGATGTGCCAATGTTTTAATAGATGTAATAAAAATTGAACCCACTACCCGAAGTCACTCACATTATGAGTAGTTTATTTAAGATTGCTATTGTTGTTATGAAACACCATGACTAAAGCAAGTTGGGGAAAAATGGTTTATTTTGCTTATGCTGCATTATCACTTTTCATAATTGAAAAAAGTCAAGACAGGACATCAAACAGGGTAGGAACCTGGAAGGACAAGTTGATGCATTGTCCATGGAGGGGGTGTTGCTTACCAGACACTCTCTCAGCTTACCCTACTTGCTTTTGTATATAACACAGAACTCAGACATCCCCAACCAGAATAGGTAGGGCCCTCCTTCACTAATCACTAATTTTAGAAATGCCCTACAAGTTTGCCTTTGTCCCACTCTTTTTTATTATTAATTTATTCAGATTACATATCAATTGTTATTCCCTTGCTTGTCTCCTCCCATTCCTCCCTCCTTCTTCCACCCCACTCACTTCCCCTAGTCTGTGACAGAAGGGGACCTCCTCTCCCACCCTATGGTCACAGCCTATCAAGTCTCATCTTGGCAGCCTGCCTACTCTTTCTCCGAATGCCACCAGGCCTCCCCACCACAGGGATGTGGTCAAATATGGGGCAGCAGAGTTCATGTCAGAGTCAGTCACCACTCTCCACACAACTGTGGATATTTCCTGTCCGTTGGCTAGATCTGAGTAGGGGTTCAGTCTTTACTGCATGTGTTGTCCTTGGCTGGTGCAGCAGTTTGAGCAGACACCCCTAGATCCAGATCTGTCCGTCATGATGCTCTTCTTATAGGTTTCTAGGACCCTCTGGATCCTTCTATTTCCCCATTCTCCTGTACTTCTCTCATCTAGAGTGCCACTAGCAAGTTCTAGCATCTATCCTAATCTCCTGGTAAGTGAAGACTTTCTAGGCCATTCCTTTTTGGCTAGTGTTCAATTATGTTAGTATATACTATGTGAGTCTTTGTGAGTCTAGCTTAACTCACTCAGTATTATCATTTCTAGTTCCATCCATTTGCCTGCAAATTTCAGGATTTCCTTGTTTTCAGTAGTTGAGTAGTATTCAATAGTGTAAATGAACCACAGTTTCTTTATCCATTCTTTGACTGAGGGACATTTAGGTTGTTTCCAGATTCAGGCTATTACGAATAAGGCTGCTATGACATGATTGAACATATGTCCTTGTTGTGTGCTGGAGCATCTTCTGGGTATATTCAAAGGAGGGGAATAGCTTGATCTTGAGGAAGCCTTATTCCCAGTTTTCTGAGATAGCACCAGATAGAGTTCCAAAGTGGTTGTACTAGTTTGCATTCCCACCAGCAATGAAGGAGTGTTCCTCTTTCTACACATCCTCGACAGCATGTCCTGTCACTTGAGTGTTTGATCTTGGCCATTGTGATGGGTGTAATATGGACTCTCAGAGGCATTTTGATTTGCATTTATCTGATGACTAAAGATGTTGAGCATTTCTTTTTGTATTTCTCAGCCATTTGATATTCTTCTGTTGAGAATTCTCTGTTTAGTTCCGAGCCCCATTTCTCAATTGGGTTATTTGGTGTGGTGGTGTTTAATTTCTTGGGTTCTTTATATATTTTGGATATTAGGCCTTTGTCAGATGTAGGGTTGGTGAAGATCTTTTCCCTGTCTGTAGGCTGTCACTCTGTTTTGATGACAGTATCTTCTGCCTTACAGAAGCTTCTCAGCCTCAGAAATTCAACAGCCCAGGCCTCAAGATCAACAATTAATAAATGGGACCCCTATATTCCACTCTTATGTAGAGATTTTCTCAATGGAAGTTCCCTTCTCTCATATGACTCTGCCTTTTACCAAGATGACATAAAAATCATTAATCGCAATGAGTTTATGGAAAGTCAAAATTTAATATTTTGTAACCAATGTCCCCAAACATTGTTATCACTTATCTGAAATTCATTGTAATTACTGAATATTTTTAATTTATTGAGCCAAAGGAATTCAGACTCTAGAAATACCAGCCCTCTTATTACATCCAGATTAGGAAAGGATGAGAGTTTCCCATTCTGTATAACTTTCCATTTCAAGCCAGAGTTGCCTATTCGTATTATAACTTCAAGTGTTCAGATGCGATTCCTTCGCTTTCTATCTTCCCTGCTTTATGAAGCTGAGGTTTTGAATGAAAAGGGCGTGTGTTCTAATGGAATTCTCCCCCAGGGCACATCAAGTCATTTTATACAATGACACACTAAAAAAGACAGTCTATGATGTGTGACTGACTCTAATGCGACTTTTCCATCATTTCATTTGTTTTCCATTAGCTGAAAAAAGAAGACGTAAGAGCTACATGGAATTTTTTCTTGCACTCCATAGGGGTTTTCTAGTATATTAGAATTCTGATGGAATGTAGTATTTCATAAAGATGATAAAGAAATGCATGTTTAAGAACACTTTTTAACCTTCGATCTCTATTTGGAATCTTAAAACATTCTTGAAAGTAACTATATTTTTAATTCTAAATGGCTCTCAAACTGTTTTTAAAGATAAATGTTTTGCTATGACATTAATTAGTGCTTTTAAGCATTTTTACTGTACCACAGTTTTCACAAAGTATTATAGTTCAATTTAAATGAAATAACTATAGAGATAATGGTCCTGTTTATGAACATTAAACTGAAAGCAATCTATTTTAAATCACAATTTTTTTCTGTTGATGATCTAACAAACTATATATTTGCTGTCATAAAAATGTCACAATCTGATGTGATATAACTGGACAGTGTATATAACATCTTCACTGTAGCTAGAGATTTTTTCCTTAGTGTATTATCTTTCTTATATTCCTATCTCAATCCTATGCTTCACACCAATTTCTTTGTTGCTATTTTCATTCACTCATGGAGCCAGTTCTCCTACTTTACTGATTCTCTTACCTCCAATGTCTTCCTCATATTTCTTTTCATTACTTGGGTCAGCACATGCATTCAGTGTAGTGATGCATTTTGATTCTCAAAATACAGGAAGGCTTTTCTTTTTAAAGAAACTAATGAGACCTGGTGGCACCTAGAGGAAGGACAGCAGGTCACCGAGAATAGACTTGATACCCCATGAGCAGATACAGGGGGAGGTAATCCCTCTCAGGAACAGTCATAGGGGAGGGGAATAAGGGGAAAATGGGAGGGAGGGGAGAATGGGAGGATACAAGGGATGGGATAACCATTGAGATGTAACAAGAATAAATTAATTAAATAAAAAATTAAATTAAAAAATGAAACTAATGAATAACAATTGAGTTGTGATCTGAATAAATTAATAAAAAAAGAAAAAAAGAAACAAATGAATAGCCTTAAATGAATGTAATATATGGATAAAAACATAATAGTTTTATTTTAAAATACTAAGGTGTTTTAAGTTTCATATTGTATCTGGTAATAAAATGTACATTAGTATAAAACTTACCGTAAAAGGAAAATTCAAATGGATTTTGGACTAGAAATTATATTATCATAAAATAAGATGTAATAAATGAGGTAGAGGGAAAAATGATTTGAGCAGATTATTGAACTCATTTTTTTCCTTTTTGGTTTTTCAAGACAGGGTTTCTCTGAGTAGCCGTGGCTGTCCTGTACTCACTTTGTAGACCAGGCTGGCCTCGATCTCAAAGCTATCTGCCTGTCTTTGCCTCCTGAGTGCTAGGATTAAAGGCATGCACCACTACGCACCTACTGAGCTCATTTTAAAGAAGGTGTAAGTATAATGAAAAAACAAGAGAAGATATAATGATATATTAAATACAGTTACTTGTAGGTTTCTAGGACCCTCTGGATCCTTCTACTTTGCTATTCTCACATGGTTCTCTCATCTAGAGTCCCAATAGGATGACCTCCTCTCTGTCCCAGTTTCCTGGTAAGTGAAGGCTTTCATGGGACATGCTCCTTGAGCTAGTATGCAGATATAAGTGAGTATATACCATTTGAGTCTTTCTGCTCCTGGGTTAACTCACTCATTATGATCATTTCCAGCTCAATCCATTTGTCCACAAATTTTGGAAATTCTTTGTTTTTAATAGCTGAGTAGTATTCCATAGTGTATATGTACCACAGTTTCTTTATCCATTCTTCTACTGAGGGACACTTAGGCTGTTTCCATGATCTGGCTATTATGAATAAGGCTGCTATGAACATGGTTGAGCAAATTTTCTTGTTGTGTGCTGGAGCATCTTCTAGGTAGGCACCAGCCAAGGGCAATACAGGCGGTAAAGTTAAACCCCTACCCAGATCTAGCCAATGGTCAGAACAGTCTCCACACTTGAGTGGAGAGTGGGATATGACTTTCTCACGTACTCTGGTGCCTCATATTTGACCATGTCCCCTGGAGGGGGAGACCTGGTGGCACTCAGAGGAAGGACAGCAGGTTACCAAGAAGAGACTTGATACCCTATGAGCACATACAGTGGGAGGTAATCCCCCTCAGGAACAGTCATGGGGGAGGGGATTAAGGGGAAAATGGGAGGGAGGGAAGAATGGGAGGATACAAGGGATGGGATAACCATTGAGATGTAACAAGAATAAATTAATTTAAAAAAAAAACACTGAAAAAAAATCTCAAAAAAATACTGTTACAATAACATTATATTGTATTATACCAGTAAGTGAGAGTGGGTGTTTCAGGCAGAAGTTATAACTGTGCATCAAACTATATATTTAAAAACAAGTAGAAGGAATGAATAATAGACATGAGATAAAGTACTGAAAAATCAAAATTACTCTTCTATTTTTATGGGGAAACATAATCTCTATTCACACTGATAGAGACTATATGACAGTCCAAGGTAATAATTACACCAATGTCTAATGTGTTGAGTAGATGAGTTTATTGGAATTCCATAGAGGCCAGTTGGTGAGAAGTTACTTACAGCAGCACTTAAAGGCAGCTGAATAACCAAAACTCACACCCAAGCATAGGTGAGAACTCAGGTGCATTCTTGGAGCTCCCTGCATAATTACAGGTCAATGAGCTGGTATGTTTCTTCTTCCTTAGTAGTCCATATTGTTTATGTAGACTTGAAAGGGGGCTTTGTGACTTCATCCAGATTGCCTGTAAGTAAGTTTTAGGAGCATTTTCTTGATTCATTATTGTGAGAGGTCCAGCCTACTGAGGATGCTGTCACCTCTGGGCAAGTGGTCCTCAGTTGTATATGAAAACCGGCTGATAAACAGAGCTCTACTCTGTCCTTTGCTTCTGTTCCTGCCCTGACTTTGCTCAGTGATAGACTATGACCAGAAAGTGGTAAGCTGAAATTAATTCTTTTGTACTGATGTTGCATTTGTTTGTGGATTTTTATCACAGAAGGAAAAGCCTTAGCTAAGACATCCACCTCATCAGAACATCTTTAACAGCAACTTAGCATATGAATATTTCCCTTTGGTTCGTATGGTAACAAATTTACAGACTAACTATGATAAAGGAGTGGAAAAGTTTGGGTAGGAATCATTTAGTGTATACAATCAGGTTCAAAGATTCTGAGACCAGGAAGCACCACATACAAATTATCAGTTGCTACATAGAGCAGGAACTGGAGCAACTAAGTAGATGATACTCAATCTTTTCCAATACACAGATCGATGTTTTGTTATCAGGTCTCAATCATGTGCCAAAATAGAAGACAGAAATCATGAAAGCTCTGAAATTGGAGTTTGGATCCCTCAGCTCCATTGACAAAGCCATAAATTAAACATTCAGGAGTGAACATGAGGCCCAGGCAATTTGCAGCCAATATATGATTCTGTTTTTTGAGTTTAAAGAAAAAAGTCTATGCATGTGTCATTTTGATATACTTCAGAAAGTATAGGATGTTGTTTGGAATTTTGTAAACTACTAAAGGACAGTAACTTCATAATGTTCAGCATTACTGATAGTTTATAATACAAATAAAAGTATAAAAAAGAGTAGTGAAAGTTATTTTTCTATTGTTTTCTTTTGACAAACACAATTTGAGGCAAAATCCACACATTTCAAAATGAATACTTTCATGCGTTATTTTTTTAAAAAATGAAGTTCTTTATTGCCCATGAGAATTGAAAAAGTGTAATGATATTTTAAAAATGAGATCTGTACTGCTTTCTAGCTAGTTATAACAAGCTTCTGCTCCATATCACCACTATGCATGTGGTCCAAGATGGATATGTTCTAACAGCTTAAAAGCCTGTCTTCGTATTGCTACATTATTGTTCTTCAAAACCGCTAATCGAAGTTGAACAGTGGTGGTACATGCCTTTAATCTCAGAACTTGGGAGGCAGAGTCAAGGGGAATCTCTGAGTCCAAGACCAGCTGGGTCTACAGAGTGGGTTCCACTTCAGCAACAAAGTCTCAAAAACAAAACAAAACAATACAAAATCCAAAAACCAAAAACCCAGAAAAAAAACAAAAATGTTAATCGAATTCAATGGAAACAGGCCTTTAATATGATGTATCATTGCAAGTCATGCAAAGTACGTGTGTGTGTGTGTGTGTGTGTGTGTGTGTGTGTGTGTGTGTGTGTGTGTGTGTGT
>OU015747.1:96911751-96922370 GCA_907169655.1 Acomys percivali
TGTGTGTGTGTGTGTGTGTGTGTGTGTGTGTGTGTGTGTGTGTGTGTATAAAATCTCACAAGCAACAGCCTCTTAGCAAATTAAACACTGTCTAGGAGACATCCATAGCAGTAAACAGCATTGATGAACACAGGCACGTGAACTCATGTAAAGTGAAATGAACTCAGCATATCCAAACAGCTCTCTCTGCAGGTAAAACAGAGCATACCTAGCTACCCCTTCAGATTGAAGGGAAGCTGTAGAAAGATGGAAAGTGATTCACATGAGAACTGTAGCTATTCAGCTTTTTTACTCCAGTTTAATACCAAAGCAGAGTTGAAAAATATGTAAAAATGTGTGTTTGTGCGCGTGTGTATGTGAGCATGTTTGTATGAATGCATGCATCATGCATGTACTTTAATGTACCATCCAGCTTCTCAGCAAGGCAGGCACTTTGGTGATAACATTCTATGTTAACATATCTTCAAAGTATACCTTCCTTTTCATCATCTAATGATTCATGATGAAAGTTTAGCATGTCCACTGGTTTTTCTGCCCACCAATTTAACCTCTCCAGCCCATGGCTTTGAATTAAGCTTACCTAATATGGTAGTTGCACAGGTAGTGGCACTATTTAGAGGTGTAGCCTTATTGGAGAAGGTGTGGCTTTGTGGGAGGAAGTGTGTCACTTGGGGTGGGCACTGAGGTCTTAGAAACTCAAACCAGGCCTAATGCCTCACAGCTCTCTTCTTATTACCCGTTGATCAAGATATAGAACTCTCAGCACCTTCCCTAGCACCAAGTCTGCCTGCATGCTGCCATTTTTTCCCATCAGAATGATAACTGACTAAAATTTTGAACTGTAAGCAAGTTTTAATTAAAATTTTCCTTTATAGGAGGTGTCATGGTCATGGTGTCTCTTTATAGCAATAAAACGCAAAGTGAGTAGAAATTAGTAATGGAGGTTAAAGTATTTGTGGGATAGGCATAACCACTTTTTTGGAAGAATGTGGACTTTGGGACTTCGGGTTAGAAAATTAGTGGTTGCTTTAAGTGTAGTTTAATGTGCCATCCTGATGTCAGACATGGAGATGGAAGGCTTGGCTCATGGAAGATAATGTTGCTGAGGGTGATTTGAACTCTGGGGCTCCTGCTCAAGTGGTTTCTGATGAAAAATTTTTAGTGTGTAGATATTTTAGTGAAGACTGTGCTTTTTTTTTTTTTTTTTTTAACCTTGTCTAAAAAGTCTGCCTCAGGATAAATTGAAGTGTTTTGGATTAATTGCATTGAAAGAGGAGATTTTAAAACAGCCTTGCATTGCCTCTGTGATATGGTTATTATTATTCACTCTTATGAAGCTCTAAAATGAAAAGAAGCAACCTGAGCAAGGAAAGATACAAAATGTCCAGATTGAGGAGAAATGAGTCACCAGGAAATGGAATGGAGCTGAACCCTGTGTTCAAGGAGATAAACGTACTAAAGAAAAACCTGATGTGAAATGGAATAAAGGCAGTGGTAACCTCAGGGCAAGACCTCATCCAGCTAAGCTTCCATCTTGTGAAAAAAATAAATAAATAAAAGTTTAACTCCAGCCATTTTTTTTAAAAATCCCAGCACTAGGGAGACAGATGCTTGCAGAGTTCTGAGTTCAAGGCCAGCCAGGTATAGAGAGCCACTTCCACAACAGCCAAGCTTAAGCAGTGAAAGAACCTATTGAAACTAGAAAGCTGCTGAAGGTATAGTTGAATAAGGAGGCTATGTTCCAGCCCAAGCAATCAGCAGAACTTGGCAGCCTCAGCCATGGCTAAGAAAAGCTCCTGAGGCCGGAATGTGTCCGGGTTGTTCAGGAGTGGAGGCCTGAAAGGCCAATGCATGGAGTTATAAAGGTGAAGCCCGGTGTACCTTATAGACTCTAAGATGTTAAAGAGAGCAGTAGGATACCCACGAAGGAAAGCTGCTAAGAGCGAGTGGAACCAGTCCACAAGAGAGAAGTGTGTGGTGTCAACAAAGATGAAAGAGTTCAAAATTTAAGGAGTGCTTTGATGTCAGACGTGGAGATGGCTGAGTTTGAAGTTTGTGCAGATGGTTTTCGATCTTGCTTTTGTTCAGAATTTACTGGCTTGGCTGCCTTTTGGAAGGGTAATATACAACTGTGCCATCATATGTAGGAATTATGTTATCTGATTCTTCATTTTGAGTTTACATGGGTTATAGTTAAGAGATTGCCATGAGTCTCAGAAGAGACTTTGAACTTTGGGCTTTTAAACAGTGCCGATAATGGGATAGACTACTGGGGACTTTTGAAGTTTGACTAAATGCATTTTGCTCTATGATATAGCTCTACACCTAGAGTGTCCAGGGAGTGGAATATGATGGTTTAAATAAAAATGACCTCCACTATGTCCTTAGGGAGTGGCACTATAAAGAGGTATAGCGTTATTGGAGTAGGTGTGGCTTAACTCGGGAACTATGTCACTAAGGGCAGGCTTTGAGGGACCATAAACTCAAAGCAACCCTACTTCATCACGGTTTTCTTCTTGCTGCCGACAGATCAAGACGTTGACCTTCACCAGCTCCTTCACCAGCACCACTTCTGCCTGCATGCCTCAGTGCTTCCTGCTATGCTGATAATGGACTAAATCTCTGAATTCTAAGGCAGCCCCAACTAAATGCTTTTCTTTAAAAGAGTTGTAGTCATGGTGTCTCTTCACAGCAATAAAACCCTACCTAAGACACTTGCTAATGCATCCTCCATTTCTCTTATTTAAGCTGTCTTTATCTGAGCATGTTCTCACTTCTTAATTCTTTTCTATGTAATTATCTAATATGCCTTCACAGATTGCCATGCTTCCTTGGTTGGAAAGCATTGAATTATAAATATCTTTTCCGCTTTGCTTATTTGTGATAAGCAATGAATCTCTTTCCCCATTTTTATTTATTGGCTACATTTGTTTAGGTCTTGTATTCATCACAATGGGATCCCATTGCTTAAGGGTGAAACTATATTCACTGAGTCTTACTATTAGGTTTAAGAAACGTGTTTTATCATTACCAATTTCCTTTTTTTTTTTTCATAAGGACATGCTCACTACATTCTTTCTTTAACACTACCACCCCTAAAATATGTGAATGATTATGAATATGAATGTGTATAGGTCCATGTGGTTTCAGAAATACAGTACTTATTTTAAAGTTATTATTGAGTCCATCTATACTAGACACTACATATACATATTAATATTCTTACTATTGTTTTATGCTATTAACATTGTATATAACAAAAATGGAAATAAAGTTTCTGAAATTTGGTATTTGGTCAAATACCAGAGTCAGAAGAACACATGTTTGCTTATATAAAATCCTATTTTATTAAATATTTCTGTTATTTTATTGTATTTGAATGAGTGTATTTTGCAAAGTCCAGCTTTAAATTCCTTTCTGCAAAATGACTTAGCGCTTGAATGCTTTCTCTGACTTTCCTTGTCAAAAGCAAGTAGGGTTGGTTTTTTTTTTTTTGATGCAATATTGAATTATATCAAATCTTATTTGCAATCAATAAGAAGGAGCATAGGTTTCCTTCAATGCCTGTTCTCACATAGTAGATTATACGTTGTACTCTGTTTAGGGGAGTAAAATAGTCTTCCACGGTTTCAAGTCAGCTTTAAAGGAAAACACTAGAGTAACATTCCAGTTTAATGTATTTCTGGATTCTTCAGGGTGCCTTGATATGAGGCATAACCAATTTGCACAGCTGAGGAATACAAATCTGGAATAAAAGATACGCAAGGGAAGTCACAGTAAGGAGAATTTTGCTACATGTTGAAATACCTACATTCGGCCTCTCTGTAGATTTCGGTGAATCTATAATAACTGAGAAGATCATGTGAGATGTGTGGTATTCTTAGAAAACCCCCTGAAAGCATCCTCAAGTGAAGCACACAAACTGGAACACAGAGTTTCGGGAGATACCTGAGAACAGAGAGGGAACCACTCCATCCAGAGGAGGGCTGAGGAAAACTCACCTTAGTTTATGATAAATGTCTCCCTTGTTATGGAGTCACTCACAATCTGAGCTCTTCCTAATTTCTTGTTTTCTGCTCATTGCTTCATTTGCCGCAAGTTCTCTCTAGATATTTTGAAACCCACTGCGCCCTGTAATTTAATGTAGCCATGCTTGTTATAAGAAACTCAAATCCCAATCCCCCTCAGGAACAGTCATAGGGGAGGGGAATAAGGGGAAAATGGGAGGGAGGGAAGAATGGGAGGATACAAGGGATGGGATAACCATTGAGATGTAACAAGAAAAAATTAATAAAAAATTAAAAAAAGAAACTCAAATCCCTGAAATAAACCCTTGACCCTTTCCTTAGCCTTTCTCCAGGCTGGATTCTAATTATCTACCTCCTGTCAGCTTTTTGTGCATGTCACCTTGTTGACTTAATCCCATTGTAACCTATACGTTTCTAATGTTCAATTTTAACAGATTTTTATTATATATTCTTAGTATATTTGCCTTATGTGACTACAAAAACAAAGCATGGCCTCCTGTTAGCAACTATGCAATTCTAGACTATAGGATTCAAAAAATGTGATGAGGTGATGTATAGCTTAGATTAATACTAGTGATTTTTTTCCCCTTGGAGGATTTCTTTAAATTATAATTCCTAACAAATCACCTAAAGATATATGCCATTCTTATAATGAGACTTGACAAAGACAAAAAATATTTGTTATTTTATAGTTCTCATTTCCATTGGAGTGCTGCAATACATTGTTTCTTTTAATTTACAATATAGTAGCTTACTTTTTTATATGGAAGTTAGGAGAATAACTTGTAGGACTTTGAAATATTAAACTGGGACATTTGCAAGGACAATGAAACCAAATCAAGAAGAGTTCATTTGCTCACACTTCTCAAATAAATATGTAGAGGAACTCCAGAGCAAAGGGACTGTTATTGGTGGCTGATGCCTTGAGGGGCGCATGCATAATATGGTTTCAATAGCCTGCACTGACTTTCACATGACCTACAGTTTCCCTACAAGTGCTTTGTGTAAATGTGCTTTCCATGCCTGTGGTGTTTTTTCCTGTATTAGAGGTAGACACGGAGGATTTTTCAATTACATATTTACAGTGCGATAGACACAAGCTTTAAACGAGTCCCAAGGACACATTTATTTTAGGGCTTGTTTTACAATTCTTGTATTTCTTTACTTGCTTCTGGGTTTCATTTTCTCCCTGTTTCCTTTTTAATAATTAGTTGAGTAAAAAGAATGTAATGAAATGATGGTAATAGTAAGCTCAGGAGGGTTGTTTTAAAGGCTTTTTTATTCTTGCTGGAGAACAGAGCAAGTTGGGGGTCAACATTAGAGGTCATTTGCCATTGTGTTCATGCATGTAATTAAAATGATGTTGGGGTTTTATAAACTCATCTCTAACTCTAAGCTGAAGGTTCACTTTTCAAGAAAGTTTCTAATTTTGTTTTGATATTATCTCTGAATCCCACTGTGTGGCTTGCATCACTTAGAGGCCCACTCAAAGTACACTGAAACTTGAAATCTGAATTGCCTAGACTGTTTCTGGAGAGATGGTTCAAAGGTTAAAGCGCTGGCCACACAAACAAGAAGGTAAAAGTTCAGAGTTCAGAGTCCATGTAAACATTGGATAAGCTCTGGAATAGACTGGCCAGAGTGTAGCCATGGCTTGGCCTCTGGGATTAATTGAAAAACTGTGGTTGAAGGGGTAAAGTGGAATACTGATCAAAAAAGAGTCATCAAATCTCAGGCTCCTCTTTTACTACATACTGACTAGACATACTTGCATGTGCACACATGCCTTACGTACACAAGAAAAGATGGGAGTGCTTCCTAAGATATCTGCTTTTGTTTCTATTCTATTTACTGTAATTAAATCACAGCCTCTGAGTTTTGGTTGGAAAAAGCTCTTCATGTCAGTGTGACTGGGAACTATTGGCTTTCCATATATAGACAGCAGTTGTGTAAATACCTACTGATTTGTCTGCTTCTTACTCATGAGAAGAACAGTTATTACTTGTTCAAAAAGTCAATGATATGATTACAACACTATCCTGTAATAATAACTGCTAACGTTTTCAAAATTGTAAAAATAATTCTATAAAGTTCTTACATATTCATGTTAAGTTTTAATTAATATCTAGCAACAGCAATGCTCCCATATACCGAGCCTGACATCACTGCACAGTACTCTACCTAGGCAGAGTAGAGATGCTAGGTTTTTCTTTAAGATACTATGGTTACACATGTCAGTCATAAACCACAGCCATGAAACAAGGAAACAATTTGAACTGTTTTTGCTTCCTCTGAGATGCCCAGAACTGAACTTTTCATGCCAGAGGACAGTCTTTCATCTCATATCAAGTGATTTCTCCCAGCCTCTAGGCAAGGTTTCTAGATTAGGTATGCTCAACCACTCTAGAACCTGTGAAAAATCATGTGCTTCCCCCACTTTCAAAGAGGTCTTCTAGAATCAAACTCACATAAAAGTATTAACCATTTTGCTGAATCATCCCTTTGACTTTTTTGTTCTCCTTCCTTGGTGGTGCGTGTGTGTGTGTGTGTGTGTGTGTGTGTGTGTGTGTGTGTGTGTGAGAGAGAGAGAGAGAGAGATGGGGGGGAGAGGGAGAGGGAGAGGGAGAGGGAGATAGAGAGGATATGTTTGAGATTAGTTATGTTTTGTAATTGGGAAAGCAGGGCTTTTTGGTTTTTTGGTTTTTAGAATGATGTCTGAGGACATCTAGACAAATCATGCATTTATGGAATTTGGTTGGCAGTGGATGTTTTATAATCATTTGGGCAGAGGACAAGAAGGAGTCTGAGCAGAGAGATGAGATTTGTGGGGAGGAGGGAAACTTAAAGCAACAGGAATTAGCATGTGTGTATGAATACAGGGAGTGAGAGTTTAGAGAGGACTCTTCTGGAGGAGAACTTTCTATCTGCATTATGCAGTAGAGTACCTTGAAGAGAATTGGACTAAATCATAATAGTTGAGTGGTGGCTTGCCAGGCTGACATGTTAGTGTGACTATTGTCTTCATGGAAAATGGATGGGTCAGTCTGATTTGGCCAGCTGACAGGACAGAGATGCCATTCATATAAAAAGTTTAGGTAGAAGTCACTAAAGGAACCATTTGTATATGAGAGGGATGGAGGAAGAGGTCTTAGAGAGTATTTGGACAGGAGTATAGTGGATCTCTCCCTGTCTCACTAGCCCACCCTCTTCCCTTTTCTACATTCCCCTTCTTCCTCACAAATCCACCCCTACACATCAAGTCACATTAGGACTAACCTCATCCTCTTCCACTGAGGCCAGCCCAGTTAGGGGAAAGTGATCCAAAAGCAGACAACAAAGTCATTGTCATATACAACCCTTGCACCATTTATTAGTGGAACCACATGAAGATGAAGATGCCCACCAGTTTCATGTGAGTCCTGGGCCCAGGCCAAGTCCATGCATGCTCTTGTGTTAATGGTACAGTCTCTGTGAGTGACCTATGGGCCTAAGTTAGTTTACTCCATTGGTCTTCTTGTTGTATCCTTGAAAACTCCAGTACCTTATATCTTTCCCCCACTCTTTAGCTAGATTCCTCAAGCTCTGCCTAATATTTGGCTGTAAGTATTTGTTTCAACCCACTGCTGGGTGAGCCTCTAACAACTGTTACGCTGGGATCCTGTCTGTCAGCATATCGCAGTACCATTAATAGTGCCAGGGTTTGGTTCTGTCCTATGAAGTGGGTCTCAGGTTGGGCCAGGTAATGGTTGGCCATCCCCTCAATATCTGCTCCATCTTTATCCCTGCACTTGTTGTAGGCAGGGTAAATTTTGGGTCAATGTTTGTTGATCTTAGTGCCTGAGACACTGGCATTCTGTTTAAAAAGCTGTTTCCTGTACCTGTGAGTAAGTCACTATTCCCCACTTTTTCTTCTATTAGATTTAGTGTAGGCTCAATTTTCTTAACAATTATATTTTATTATGAACTTATTATCTAAGAGTACCTCATTTATATAACCCAACTAACCCAAATAGGAAAACGAGATCAAAGAATGCAATAATGAAACTGTAAATATCAGTTCTGGGGAACAATTTTCCTGGTGTAATCAGCAGGATTTCTTCTGCTGGAACCTGGAGCAACAGGAATCCGGACCCTCAGCCAGAGCCCAGAGCCCTGAGGCCTTCCCTCCAGCAGTTCTCTCTAGGAGTGTCTCCAAGTGGTGCAATGAACATCCAAAACTATCCCAAATCACCAAAGGCTGCAGTGCAACATTGTTTGATCACTGTATCATCATATTGGACTTGTTGTCTGAAGTTAGCATATCGCCCTTCACCAAGTAACTGCTCTTTACTAACAATTATCTCCCTTCTCCCGTTTTCTTGTTCTATCCTCTCTGCCTCCCTTCACCACCATGATAACCATTGCAGTTGTTGCACCACTTCTAATAATACCTTTGAAACTGAACGTTTCCAATCTTGGGAAATAAGTCTATGCTGCATGGCACAGTAACTCAGCTTTAACGAAAGCAGAATGTAGTTCATACTTGATGACAGATTCCTTAAAGTGTTTTAAATCTAACATGTATATTGGACTCCATGTCATTTCATCATAACCCTCAGCACAATTCTGAGCAGGACGCATCTTACAGTAACTGGAAAAGCTTATGGTGATGGTGTGACTCTGGGGCGTTCCTCTTTGGGAACATTTTACTCCAAAAACCCTTTTGTTTTTCTTTTCTCCTGTTCCTGTAGTTTTGTTTTGTTTTGTTTTGTTTTTACTGCCTCTTCAGCTTCCTGTTCCTCTCCATCCCCTTCCACATCCTGGTTCTCTGACCACCTAGCCTGTGGAGCAGGACCGGTGGCAATGGTGGGAAACACTCACTCTCGGTTACCAGGTTTTTCTCCTTTATCAATGGCACTTTTTCTTTTCTAATTGCTTAAACCTCAACCTTCAAATTCTCTGGTTGTACTGCCAACTCTGCCATATTTTCCAGAAGGATAGAATTTATTGACCCTTCTGGTTTTTGCATCTTATCAGTCTTTCCTCCCATCTTTTTAAATATGATATACAGTAAAAAGATCAATAAAAACCAAAAGATTCTGTCTCTGTATAAGTCAAGAAAGGGCTTTATAACAGCAGCTGTGATTTTGCCGACACCCTGAAAGAGCATTACTATATCTTAAAAACCATTATCTTCCTCTACAATATTAGAAGTTAAGTTCCCCATGATGCCCAGAGCATGTTGGGCACCAACTTAGTGTATCCAGTTTTATTTTGAGGTCTCTGATGCACCTGGACTTAAGTTCTGTCCAGGATGATAGGTATAGAACTACTTGCATTCTTTACATGCATGCATCCAGATAGAATAGAACTATTTGTTGTAGATTTTTTTAACTCTCTGTATGGTTTTAGCATGTTTGTCAAAAATCAAGGATCCATAGGTGTGTGGGTTTGTTTCTGGGTCTTCTATTTAATTACATTGATCAACCAATCTGTTTCAATGTCAATACCATGTAGTTTTTATGTTGTACAGCTTACAATCAGGGATGGTGTACCTCCAGACATTTTTTTTATTGTACAGAATTGTTTTTAGCTATTCTCGGTTTTGTTTTTCCATACGAAGTTGTGAATTTTTCTCTGAAAGAATTGTTTTGATATTTTGATGAGAATTTCACTGATTCTGTAGATTGTTTTTGGTAAGATGACCATTTTTACTGTGTTCATCCTACTGATCCATGAGCATATGAGATCGTTTCATCTTCTGATATCTTCTTTTATTTCTTTCCTCATAGACTTGAAGTTCTTGTCATACAGACCTTTGACCTCCGTAGTTAGAGTTACATCATGATATTTTTAGATTATTTGTGGCTATTGTGAAGCAAGTGTTGTTTCCCTAGTTTCTTTCTTGGCTTTGGCTTATTTGTCATTTTATACTGATTTTTTTCTAGGTAATTTTTGTATCCAGCTACTTTGCCTAAGGTGTTTATCAACTGTAGGAGTTCTTTCATAGAATTTTTGGTATCTCATATTTACTATAATATAATCTATGAATAGAGATATTTTGACCTCTTCCTTTCCAATTTGTATTCTATTGGTCTTCTTTAGTGGTGTTATTGCTCTAGCTAGTACTATATTGAAGAGATATGGTGAGTGTGCACAGCCAAGTTTTGTGTTTGATTTTAGTGCAATTTCTATAATTCTCTCTCAATTTAATTTGATGTTGGCTATAAGATTGCTGTATATTACTGTAATTGTGTTTGGTATGCATCTTGTATTCCTGATCTCTCAAATATGTTAAACAAGAAGGGGTATTAGATTTTGTCAAATGCTTTTTTAGCATCTAAATGACATAATAATTTAAAATTTTTTTTATATGGTGGATTACATTAATGGATTTTCATATATCGAAGCCCCCCTGCATCCCTGGGATAAAGCCTACTTGATCATAGTGGATGATGTTTTTGATGTGTTCTTGGAGACTATCTTTAGGAATTTAATCTAACAGTGTTTAAGGAGGGCAGAGGGAATAGGGGAGAAGGACAAGGTCTGCCAGAGCATTGCTGGCTATGTGCAAGCTGTCCAAAGTACCTTCAATTATAATCATCATTATTA
>OU015747.1:96931617-96985774 GCA_907169655.1 Acomys percivali
CAAGAGGAAAGCAAACTAAAAAAGACAAAGATAATTTTATTTGCTTGTGAGCACAGCCGTTAACAACTGAGCCATCTCTCCAGCCCTTTAATTTATTTCTTATTTTTATTGTATGTATGTATAATAATATAATGTACATGTAAAAAAAGACAAATAATAAAAAATAAAAATTTTATTTGCTCATACAAATTAACCTTAGCAATAGACAAGAATTTGAGACAGAAGAGACTAAAAGAAAGCACTGCAATGTAATTATTGAGACAGTAAAAACAAAGGGAAATCTAATTTCACAGTTCCAAGTGAATAGTATTATTCTAAGAGATAAACCAAAATTATTTCCATAATAACCTCATGGCTCTCTATACTTTTACATATTTTCAAATTTATAATCCCTAATTACATTCTAAATTTTTGTCTTGATATGTAAGATAAGTATAGTCCTCATCCCTCATCAAAGAAATACCTCATTGCAAGAAATACATACCATTGCACAAAACCACACTAATTCAAAGTTAAGAGTTGTACAGCTTTGTCCAAATTGAAACATTTAAGCACAGCTCCTGAGATTACTCATAGGGATTATTGGAGAAGAGGAATTTGAAGAGTGTAAGAACAAGAGGACCAGGGAGTGTGCTGTGAGATTATGTCTCCTAAGCATGTAAGTATTATGCCGAGATTACCCAGATCACGAGACCCTCCCCCCCGTAAAAAAGACCACTAGGACTTGATACCAATGCAAAATACACAGGGTCTTGTTTTACTGGCTCAGAGCTTTGGATCACAGTCCTTCCTGAGGCAGCAGGATAGGAGAGTGATAACCGAGCTTCAAGGGTAATGAGTTTATAAGGAAAAACTGTAATTAGGGGTGGGGGTCACAGGGAAGTAAGGACAAAGCCATAAGCCCAGGTCATGAGTCTCAGGAATGTAGTCCTTCAGGCAGGTTGAGTCCAGGAGGCCAGATCTCCAGGGAAGGCTATGAATCTCAGGAATGCAGACCTTCAGGCTGGTTGGGTGCAGGAGGCTGACTCTCCAGGCAAGGTGTTTTATCTCAGAGGATCACTGGGCCTTAATTGTATTTTCTGAAGAGTGCTGGCAGGTTTAGTTTATGACAGTGCACGGTCTTTCCCTGAATGCAGGAAGTAGTAGAATTAGCTGGAGGACAGCTTTCTCACAGACCATGGCATTAATTGTAGAATATAAATTACATATAGAATATAGCATTAATTTTGCCCCTACATAAGAAGCTATACCCATAAAGTCTCATCAATATGACTGTGTAAACATGAACTCAATAATGACAACACCAGTAAACATGCTAACTTGTACTGAGAGAAGCCCAGAAGGCCTCAACACTAAAACAATATTAACAAACTATGACATGTAAGTATGGATGTTTAGAGCTGAAGATACAGTCTTTCTCATAGAAGCGCACACTGATTGGTTAATTACCCAATACCAATGATCATCCTTGAATAAATACTTAAAAGCAACATTATACAGTCCAAGCAGATTGTCCTTAGATATTTAAGATTATATAAGTATATATTCATATATAATAAATGAATATTATGATAGAATATGCATAAAAAATTAATAAAAAGACATGTATCTGAAAGAGATCAAGGATGTGCATAATGTGGGGTTTGGACAAGAAAATGGAGGGAGAAATTATGTAATTCTATACTATTCTCAAATATAAATAAAATAACAAATTTGTAGTACATGAATATAATTACAACACACTGTTGTACTTATATAAAATTCTCAGATAAATTAAATGTAGTCTTTCTTTTGATCTTGCACAATACCTTGGATAAAGTGATACTTTCATAAGATGATATAAAAGGATAATTTGAAAACATGATTATGATAATTTCTCCAGCTCTTGATGTGTTCCATTTGCTTTTGGAAACTTAGGAAGCTAACATTGAATTTGTTCTTTACGTTGAATCTTAGGTTGTAGTTCTAGCACACTGACTAATGACTAATATTCTAAATAACCACTTCTCTTAAATGCCCACTGGATTCTTGGTTAATGCAGAAGTATGTACTGTTGTAACATCTCAGAATAAGAAGAATATCTTCATTTGTTCTAATCTGTACTTTCTTACACATGCTTTCTGGTTTAGAGAACATTGTCCATTCACATTATTTGAGTAATGTAAGCCACTTTCTTACCCTTGCAACATTTTAAAACAACAAAGTATAGTGTCTATTAAATGAACAAACAAACAAACAAAAACTAAAATAAGTGAGTTCCAGGATTCAAAGCATCAGACTCAGTACATTGGAAATCATAATGTGTTTAATTTATTTTTTATATAACTAAAAGTTAACATTTCTTACATATTTAGACAGACATCAGAGCTAACACTAAGCCTGTAGATTATACAGTTATAACAAGGAAGCTCACTACAGCTGTGAATTTATCAGTTCTCTGCAATTTTAAATTGTAGAACTTATTCTTTCATATTTTGATTGTTTATTGTGCTATTAGTAATTATAGTTTTAAATATATTGAATCAGAATTACTGTTCATGGATTTGTGTCACTTTTCAAAACAAAACCAGTAAAGTAATCTCATGAGATTAAATAAAGAGCAGCAAATATACCAACGAATAGAAAGTTGATATTTCCAAAAGTGTCTTTCCCTGGCAGCTATTTTATACATATACTTATGAATTATAACTTACTAATTTTAAACTCTATAAATCGTCCATTTTCCAAATTGCATAAACTTTCTTACATTTCAGAAATAAATCAGAATTCTGAAAGAATATATTTCTTTACTTGTGCTCATGAATAAGACACATCTATGAGTCCATTGACTGTTAATCTCACAGATCACAATTTAGTCACACCATAAAACTCTATGGATCCTCAGAAAGCACAGTAAATGTGTTCTTAAATTAGTAGAATTATAGAAATATCAAAGATAGGCTTCTTTCCTTACCTTTTGTTGTCTGAAGCATTTGTAATTTTTCATAACACTACACATTTGTAACAAGGCAAACAGTGAAATACAGCCTTGAACAATAGAAAAATGGAACTATGCTTATAGGAGTGTATATATTTATCACTTCAGAAAGTCACTGTTTTCATGGATAAAGCCTGTGATTCTTCATTTGGAGAGGCAGAATCTCCCTCTATATTCAGCTCTGGAACTCATTTGTCGCCAGTGCACTCTGGCCTAGAACGGTATTCATGGCATTCTAACTCAGATTTCAACTGCAGGGATTACAGAGAATGGACTATCATCTCTGAGAAGTGTATGTCATTCAGGTTTTTAATATTTAAGAGTGTTTATTCAGTAGTTGTTACTTAACTGTATAACAACCTTTTTTCTACACACACACACACACACACACACACACACACACACACATATGCATGCATTATTTTAAAATAGAACCTCACTGAAAATGAAGACAAATTACTCAATAATTTTTTAAAAGATCAAAAACAGCCTGTACTAGATTTAACACTAAAATACACATGAAAAAAAAAGCAATTTGAAATAGTATCTAAGATGGACATTTAAGCCAGTTCAGTGATGACATGTGCTACCTACCTCATGTAAATTTGTTAGTTAATATGAATGATGGCTCTGTTTCAAAACCAGTTTAAAATGAGATGAGTGTTTCTTTATTAGTGTTTAAAAAGGGAGATGTCAAATTCTACTGCAAAGGGTAGAAAATAGTTCCAACGAAAACATTAAGTTACAAAGCAAACAAAGCCAAATAGAATTTGGGACAGACAGGAATTTTATGTCTCAGTTCTCTGCTTTGTGCATTAAGAAGAGGGCTGTGAGGAAATTTGATGAAAGATCAATGAGAGAAGAAATGTGAGCAGGGAAGGAGAAGATTTGGATGAGAGAACAGAGCCAATTATATTTAATAACAAAAGCAAGCATTAACTATGAAATATGTGGATAACACCTGATCCTGGAAATAAAACAGAAATTTAGAAACTGTCTGTCAGTTAAAATTCACTGTCTACTTTTATATGTCTGAAAAGATTTCTCCTGGGCTTATATTTTCAGGCTGTCCATGGGGACATATAACTAGCTTACATGTTCCCTCATTTAGTATAGTAGTGTAGCTTTGTGCTTGAATTCTAAACATACAGCTATCAAAGGGACTGACTCAGTTTGCTCTTTCAACCTCATTCTTTTCCTTCACTAGGGCAGCACTGAGATGCTTAGCTTATGTGCTTAGAAGTTAAGCACATGAGGACAGCTCTTCAGGACTTCTTGTTGACCACAGACAACACTGCTGGGCTGAACATGATTAGAAAGAAATTTGTATTTCCAACATTGGTTTATTTATCTTAGAAATATAATTCATCGTATTTTTTTTTACCATATTGAGATGGATAATTTTGCTTCTTGAAACAAGTACAACAAATATCTAAGTTCCTGTTGTTCTAAACTGGTTTTCAGGAATGAACGACTAATTTCAATATCAACTTACATGTATTTGCTTCTGAGACACATTATCCATTTGTTAAATCAAAGTATACAGCACATGAAATTTTTACTGAAACTGTGGTGTGCCTTTCATTTAAATGCCACTGATCTTAAAATAATAAATTATGAAATGACTACATTTAAAATTGAGAAGAAAGGTTTCCTTTCTTGTGAGCTTCTGTGTAAAACCTATGTAAAGAGATGCGTGTATTGGCAGGCACTTCCAATCCCAAACCTGAGAAGACAGAGACAAAAGGATGCTTCAGATTTGCTGGCCAATCAGCCTCACTTACTCAGAAGGGAACAATGAGAAAGTATATCCCAAACAGACAAGAAAGACTACTTCTGAGAAATGACACGAGCTAGACCTCTGGCCTTTGTCAACACATGTGCATGAGTACACCCATATTGCTCATACACACACTCACATAAAATGCAATTAAATTTTAAAGAACTTAATAAATTATGTTAAGCTGTGAGTATTTTTATGGAAATAAAAACATTTAATATGTTAACCTTGTTTGCATATGATGCCAACATTAAAATATTTTAATTACTAACCATTTTGCTTACTAAATTACAGTTTGTGGCCAAACCTCAAAATGTCATGTAACCATTTACAAGCAGCTTCATTGCAAAGTATGAAATACTCCTTTTAAAAAACAGCAACTGTTAGCTGGACATGGTGATGCATGTCTGTAATCCCAGTACTGTGAGAGGCAGAGGCAGAGGCAGGAAGATCTCCATGAGCCCAAGGCTAACCTGATCTACAGAGTCCATGACAACCAAAGCTACATAGAGAAACCCCTCCTCTAAATACCAAACACCAAACAGCAAACAAAACAAAACAAAACTGTCAGAAGTCATCTTAAGCCTTTAAAAATTATGTCTTAGTTACTTTTCTATTGCTGTGACAAAACAGCATGGCCAGAGCAACTTATGAAAAAAATTGCTCAGTTGTGCTTGCCTTTTTGGGGGAGTAGAGCCCCAGATAGCAGAGCAAAGTCATGGCAACAGGAAGGAGTGAGAATTTGCATCTTGGTCTACAAATAGGAGGCAGAGAGAGGCACACTGTAAATGGCACCAGTCTAATAAAACCTCAAAGTCCCTGGCCCCAAGGGACATACCTCCTCTAATAATGTCACAGTCCTAATCCTTCCCAAAGAGTTTCACTGTTTAAGGACCAAAGATTCACACATGTAAAAGAAACTTTTATTTTTCTGTTTCAGGTGTTATCTCACACGATTATTACCTCTGTCTGCTAACCTAGGCCTACTCCTGGACACGTCTAAATTCAGTTCACATCTAACTTAGGCCAAGAATGTTTTCAGCCTCTGAGATTCACTGCTTAATAAGCTGACCTTTTCTTGTTCTTTCCAAGCTCTGAGCTGACAGGTTCAACTCAGCTGTTGTGACTCAAACTTCTCTCCCAATTGACTTATTCAACCTGGCTTCTCTCTCAGCCTCTGAACTGCTCTGCATGGCCTTAATCTAACTCCAGAAATCTTTGCTAGTCATCTGGCTTCTCATTATTAGCTGGCTCATTCAGCCTTTACCCTTCTCTGTGAAATTCTCTGGACATAACTGCCCCTTCTCTCTCTGTCTCTCTGCATTGACCCTTAAGTAGCTTCCCTTTCCTCTCTCTTCTCATGAGAGTTGGGTGTATCCTATTCTGTCAAATCTTTCTCTGATTTAACATTTTTTCCTACATCTCAGTAGACATCTCTTTCAAACATGGGTGCTTCCTTCTACAAACTAACTTTACCTTAACTGTTTGGGATTAAAGGGATCTACTACCACTCCAGGACCTAAGGTTTTTTGTTTTGTTTGTTTGTTTTTACCTGAAGCTTGCTGTATACCAGGATGCCTTGAACTCAGATCTGGTTGCCTCTGACTCCAGGATTAAAGAAATGTTCGTATTTTAGCCAGATCACCCAGACCTAGAAGGTCTTTAGATGTGATCGGTTGACAGAGCAGCTATGTTATGAGTTAAATTTTCTCTACAACTTCCCCCTTTCTGCTTAAACTACAAATCGTATACAGTTTAACTTTTGAAATAGAAACAATTATCAATCCCACAAACTTAGCAGCCTGAGTGTCCTTATGAAGAACACTCAGCCATTGACATGATAATCCTCTATAATTGCAGTTCTGATCACCTGTCCTTCAGCAACTGCCCATTTCAGCATTAAGGTTTTCCGCTCTGCCAGTCTGATGAGCTATCTGTCCTTCAGCTGGTTTGTTAAGCTGTTTCCCTGCGGGGGGATCTGCTTTCTGCATTGACTGCATTGTTGTCTTTTTGTCTCATCCTTGAATCATGCCTTTCTTTGGAAGCTTCTTTTATTCAATTTTGAGGCAATCCATAGTTGTTTATCACCTATGGAAATATAGGCAAAACCTTTGTGACTTATTCCCTGAGTTCCATTCTGATGTTAAAACATCTTTAAAGTATGCAGTTTGCTCTAATACAGCCTTTTCACCATCCAGTGTCTTTCAGCTAATCTTATACCCTGTTCTGTTTGTCAAGGTACAATTAGAATCCACACATGAACTAGACATTTATGTACTCTCATTCCATGCCCAGCTCCAAGTCAGTGAGTTAGTCTCCACTCCAGTGAGCCAGGATTTTTAACCATTGTGAATGGGCTATCTACCTTGGCTCTCAATTTTATTAGGTACCAGAGGTTCACAATTTAGCTTTTTGTGTTCTCTTAGTTCCTCTATCTCTTGCCTCTTAAGCCTTTGTATTATCATGGCTAATTTTTCTTGTTATATAGCTATTTTTAAATGTTTTTTGAGAGGGAAAATATTAAGATTCCATGTGGCAGTAGAGAGAGGTTCATTTTGTTGGTTGTAATTATACTGAGTACGACAATGGCTTTTTTCAAGCAATGTTACTATACCCTTAACTCCTACCCTTGTTCTCAAGGGATCTGAAGTGACGTTTCTCATTTTCAATGCTAGAAGAGTTGCCTAAATAATTAAAATTGTCCTTTAGTGTGGCTTAAGTGATTCACTGTTTCAGAGGCTACTGTGTTGTTCTTTACTCTGGGCTTTAGGCTCCCACTGCTCTGAGGTCTCCTGAGTCTCTCTGGGCATCGGGCTGAACTCAATAACTGGATATCTGTTTGCAAATGATCTCAGAAGAATTTCTTCTCTGTGGCATTCTTTCAGATGTCTCCTGTCCTCTGCTATGGTTCTGTCAGATGTACTATGTTTCTGCATTGTTTGTGGCATTTCTCCTTTTTCAAACATGTTGGTTTGTCTTACCAACCATGTTGATCACCACACACATATAAACATAAGGGGAATTCAAACCACCAAAATATTTATAGCCACTGAAAATTTGATAAAAAGACTCAGCAGTAAAAAAAAAAAAAAAAGTTAGAGACCAGATTCAAAGTGACTGCCATGACCACTACGTAATCAAGCTAAGCTTCCTTATGGGAGGTCACAACTTCAAAGTTACTACAATATATTAGGTACTATATGAGGCCTTGGGAAAAAATGTGAAAAATCTGAACATAATGAATATCTGAAACCTCAAGGGGATTTTTTTTATTTCCTGAGTATTTATAGAAATTATTACTATTAAGGCAAATATTCTTGAAATGACTACACAATGCCTAAAGCAAATGGAGTGCTATTTATTAGTCAATATTTATTACTAATGAAATTTAAAAGACTCTTGAGTATATGCTATGTGTAATAAATGTCGATGTCAAATTTTATTACCTTGTTTTGTAATCTACAAAACTGAAACCAATAATGTTAGCAAATTATAGCAGTGCATTTGAAAAGCAATTTTTTAGCTCTTGATTCAGTATTCTGTACGGTCTTTCTGATTTTAATGAGCAGACAGATTAAGAGAAAGAAGCATCTTAGTGGTTACAAAGATTGTTTAAAATTATTTCAAATTACATAACAATATACTATAAATTTTTAGATAGAAAATCCTATAAATTACACACACTTTTTATGCTTTTGTATCTAGCATAATAATGTGGACACTTTTAGAAAATTTTATTTATAGTAGCGGTAGGATCTAATAAACCAGAGTATATACTTTCTGAGATTCAGGGATACACAAGCATTAAATAGTACCTATTAGAAAGATGGTTGAAAGTTTATAAAAGCATATTTTATAACTTAAAATATCAACATACAACAGATGTTAATATGAACTCATTAATCTAGATATAGTAGAAAACCTAGGAATGTTCATTAAAATTTAGCACAAAAAGAAAGTTTAAGCTTAATAAAATGTTTAAGTATAGCTAAATAACTTTAATCTTAGCAATTTATTCAGTTCCTTATCTATTAAAGTCAATTGCTTCAGTTTAGGTTGTGGTGGGATGAAATGATGATTGAAAATCCAGACATTTTGGAAACACCTCTCATGCAGCTTACATATGGAACAGTAAGACATTTAAAACACAACAACCCTTTAACAAATAGATTAAAAGGTTTGGAGAGGGCCCACGTTTTTTTCTTTTTTAAAATTTATTTATTTATTTATTTAAAAATATATTTTATTAATTTATTCATATTACATCTCAATTGTTATCCCATCCCTTGTATCCTCCCATTCCTCCCTCACTCCCATTTTCCCCTTACTCCTCTCCCCTATGACTATGACTGAGGGGGACTTCCTCCCCCTGTATATGCTCATAGGGTATCAAGTCTCTTCTTGGTAGCCTGCTATCCTTCTTCTGAGAGGGCCCACTTTTATATTTGCTTACATAGAGCAAAACTGTATTCAAATAACATGATATCAGCTTTTATCGACATGATATAAAATATTTTTAACATGCTATCTACCTAATTTTAGAGTATTTACCCTTTGAGATATATAACACATACCATACAAACTCCTCAGGCTATGAATTTGGGCAACATATGGTCAATACTTGAATATAACATGGCAATATTTTGCAGCTAACATAAAGGGAATGCAGAAATTTAATCACTAGGCAGTCTTATGTCACCTGTGTCTTGTTTTGTGCATGAATATTGGTCATTTCATCTTCCCTTGCTCATTGAGTTTGGTGATCTAGCAGAAATGTCCCTTCCTGGAGTGTAAAGGGTCTCCACAGGCCCTGCAAGAGGCCAGGAAATGATCTTTGAAGAGACAGACTGAAATTTGTTTCAGCCTAATTTTGGTACCAGCTCTTGATCTGGCCTCAGAGAGTCTCACAACAGATCATTTCCTTTATATTTACTCCCAGCCCAAATTTGGGGGAAAACATTTTCTGATAACAAAGTGAATGAAAACATTTAGGATTTGTTTGCATTGAGATTCTTACATTATACATCTGGTTTCTTTTACAAATATGAGTCTGTTGACTCAGAGGCACTGCCCAATACTTGGGGTCTAGGGAGACTGACTGAGCTAAACACAATGCCTGTGCCAGGATGGGCCTAGACCCTAACATGATATAGAAGTCACTGCTGTAAAATACAAATGACACCACTCATAAGGATGGGTTCTATTAACCAGAAACTATTCTCAAGATTTATGGAGAAAGGATCTGGAATAAATAAATCCTAAGTGCTAGGAGTTAAGGATGGAGCCTGGCTTATCAGACCACATAGGATCCCCACGTTATAAACTACATCACATCTATTCCTAGGCATCCCAGGAGTTGAACACCTCTAAAGAGACAAGCTGTGTATTTACCTTTTCCTGCCGTTCCCTGTGTTTACCTGTGTGAACCAAGATTTGTTGCCCTCTATAGAGGAGACTGTTGCCAGGTGTCGGTCTACTAGCCAATCTCATATCTTTATAAATTCATTGTACCATACTAAGTGCATATCAACTTTAATGTTCAATATTTTGAATCCTTTTTAAGAGGATTCACATATCGCAGTATGTCACAAATTTCTAAAACTTCAGGCTGCTATCACTTTGCATATCTACTTACTAAACTAATTCAATAATATACATTTATATGTCACTGTAGTAAACATGGTCTTGTTGAATGGAATTTGCATTCATCCTAGGACTTGATTCATTTAAAAACAAAGACTTCATTTATAGCTCAGGAATGAAAGAAAGCTTAACCTGTATTTTAAGCAATTAAGGAATAAAACACTTTAACTTTTTGACAGCTAATGAGATGGCTCAGTAGTTAAAAATATCCTGCTCATGTAGAGGACCTGAGTTTGCTTTCTAGCACCCATATTTCATGGCTACAGTAACTTATTACCCCAGCTCAGGGGAATCCTCTGCCTCTGGCCTCTACAGCCCTGTATACTCCTGTATACACACTCACAGACAAATACTTACAAGTAAAATAAAGTGTAAAGTGTAAAGTATATTTTAAATGTCTATAACTCTAAATCAAAGCAATAATTATGAAAGGAATAGACTTTAGGATCAGATGGGGTGTCATTTATTTTTAATTGCAGCATTCAGGAGGGAGAGGCAAAGTATCTCTGAGTTGAGGTCAGCCTGTTATATACAGTGAGTTCCAGGACAGCAAGGACTCTGGAAAGAGAACCTGTCTCAAACAACAAAAACAAGAACAATAACAACAACAAAAAGAATATGAACTTTGAAAATTCTTGAAGTTATTTTGTTAGAAGTCAGCTCTCTCAAGAGTACCAAGAGGTATAAGGAATTTTAGCTATCATAAATTTTCTGATATAATTTTTATACAGATTAAAAATCAATGAAAATTTGTTACTTTCTTGAAATAGCACCATACCTTTTTCAACTCCAAAGTTTATATATATATATATATATATATGAGTGTATATCACATATATTCTAATATATATGCACATTTTATATATGTAACACACACACACACACACACACATATATATATATATATATATAGAGAGAGAGAGAGAGAGAAAAGAGAGAGGGAGAACATTTTCAATTTAAGACATATGGTGCTATTTCATGAAAGTAATACACACATACCCATCTATATACATATATACATACATACATCTAATGTGTGTGTAGAAAAGTAATTTATATATTTAAATTTTCTTCTAATATTAGCATATTTAAATCAATAATTATACTCATTTATAAAAATTCTTTTTGTATTTATGATTATATCTATAACTTAGGAAACTTATACTTGGTAACCAGGGAATAACTATTAGTTATTTGTAAATTAATATTTCAAATCCTAGAAATAATAGGTATTATAAATGCACATTTCTCAAAGAGCTATTATTCCAATTCTGTTCTTACACAACACTTCACTGTTTATTTTACTGAGTGTCCTGAGCTGAAGCTGAAGAACAGCATTTTTACATACATTGGCCTATTTGCTCAAGTTTACAGGATCTAATTCTCATTTAGTAGGAAGTGAACAGAGTGCTGCACCATCATGTAACTGGCAAGGCTCTAGATGTCCTGGGCATAGAAAGGCAACATCTTCATAGAAACATGATCCTAATTCAGATATTTTAAGTTGCTGAAAGGTACAGAGTATATTTTGTTTTAATTAAATTACATATATTTTTTTTCAGTTGGTTTAAAACTCACATTGACTACAGAATATTTAAAACTCATTGGGCAAGTATAAATAACATGAGATTTGTTTTGACAAGACCATGGTCAGAATTGCATCTTCTCTGTACTACCTGTCAGCATTTTCACATGGAGCTCAAGCAGAGTCACTACACTCGATAAGCAAGCCATGACATGTAACAAGCTGAAATGTAATTTTCAGGCAGATGGTATTGAAATTGTTTAACACATCCTCAAGCATTGTGTAAGTATGTTTTTTATTGCACTAAATGAATGTTCCAGTTCCAGGAACGAGTAATGTCTAATTTGGTATTGCCTGAAGGGAGTCTTGGGGACCCCTAAGCAACACTGGCCTATGTTGTGGCTATTGGTAGCTCTCCACAGACTTGTGGTAAGGTTCTTTTGCTGAAATCAACACCTAAACAACCAATTAAATATGGAAAAGTTGAAATGGTGCTCACTTAGAACTTTCGCCCCTACTGAGTAGTACTCATGTACTGAAAGGTACTCTCCATGCTACCAAAGGAGAAAAGTGAGCACCAAGCCAGCTACAAACTCTTCGATCTACAAAAATGATTTGATGCAAGATGTGCTAGTGCATTACTGGCAGACATCTTGTGGAACTAACCAAATAATATCTGATTGGATTGAGCCCACTCCATTAGATGTAACCCATTCTGAACACTGCTCAGGTTGTCAAGAACCGAGACAAGATAGGCCATGACCCTAGGGGAAAACCAAATACAACAGTTCTCCTAAAACAACAAAGTAAATCCCAACATCAACATGTTGTACTTATAGATCAGGGTCTTGCTCAGCCATCATCAGAGAAAGTTACTCCTTAGAGACCTGGAAATACTCAGCCCTAAGTGAATGTGTCTATCAAATCCCCCTCTCCACTTCAAAGTTCAGAGAGACCTGTGGAAACTAAAAGAGGCTAAAAGAATATAATAGCGAGAAATGATGGAGCACACAAAGGAAGCAAGACCTTATAAACACAGCATAACTGATGAACATATGAAATCACAGAAACTGTGACATTATGAACTGGGCCTGCATAAGTATGGACTTCATAGTTTCCCAGCCTAAATCTCTATTCCCAGTGGATAACCACTCATAAATGAAAACTTAGTTTTCTGTAAAGGATCCTCAATGGGTACCCAATCCAATCTTAAATCTAGTCCCAATGCCCAGCAGAAGATGGACAGCACAAAATGAACTGATTGTCATTCTGGACGTTTTTTGTGTCTCATATTGCTTCTTTTTGTTCCTGTTTCTTTGTTTCTTTTTGTTTTCTGTGCTTACCCTACAGAACTTTTGCTTATATATTATGGTTTCTGTTTTTTTGTTTTTAGGGGATTTCTCTATGTGGGAATGCATGTCTATACATGTTTCTTTTGCTTTTTCCTTGTCTCTTTTTCCTGTGCATTGTTGTTTGTTTTGTCATATTCAGGTGTGCTTGTTGTTATTTTATTGTTGTTTTTCTTCTTGTATTTAAAATGACCTATTGTCATTTAATAAGCTAAAGGAGAAAGAGGTGTGGTTTTAGGTGGGGGTGTAGATGGGGAGTATCTGCGTTGTGTGAGGGAAAAAAAATCAAAATCAGAAAGTATTATATGAAGAAATATATTTTTAATAAAAAGAAAAAGAAAAAAATTAAAGAAGGAAAATTATGTTTCTACTAATAGGAATCTTTAAAATGGAAAGAAAAAGCCTACATTATGAAATAAATATATGATTTTAAAATAAGTTATCACAATTATAAAAAGTGTAAATTTTGCCTTCATTAAATTTATCATTATAGTTATTTAATGAGAACAGGGACTGAAAAGACAACAATTGTATAACATTGAAATACATATCTAGAGGCCATTTCCACCCATTGTTTTGTCATATATATTTATGCATATTCAGTTTCTTTTCCTTGTTCATATTCTATAATGCACTGAAACCACATCACACTTGTGCATAGCAAATGCGTGTTTATCACAAATATCAATCAATGGATCAGGAACATAATCCACATGGATATCATTGTTACTAAAGAGGTTTCAATAAGCCAAATAAAAAATTCTTATTTCATGGGAAAAACATGGAGATTTATTTCTAAAATCAGTGAAGCATACATATTTCCATACAAGTAATAGGTTGCCTTCCAGAAATAATAGAATTCCAACTTATTTTTGTAATGTCAAAATTAATATATAGATTTCATAACAATACCTAAGAATAGATAAGAATAGACAAAAGTATGTGTTCAAAAATTAAAAGTTAAATGTACTTAGATCTCATCCATTGGGTAAAGGTAAACACATTGAGGAAAAATGACGGAGGAAGCCATGCCTCACAGTCTTATTTCTATTTTTGAATGTAGTGTTTGCATTTCTTAGGAAATTGTTATTTGTTGCAACAAAGGAATACTAGATTTTATTGCTACATCACACATGTTCTCAGTTAAGTAAATGTCGCTATCAGATAAGCCTGTACAATGTCAATGTAAATTTTTATTTATTGCTCATTGACATTAAAATAATTCCTAGTCCACTATGGGCAGTACCATATCTATGCAAGTGGGTCTTGGCTCTGTGAGAAAAGTGCCATAACTTGAGACGGTAGTGAGCCAGTAGCCAGTGCTTCATCCTAGTCTCCACGTCACTTCCTGTTTCCATGTTCCTCCCTTTAGTTTCTGCTCTTACTCACCTTAGTGATTGATGATTACCTGGAAATATAAGGTAAATACACACGTTTCTTCCCAATTGCTTTTGATCAGATATTTGGCTCAACAACAGGAAAAAAAAAAAAAAACCCTACGATAATGGACCACAGGAAAAATGATCAGCTGAGAGAACTGTAATTACATTTCCTTGGGTCTTGCCTCTAATATTTTTTTCTTAAGAATATTATTAGATGAGTGACAAAAACAAATGAAAGTAGCTTAAACCATGCACCGACTATAGTAAGTCACTCTTGGAATGAATCATGGAGTATTCAGAGACATCAGTCCCATAAATCACAAATTTTTTGCTCTGCTTTTCTGATTAGCTTGTATTAATCTGTCTGGGCTGATAAAGCTCAATATTACAAAAGCTAAATGGCTTCAAAAGCCAACAGTAATTTCTCACAGATTTACTGCATAAGGCTGTACTATGAGTCAGTTTGCTTTCTGTTAAGGGATACCTTTCTTGTCGGCAGATGGTACCTTTTCACTGCATCCTCAGATGAGTCTTCTAGAGTTGGAAAAAGAAAGAGATAAGACAGAAATAAGAACTTCTAGTTTCTCCATCATTTAATCAAAAAAAGATGGCCCAGCAGGGGCCACTCACATGTTACGTTGTAGACCTTATTAGCCTACAGAGTACTCACCTCCAAAATAACACACTGCAGCTTATATTTATAACAAATGAACTTTGTGAGGGCATAGATACCATCCATTATAAAAGTTTAGAATAAGATAGAGGAAAAACATACTTATCTGCACTGACTTTAAATAACTTTCTCTATCTGATCAATAGATGCAATATAAATCTTAACAGCACCCCAAATAAACACTTTCCAAACCAACACATAAAAGGATAAAATTACAATGTTAGTTATAACTTTCAGTTTTCAGAGGGTGTAACAAAGAAATCAAACAACATTCCTTTCAATTAGATTTCTTTTTGTTGGTCATATGCTCTATAATGCTCAGAACTCTCTGGTAAGGGTGTGATATTAACAGAATTCACTCAAGCAATTAAAATCCTTTCTTCACACGAACTCTGGTGCCTCATATTTGACCATGTCCCCTGGAGGGGGAGACCTGGTGGCACTCAGAGGAAGGATAGCAGGTTACCAAGAAGAGACTTGATACCCTATGAGCATATACAGGGGGAGGAAATCCCCCTCAGTCACAGGCATAGGGGAGGGGAATAAGGGGAAAATGGGAGGGAGGGAAGAATGGGAGGATACAAGAGATGGGCTAACCATTGAGATGTAACAAGAATAAATTAATAAAAAAATTTTAAAAATACTTTCTCCTGGGATAGTGAAAAGCTCATTCTGTCTAGCACAAGCTATTTATTTGTTTTATTTCTGTAAGGCATGTGGTAGGCCATAAATATTCCAAAGCAAGAAATTGTTTGACAATCATTCATGTTCTAAGAAGATTTGACAAGTTCATATTTCTCTGCATCACTCTCTAATTACAGACTGTTCATTTTATGAGGAGTGTCAAATAGATTTTTAAAAATCATATCTTGAGTGTTTATGTGACATTACCATGTGATATTGTAGGATCATAGGAGCAGCTCATCCTTGTGAATGACAACAGGGTTTTGTCATCTCTTCTGTTGACTGGAGAATTTAGGTGGAACCCAGAAAAAATCTAATGGGTAAAACTACCAAGAAATGGTAGCTCACTATGCTCAGGGTACAGATCTGAGGGAAAGAAGAAAACACACCCATCATGAAAGCTGTGGCTTTGCAATGAGAAATGTCAACATGAGAATTCTTGATAGATAAACTAATTCTGAGAATGCTACAATTTTTAACAGCTTTACTAACATCCTTAAACTACTGACATACCAACCAGATTTTATGATAGATGATAATGAAATTTTTTAAAAAGTATTTTAATTGTTTACAAACTTTGCAAAGAATTGACAAAGATGACTCTTGAGAAATCACTTGCTCCTATGAGATGTATTTGGAGATACACCTCCTCATTTATCTTTCTAAAGCCTCCTGAATACAGTTTCCTAAATAAATTCATTAAATTTTATTTCTTAACACAAATACGTGTCTTTAGAAACGGATTCCCAGATGGTGGTGCCCACAGTGTACCCTGTCTAGGGAATAGAGGATCAGAGGCTGCAAAACCAACTAAAGGGAAGGAGTTGGCAAAGGTCATACCCTGCCATCCCCAATGGCAGCCAGACTTGCCCCGGGTTCAGGAGTCACAAGCTTCTCCCACCCTGCAGTACTCCAGCAGACACCCTGGGTAACAGAGGATCTGCATAGTAAAAACCACATCAGCTAACCTCCCTAAGAGGCCTGTGGGATACCCGAGCCCACTGCTTATCAGCCTGGCCTGGCTGTGGCACAGAGAGCAAAAAGGCTGAGCTGTGATGGGGGGGTGGGGGCACAACCCATGTTAACTGCTACCTGGATAAGACCTGTGGATTAGGCCCAGTAGCTTTGAGCTTGGCTCTCTCTCCACCCGTCTGCTGCTTACAGGCCTGGTCTGTCTCGACTCAGAGAACTGACAAACAAAGATGAGTGGGGCTCATGCCACAACCCACATTAACTTCCAGATCAAGAAGGCTTGTGGGTCACCCAAGCAGTTTTGGGTTTGTACCTCTATTCGTCAACCTACTGGCCTGGCCCATCTGGGTCACAGAACGTCAACCAACAGAGGTAAGTTGACTTTGGCCACAATACGCATTAATGCACAATACTCAGGAGGCCTGAGGGCCACCCAAGCTGCTTGACTCTTGAAGCTCTCACAGCCTGCTCCTCTTTTGCCTGACCCAACTGAGAAACAGATAGGAAACCCAGGAGAGCTTAGCTGGGTGCAGGCCCCATCACTCATTGCCCACCATCCCGAGAAAGCCTCAGGGGAGCTCTAGCAAATAGCCTTCAGCTTGGAGCTCTCTCTGCTGGCTCCTGACTGCCCTGGCCTATATGGAACACACACAGTCAGCAACCACCTCCAGGACTTCTAGCACCAGAGACAACCACACGGCTAGAGGCCGGTACAATAAGACAAGCAACAAAACTCAGAGCCATGTGATACCACCAGAAACCAGTGATCCTAACGCAGCAAGCTTTGGACATAGGAAAACCCATGAAACCCAAGAAGATTTTAAGTATGAAGTGTTGATAATGATAGAAGCCTTGAAGGAGGGAAAAAATATCACTCAAAGAAATACAGGAAAATACATTCAAGCAGATGGATGAATTGAATAAACCATTTAAATAATTACAGAAAATTCAATCAAATGGGAGAAATAAATGGAAGAAATTAATAAAACTATTCAAGATCTGTAGAGGGAATTACACACAACAAAGAAAACACAATCTGAGGCAATCTTAGGTTGGAAAACCTAGGGAAGAGAACAGGGACTGCAAACACAAGCAACACCAACAGAATACAAGAAAGGAAGAAGGGATGTCAAGTCTAGATGACATAATTGAAGTTATCAATATATCAATAAATTAAAAAGTTCCTGACACAAAACATCCAGGACATCTGAGGCACTACAAGAAGACCAAACCTAAAGATAATAGGAATAGAAGAATGAGAAGACTCCAAGCTCTGTGGGCCAGAAAGCATCGTGAGCAAAATAATAGAAGAAAATGTCCCCAACCTAAAGGAAGACATACCCACAATCATAGGAAACGCCTACAAAACTAAAACTAGACTAGACCAGAAAAAAAGAATCCTTCTCCCATGTAATGAAATTTACAGAACAACAACAACAACAAAAGAATATTAAAAGCTGCAAGTGAAGGCCAAGTCTTATATAAAGGCAAACCTCTCAAAATTACACCTGACTTCACAACAGAGACTATGAAAGCCAGAAGCATGTGAACTGATGTTATGAAGACACTAAGAGACCAGAGATTCCAACCCAGACTAGTATACTCAGAAAACCTTTCAATCATCATAGATTGAGAAAACAAAACAAGATATTCCTTGATAACAACAAGTTTAATATGTATCTAGCCACAAATCCAACCCTTCAAAAGATGCCTGAAGGAAAATCCAACAATGAAGTCCCAGGAAATAAAAACCCTACATCTGAATAACCAAGAGAAAGAAAATGCACACACACACACATCAAAATAAACAGGAAGTAATAACTACTGGTCATTAATATCTCTCAACACCAGTGGCCTCAACTCCCCAATAAAAAGACACAGGCTAGCAGAATCAATTAGAAAACAGAACCCATCATTCTGTTGCACAGAAGAAATATATATCAGTAATAAAGATAAACATTATCTCAGAGTAAAGGACTGGAAAAAGGTATTCCAGGAAAATTGACCCAAGAGTCAAACTGGAATAACCATGCTAGTATCTAATAAAATATACTTTCAACAAAAAATAATTAAAAGAAATAGGGAAGGACACTTCATACTCATCAAAGAAAAGATACACCAAGAAGATAGTTCAATCATTAACATCTATGCACCAAACACAAGAGAACCCACATCAATCAAAGAAATATACTAAAGCTTAAATTACACATCACACCCCACACATTAATACTGGAAGACTTCAACACCCCACTCTCACCAATAGATATATCATTAAGACAGACACTAAATGAAGAAATAATGAAACTATTAAATGTCATGAAACTAATGGGCCTAACACATATACAGAACATTTCACCAAAACAAAAATGAATACACATTCTTCTCAGCATTTCACAGAACCTACTCCAAAATTGACAGTATAATTGGCAACAAAGCAAACCTCAACAGACACTAGCTGATTAAAATAACCAGTTGAATTATATCAGACTATCATGTATTAAAAGTGAAACTCAGAAATAATAGAATGCCTACAAATTCATGGAAACTGAGCAACTCCATACTCAATGACATCTGGGTCAGGGAGGAAATAAAAGACAATATTAAAAACTTCATAGAATTCAATGAAAATAAAAGCACAACATACCCAAACTTATGAGACACTATGAAAATAGTGCTAAAGGAAAGTTCACAGAACTAAGCACCTTCATAAAGTAATTGGAGAGATCCTGTACTAGCAACATAACAGCACACCTGAGAACTCTAGAACAAAAAGAAGCAGACACAGTGAGGAGTAGATGGATGAAAATTACTAAAATCAGGGCTGAAATCAATAAATTAGAATGAAAGAGAACAATTCAAAAAATCAAAGAAACCAAGAGCAGATTCTTACAGAAAATCAACAAAGTAGACAAACCCTTAGCCAAACTAGCTAAAAGGCAGAAGAAGTGTACTCAATCAACAAAATAAGAAATGAAAAGGGAGACATAACAATAGATACCAAGGAAATCCAAGGATTCACTAGGTCTACTTCAAAAGCCTATGTGCCATAAAATTTGAAACTCTAAATGAAATGGACAATTTTTTGATAGCTAACAATTACCAAAAATGAGTCAAGATCAGGTAAACAAATTAAATAACCCTATATCACCTAAGGAAATAGACACAGCTGTCAAAAATATCCCAATCAAAAAAACAAAACAAAACAAAACAAAATGACAACAGCAAGAACAACAAACAACAACAACAACAACAACCACCAAGGGCCATATGGATTCAGCACAGAATTCTACCAGACTTTAAAAGAAGAGCTAACATGAACTCTTCTCAAAACTACTCCACAAAATAGAAACAGAAGGAATATTATCAAACTCATTCTATGAGCCCACAGTTACCTTGATACCTAAAGCACACAAAGACTAAATAAAGAAAATTTCAGACCAACTTCCTTTTTGAACAATGATGCAATATATCCAATAGAATGCATGTACACCAAATCCAAGAACACATCAAAATTATCATTATTGTGACCAAGTAGGATTCACCACAGGTATACAGGGGTGGTTCAATATACAGAAATCGTTCAATGCAATCCATCATATGAATAAGTTGAAAGGAAAAAAAAATACACAGGATAATCTTACATCCTGAAAAGTCATTTGACAAAATCCAAACCCCATTCATATGAAATGTCTTGGAGATAAAAATATGTACCTAAACATAGTAAAGGCGATATAGAGAAAGCCTGAAGCAAACATCAAATTGAATGGACAGAAACTTCAACCAATTCCACTGAAATGAGGGACATAAGGCTGTTCACTCTCTCCTTCACTCTGAAATGTAGTACTTGAAGTCCTAGCTTGAGCAATAAGACAACTAAAGGAGCTCAAAGGTATAAAATTTGAAAGGAAGAAGTCAAGGTATCGTTATTTGCAGATGATATGGTAGTATACATAAATTATGCCAAGAATTCTACCAAGGAACTCCTACAACTGATAAACATCTTCAGCAAAGTGGCTGGATGCAAAATCAATTTTTAAAATTGGTGGTTTTTCTTTATACAAAAGTCAAACAGGCTAAGAAAGATATTAAGGAAATAACATCCTTCACAATAGCCACAAAAACATACAATATCTTAGTGTAACTCTAACCAAGCAAATGAAAGACCTGTATGAAAAAAAAGTTTCAAGTCTCTGAAAAAAGATATTGAAGATTTCAGAAGATAGAAAGATCTCTCATGCTAATGGATTGGTGGGATTAACATAGTTAAAATGGCCATTTTACCAAAAGCAATCTACAGATTCAATGCAATTCCCATCAAAATGCAATCACAATTCTTTACAGACCTTGAAAGAACAATTCTCAACTTCATTTGGAAAAACAAAAGCCCAGCATAGCTAAGATAATCCTATACTATAAAAGATCTTCTGGATGTATCTCCATCCCTCATCTCAATCTGCAATAAAAATAAGAATGGCATTGTCTTGGCATAGAAATAGATAGATGGATGAAGAGAATCGAATTGGAGACCCATAAATAAATGCACACACCTATGTACCCTTGATATTTGACCAAGGGTCTAAATCAATACAATGGAAAAAAGACAATTTCTTCAACAAATGCTGCTGGTCTACTTGGAGTTCTACTTGTAGAAAAATGCCTGAGCAATGAGAAGCATTGACAGCAATTTTCAATAGAAGAAAACATTCAAGGTGTTTGGCTATTATTATTAATATTCATGTTGATTCCTTCTTTAACATATTAAATCTCTTGGCTATAATTTCGGGTCAGTGTCAAAGAGTTATTTGTGGAAGGTGCAGATGAGAAAAGGTCTATCTGTAGTGCAGGTGAGAAATCAGTGAAGACTGAGGAGATAAAGCAAACACAGAAAACACTGGGTACTGTGGCACCCTAACCCTGAATAGAAGTCCAGAATAGTTTATCTCTAAATGACATTGTTTGCATCTTTTGCTGAATGACACGATGACATTAGCAACAAAATTAACACTCAATTGGCTGAGCTTTCATCCAAAGAAATTGGTATAAATAGCTGTTGTCCAGTTTGTTTTGATATGGTTAGCTATATTTGAACACTAAGACATCTACTATAAAAGATACTTGTCACTTATTAAAGTAAATAGGGATTTATAATAGATGCTTGTAAAAACTACTGGCATAGATTTAAATCTATTAGTGTTTAAAGGAACAATTATGGATACATGCATTTTCCTAGAATCCTCTCAGATATGAATTAGGGATTAAAATGCTTTTCTCTAAATTAACTTTATAAGAAGAGAATATAATTCAAATAAGTTGTTCCTCCCAGTAAATAAAACAGATTATTATAATTTGAGATTTAAAGTTGAATACTTACCCATTTCCTTACATTCAATAATTTTAAGCATTAAAAGTAAGAGAAAGGAGAAATCATGTCCCACACAAATGAATATTTAAACATAAAATGTACATTTGTTGAAGAATTAATCATTCTGAGTCTTAGAAGTCTAGCCAGCTGAGAAAATACAGAACAGAGTTATATTCAATTTTGGCCTTAAGGTAAGTCACTTAAACTTTTAAAGCACATTCTTTTCATTAATGGAAATGAGTCAGACAACCTTTTGGTTAGACAGCTTAGAAAAGGTCAGAAAGGCTAACCTTTATGGGAATCAAAATTTAAAATTAAATTCAAAGAAAGAATTGACCAGAATGTACATTAGGATACAAGGATGGCAAATTTGGGCATTTAAAATGAGAAAAAATAATTCATGTATCTTTAATAATAAACATTTCAATAGTTGAGAATCTGTGGCCTTCTGTGTATTACTTAAACACTGAACAGAATATCTAGTTTAGCAGTCTTTGCTGTTCTAGTTGGGTGAATTGTAAACATTTCAATTTATATTTTGCACACAGAACATTTCACAAGATATTAGTGGATAAATTTTGTCACTGTTGACTAAAACTCTGTGTTCTAGGTTAATTTCATGGGTTACCAGAAAATGATAATACAGGATTATGTTTACCTTTTCTGAACAGTATTATATGGAAGAGGCAAATTAAGTTTCATTATATGTGACAAATTATAGATTCATCATGACTACATATTTATGCTAAAACTCTATATACCATTATTAGATTAGCCTGTTTGTTTTTCTTTTCTTTTTTCTTTTTAAAAAATTTTAATTTTATTAATTTATTCAGATTACAACTCAATTGTTCTCCTATCACTTGTATCATCTCGTTTCTCCCTCCCTCCTGCTTTCACCATATCCCCCTCCCCTAAGTCTAAGACTGAGGGGGACCTCCTCCCCCACTATATGGTCATAGACTATCAAGTCTCATCTTGGTAGCCTGCTTATTCTTGCTTTGAGTGCCATCAGGCCTCCCCACCAAGGGAAGGTGGTCAAATATGGAGCACCAGAGTTCATGTCAGAATCAGTCTCTACTCTCCATGTAACTGTGGAGAATGTCCTGTCCATTGGGTAGATCAGAGAAGAGGTTCAATGTTTACTAATTGTATTGTCCTTGGTTAGTGCAATAGTTTGAGCGGATGCGCCCTAGGCACAGATTCACCCATCAAGATATTCCTATTGTATGTTTCTAAGACCCTCTGGACCCTTCTATTTCCCCATTCTCCCACACTCTCACCTAGAGTCCCAATAGGATGTCTTCACATCTATTCCAATCTCCTGGTAAGTGAAGACTTTCATGAGACATGCCTCTTTGACTAGTGTCCAATTATAAGTGAGTGTATACCATGTGAATTTTTCTGCTTCTGGGTTAACTCACTCAGTATGATCCTTTCTAGTTCCATTCATTTGTCCAAAAATTTCGAGATTTCCTGGTTTTTAATAGCTAAGTACTGTTCCATAGTGTAAATGTACCACAGTTTCTTTATCCATTCTTCTACTGAAGGACTTTTAGGCTGTTTCCAGTCTCAGTCATCAGATAAATGCAAATCAAAACAGCTCTGAGATTCCATCTTACACTCATCTGATGGCTAAGATAAAAATCTCAAGTGACAGCACATGCTGGCAAGGATATGGAGAAAGGGGGAACACTCCTTCATTGCTGGTTGGAAGACAAACTTGCACATCCACTTTGGAAATCTATGTGGCACAATCTCAGAAAACTGGAAATAGGGCTTCCTCAAGACCCAGCTATTACACTCCTTGGAATGTACTCAGAAGATGCTCCAGCACACAACAGGGACATATGCTCAACCATGTTCATAGCAGCCTTATTCATAATAGCTGGCAATTAACTTTAATTCCAGCACTCAAGTGGCAAAAGTCGGTAGATCTGCAAATTTGAGTACAGCTTGATCCACATAAAGAGTTCCAGGGGAAGAGGGTGAAAATCAGGTAAACTATGAATATTTATGGGTCCTTTCTCCTTAAGTTGTTTTCATCATGTGCTTTGTGAGGTCTTTGGGAATCCACCAACACTGGTTGACTTCTGAGAGCCTGAGGAAAGAGAGGACTCCTAATCTGATTCAGAGTGGAAACATTTCCCTTGCTCTTCTACTATAGATTCTATAGATTTGTTTCCAGTTATTCTTTTTGTTCGTTGTTTGTTTGTTTGTTGTTGTTGTTGTTATTGTTTAATTTTTTGAGACAGGGTTTCTCTGTGTAGCTTTGGCTGTCCTAGATTTGCTTTGCAGACCAAGTTGTCCTCAAATTCCCAGTGATCTACCTGCCTCTACCTCCTGTGTGCTGGAATTAAAGGCGTGCGCCACCATGCCTGGCTTAATTTAAATTTATTTCTAGAACTTTATTCACTTTATTTATGAGTTAATTGTAGCCCCTTCCCTCACCTCCCACCAGTCCCCCCCGCCTTTCCCTTATGCTCCTCTTCTAGTCCTCAGAGAGCGGAGCCCTTCTCCACTATCAACTGACTCCAGCCTACCAAGTCTCATCACGACCCCCTATATCCTCTTTCTCTGTGGCCTGGTATTGCTGGCAAGCCAAAGGAAAATGGTCAGAAAGTAGGCAATAGGAAGAGCCCCAGCTCCCCTTATTAGGCAACCCCTATGGAGATGAAGCTGCCTATCTGCTAGATATGAGCAGGGGACCTACCTAGGTCCTGTCCGTGCACGGTTCTTGTTTGGTGCATCAGTCTCCTCCCCTCTGGACCCAGATTTATTGGTTATGTTTGTCTTTTTGTGCAGCTCCTGTCCTCTCCAGGTTCTTCAGTTCCTACCTCCCTCCCCCACCACCACACTCCAATAAGACTCCCTTCCCTCTGTCCAAAGTTTGGCTGCGAGACTCAGCTTCTACTTCGATCTCCTGCTGGGTGGAGTCTTTCAGAGGACCTTTATGGTAGGCTCCAGTCTTGTTGCCTTTCTTCAACAGTCTCCAGTGTCTATACTATTTGCCCTTCTGAATGAAAATAAGCATCCCCCTAGGTTCCTTCTTGTTACTTAGCTTCTGTGGAATGTAATATGCTTATCCTATATTATATGGCTCATATCTGCTTATAAGTGAGTATATAACATGAGTCTCCTCTGGGTCTGTGTTTTTTTCAATTGGGTTGATCTATTCCAGCTCCATTCATTTGCCTATATATTTAATGGTGACCTTGTTTTTTATAAGAACAGAATATTAGGCAGGTGAGCAAGCTCAGAGGATAGATGCAGTTGGCACAATGACTGAGTTTGATCACTAGATCACACATAGTAAAAGGTGAGAACCAAACTGAAGCCTGCAAGTTGTCATCCAACTGCCTTGGTACACTCACTCAAACATATACACACACATGTAAATACAATTTTTAAAAATAGGAGCAGCAAGGATAAAAAATAATGTATACATTTTATAAAAGGAAAATAAGCATCAGATTCAGTCAGCCAATAACCAAAAGTTTTTTTTAAAAAATCTGTAATGTTAGGTTGAACATGAAATTTTGCGAAGAAAAAGTGAACACAAAATTTTACAATTTACAGTTTTCTGCTAATGGACTAATTTATGTTATATTACAGGAATTATTTTATGAATAAGTGTATGTGTGTGTGTGTGTGTGTGTGTGTGTGTGTTACAAACTAGGAAAATAGAAGTAACATAAAATCTATAGTCACCTTTATCTCTCCACCCTAATATGTCATAGTCCTTGTCAGACTAGTCATGCCCCACAAGACAAAGAAGCTTTCCATCAAGTGTAGTCAGGATAGCCTTCCTAGTCTGTAAACAAAAACTAGCAAGTAGAAAGGAATAAAAAGTACAAAAGGAAATAAAACTCATGGGTACATATATAAATATTATATAAGCATAAAAGAACTCAGGGTGATCTCTCTGTGAGTGACAGTACTCCACAGATAATTAAATGACACAATAAAAAAGAAAGAAAGAAATACGTGTTTTCCTTATAATATGCTTATGATCATTTTGAACTCAAAATGAGCTTGAAACCTTATACAAACAACAGTTCCTGGAAACAGAAGAAATATTTCAAATCTCTTTTCCTTTAAAGGAACTACTATTAGAACAGAATTATTTCTGGGTTTAGTTTAATTTTTTAAACAAAAATTTCTCTTTCTATGTGCAAGTATGTATTTATGCCATGAAAACTGCACAAGGGTCAGAGGAGAACTTTCAGAACCCATTTCTCTCCTTCAATTAAGTTGATTCTAGGGATGGAACTCAGGTCATTAGTTGAATGGCAAACATCTCTACTTACAATGCCAAGTCATTGGCCTTGGTTCTAATTTTAATATTAAGTGAATGCTATTTAAAAGTTAGAATTTTAGAATTTCTACCTCCATATAAATTACCCTATTGTTGATGTCCCAAAGAGAATCTAATGAGTCTCAGAACATATATATTCAAATGCTAGCATTCCAGGAGCAGTTTTATAAAGCATATGCACATGAACTGACATATGCATACACTTGTGCTATATTTAACTGATTCCTTTCTTCTCATAAGTATTGCTAGACCTTTGAGTAGTAAAATAACCTCACTTTGGCTTATAAAATAATTCCATTTGCAAATCAGAAGCAGTAATAATTTCCCAGGTGACTAGGAATGAATTTTATAGTATATTTGTTCTAAGAACTGCTTATTACAGTTTTTTCATTTAACTAAATAATAGTTGGGAAATATATAATATTTTTAAGAAGTTTGAGTATGCCATATTTAATGTTTTAAAATATGATAACTGCTATATGGCAGTTACTTTTGAACTATTAGTAGTTTCACGAACTAATTATCACTCAGAAGCTAGAGTAAGAATCCAAGATTAGAACTCAAGGGGAAAAATGAGGCAGGAAACAATGAGTAATCCAGCAGACAGAACCTGAAAGAATTATTCTAGGTTTTCATTTATAAAAAAGTTGATTACTATTTTAATGAAACCCAAACCAAATTTTTTGTATATTTCTATTTTATTTTTTAAATTCTCTATAGAGAAATTGATAGATAGTCTACTGTGGATATTATTAAGTAAAAACTGTAGATATGGTTATTTTCCACTCAACATTCCTGCATGTTCCATGGTGGCTGATTGTTTTTGATAGTTGAGCAAAACATTAAAAGATACAAGCCTTTCAAACAAGCTTATCAATAATAAACACATAGGGCGCTGTCACACTCATTTCTATATTGTGAATGAGTGCTCTAGGCAAATGCAACCTGAACTTTACAAAAATGGACAGCGGTCAACCCTTAAGTAGCTGTCTCTAGCTAGTATTTATTTAAGAAAATTTTTAGGTCCTAAGGAAGTCACTATCTTATTCATTGTTATTTTTGTCATTTAGGAAAAGTGCTTTTTACTATCGAGGCTGAAGGATCTGGACCTAGGGGGCCTGCACAAACTCATGCAGCAACCAAGTACATTGCAAACAAAGAGCCTAGGCCACTTGTTCACACGTGGACAACTCATTCCCTGTGTGGGGAAGGGAGGTGGGGAGAAAAGGGTATGGCCTCTGACATGAACTCTGGTGTCCTGGATTTGGTCACTGCCTCTTGGCAGAGAAGCCCTGTAGGAAGAGAAAGGGGATTCAGGCTATTCAGATGAACCCTGAGAGGTGGTGGTCATAAGGTGGGGGAGGAGAGCCCCACTTGTCAGAGGTCTAGAGAAGGAGAATAGGACAGAAGAAGGAGGGAGGGTGGGAACAGGGGAAATAAGAGTGAGGGGATTACAAACGGGATGCACTGTGAATAAATTATTTATATTGTTTGTTTCAGATCTTCATATTAAACTTCTAAGATTACTTACTTGGGGCTGGGTTTGGTTAATTTTACACCATAGATATTTTTCTCTGTAAGCTAAATGATCTGAAGAATCTGTGAGAGCAATGTTTACCTTTAAAGTAGGTAAATATCTATATTATCAAACATACATTGGCTTAAAAAAATGGATTTTGAGTTAAATGTTTCTATTTATTGACATGACTAGCATGGAAATATCTCCTTCACTTTGTAGCTTTAATACAAAGATCAAATTTGAGCTATATAACACTAAAATATAGAATTTGTGTTTATTTTGCAGTCTAAAAAAGTATAATGCTTATATCATATAATTTCATGGATATTTACAATGCAGCCTAGATTTCATGACTTTAAGCTAGGAATGTTTAAATCAAATGACACAGTAACAAACATTAGTATTAAAATGAAAAAGTGACAAAAAAAAATGAAGAGTGATCAGGCTTGTAAAACATTAATAGACAGATGTCCCATGTGATGGGTAAGACCTAGTCTAGATTTTTTTAAGTGAAAACAAATTTTTATACAGTATATTTTGATAACAATTTTTCCTTCTTCATTTCCTCCCATCTCTTTGTTGTTTCTCCCCTCATCCAACTCTTCTAATTCTTTTTCTCTCCTTTAGAAAATGAACAAATAATACATAAAAACACAAATAGAAAGAAAAAGTATAATCAACACACACACAGACTTTATGATTTTATTTAACTCCAGAATGTCTCTGTTTAGTTTCTGTCTGAATGATATGTTTGATGATGAAAGTGAGATATTACATCACCTACTACTATTGTGTGATGCTGAAGATGTGATTTTAGCCATAGTAGTGTTTCTTTTATAAATTTGTGTGTCCTTGTGTATAATGCATAAATGTTTAGAATTCCGATATCCTCTCTTGGGTTTTCTCTGATGAATATGTAGTATTTTCCATACTTTTCATGATTAATTTTGGTTTGAGCTTTATTTTATAAGATAGTCAGATGATTATATTTGCTTACTTCTTGGTCCCACTTACTTTGAATATCTTTTTTCTTCTTTTTAACTTAAGACGGATCCTAGGGTTTTCTGTTTTGGGGTTGTTTGTTTATTTGTTTTTGTTTTTTATTACCATATGATAGTTGTGTCATTTTACACGGAAATTGAGACTGCTAATATCGAGAGTTATCAATGACCAGTTTGTTGAGTCCATTGTTGTTAAGGTATGGGCTTTTCTTGCTCCTTTGACTTATGGGTCTGGAATGGAACACTCTGTGGGTATTTTGGGTCTTGCTAATCTTTTCCAGTTGAAATTTCCCTTCTAGCAACTTCTGTAGAACTTTATTTGTAGCTTGATATTGCTTATGTTTGGTCGTATTGAGGAATTTTGTTTTTCTATGTCTATTGTGGTGGGGAGCAGCTTTGGGTATAGTAGTCTTTGCTGGCACCTGTGAGTTTATAGAGCAGTTTTTAAGGTCCTTCTTACTTTTAGAGCCTACTGGAAAGCCTATGTTATTCCTATGGGTCTGCCTTCATATGCCATTTTTTTCTTTTTTTAGCTTTCTTTCATCTATATACTTAGTGTTTATGATTACTATGTGCTGAAGGGAATTCAGTTTCTGATCTAGTCTCTATATATGCATCTTGTACCTTGATTGGCACCTCCTTCTTTAGGTTAAGAATTTTTCTATGATTATGTTGAAAATATTTTCTATGACTTTAACCTGGCTTTCTTCTTTCTCTATTCCTAACATTCCTCAACTTGATCTTTTAATAGTGTCTTAGATTGTCTAGATATTTTGCACATATTTTTTCATATCTAACATTTTTGACTGAAGTATCCATTTCTTCTACACTGTCATCAGTGTCTAGGGTCCCCTCTTCCACCCTTGTTATCATTCATTGCACCTTACCTCTGCGATTTTGTTTGACTTTCTCTACTTATTCTTTCTAGCTTTCCTCTGTTTGCATTTTCTATAGTGATTAATATTTCTTTGTTTCTATTAATTTGTCACTGAAAAACATTGGAAATTAAATAGAATATATAAATTTGAGGATGCATTTCTTAGCACATTTCTCAGAAGATTCATTCGTATCGTTGAGTTATGTTCAGAGTTCTCACTGTTGCTGAAGATTTATTTGCCTAACGATTTCTGAATTCTTTCTAGGTCCTTAATATTGTGAACAAAATTACTGTTCATATTTATGTTTAAAGTTTTATAAATATATGATTTTAATACTCCAGAATAAATGTGTAAAATAGAATTTTGGCATTGTGTGAAGTATCACATTTGTATGTTTTTAAATATTTGGCAGTTTGGGAAGCAATTTAAGAGTGATTTTTAAAAAAGTTTTATTCAACTAAACCCTTCTAATATATATGTTCATGACATCTCACTGTGCTTTAAATATACACTTCTCTAGGGACTAGGGAAGTTGAGCTCATTTCTCCCACTTTGTCATTATGTATGATAATCCTATCAGACAAGTAAGTCAAAATCAATCTGTATATATCTACTGTGATAATTTCAATATTTGCTATAATATTAATCAATAATTCAGCAACTGCTCAAGAATAAAAAATCTTTGATTTTCTTATTTAATTTAATATAACTAAAAGTATATGTGGATATATGTGAATCTGTTTGCTTATTGATAGATATTAAATATTAAGTTACCTGAATAATTTGTTTCATGTGATTAGAATATTAATCCTGTGATCGGACATTTCATGGTTCAAATCCTGATAGTAGATCTTATCTTACTAGCCTACCAATCTTGCCTTAGCTTCAAATTTTAAGAAGTAAAAGAGATCATTTAAATGAAATAAAATAATAGAATATATAATAGAATTCTAGGCAGAAAGTATTACCCAAACTGAAATCTGATGGTTATTAATTTCTTGCTTAATGAATGCTTTTATTATTTACTTATTTTTTGTTTTTGATATGAGTAAGTTTTCTAAGACTGAGTAATGAAAATCTCTTAATTGTTATGGGAAAAAGATGAAGATAATTAGAAAAGTTCATAATATTCAAAATATCTTACGGTTATGGAAAAACAAGAGTAAACTTGTGTGAAGCATTCTATATAAATTAAACTGGGTTGCAGTACAAATCATAATGGCCTACCCATTAGAAGTATCTGTGTAAGTCTGTGTACATGAGATGATGTGGTATACCAGAAGGAATATTGTTAGGTAATATCTAATTTTGTTTTATTTCAAATAATAAATAATTCTGACTACCCCAGCCTTCTAAAGTTTCCTTTGGGTTTCTCACTTAGAAGAGTTCTTGAATCTCTGAAAGCCTGTGTACTGAACTTGCAAGATTGCACCTACAAGTAATCAGGGAAGAACAACAGAGGGTCACATACTGCCAACCAGTACATCAAAAAATAGCAAAGTGAAAATATCTTCTTATTATTCTTACATTATGCACAATAAAGAGGACCAAAATACCAGTTGCTAGTTGTTTCTCTCCATCTATAGAATTAAAACAGTACAGATAAAATTATATCAAATACTGTTTTGCTATAGAAAAAAATCTCTAAAATATCCTGAGTGCTTATTGTTCAGAGAATATGACATTAAATCTACCATATACTATGCACCATTACATCATAAGATTTATTTAATTTGTTGTGTGTGTGGAAAATATCTTTGGAGAATCAGCTGATGTTTATATATTATTGTACAAATGTCAGTAATGCATAATCCTAATAGGTTATGCATTGGTTAGTAGCTGCTATTCTCGAGAATGCACATCTTGCTTTAAATTTTAATCATGAAGATTAACTAATATTTAACTGTAATATAATGCATATACATTTTAGAAACATACTTATCATTTCCAGAAAATTATTGTGCTAATTTATGAGAAAGGAATTTTGTCAAGTGTTATTCAACATTTTCTCAATTAGAATAAACCTTTGCTCAGTGGTATGCAAAGCTAATTTAGATGCTATTTTTGTAGACATGTCTCTGACATAATAAATGAACTTCCTTACTCATATAATAGGATGCTAAGTTATACAATATCCAGAATTTGATTTACTGATATTAATGCAATTTTTCGTAACAAAACACATCTAGAAAATTTTTAATGTGCTGCATTTGACTCCTGCTTACAAGATAAATTTGTGTGTTTTAACTTAATTCAAGCAGCTTGTTATGAACATTTATATAATTCCGACAAAATAATAAATTGATAATAATTTTGAAGTGGAAGTTATTTCCTAATTTTATAGTAAACTATACAATCTTCATCATATATATATATATATATATATATATACATTCCTACTTAACATTAAAATAAGAGAGTTCCTATTCTAATTTATATCTCCTGCTGACATAAGCTCCCAAGTCTAAGTACCTCTATGTCTATACCACCATGCCAGGATTGCTTACCTACATTAAAATGTCAGTCAAGCACAGAATTTCTGCTCTTATTTGTCACAGCATACCCACATGGTGAGATGAAAAGAAAGAAAATGCACTCCTATATTTATGACAGTTGCTGCCTGCCATAAAGCTGAACTATAAACAGCCACATTGCCATTGTATGCAAATATTTAGCCCTACTGGCAGTAATGTTAAATATAAAATGTTATTTTTCCTGATACATCAAAAGCAATAGTGTATGGTAGAGTTAATCAGTGTTTACAGCAGTAATGAAATGATAGACCTATGGTTACACTTAGCAGGTCATCCTTATCAATAGTGTATCAATTTCAAATAGCTTCTTGCTTCTAGGTTGAGCATATTAACCACTCTTCAGTGTATGCTTCATGCCAGAAGAAGCTAGCCAGTACAAAACAAAATCATTGGCATTTTGGTTGTATGTATATATGTTTCACTTATTGGTATTTGTTCATTTTATTCAAGAAGAGAGAAAAATGCATGGAGATAAATAGAAAAGTAAAAATAAATAGCAGGTCTTAAAATTCAAAGGCAACCACTCATGCAAGTAAATCAGCGAATATAGTTTCTGACAAGTATTCTTAATAATATAATTTTAATGTTTTGTCTTTACATTATATTAGCTGTTCGCTCCTCCATTGTTCTTTTACCTTAAAACAACATTAAAACCATTAATGAAAATCAGAATTTTCTGTTCAGATATTTCAAAGTGTGGAGTTGGGTGTTTGTCTTCTGTGTTTGTTCAAGTTGAAAATAATCTCAGGTATTTTATGTACTAGAATCTATTAGGATGTCTAAGAAGTAAATTATATGTTTGTTAACTCTCTGTTATCAGTGTCAGCACACACACATTACTCACTTATATACTTGCACCAACACACACTCTCAGAAATATATGCACACACATATTCACACACTCATCCATATGCACTCATACACACACTACTCTGACAAACTTTGACACATACACAGACATATACACACATATTCAAACACATATATACTCACACAGATTCACATATATACTAACACATATTCCTTATTTTTAAGAAATGTGGAAAATTAAAAGAGAGAGTTTAGGAAAGCACAGACAAAGACTATTTAACAAAGGTACAAAAACCTATACTGGCCCAAAGACAACCTTCTCAACTAAGAGTGCTTGGAAAACTGAGTAGCTACATGTAGAAAAATAGAATGGGATCCATATCTCTAAATTTGAACTGAAATTAATTCTAACCATGCAAAGACTTTAAGATGATTAAATCTGAAACCTTGAGTCTTCCAGAGGTGTGGCAAGAACTTTCTGAGATCTACCCTAATACACAGGAAGCAACCACAAGAATAATAAGATTTCCTGAAATGGAAGGCTACTCACAAAAGAGCAATTGCTAGAGTGAAAATTATGCTTATAACAATTAAGGAAATATTTTCCAGCTACACACCAGATAGGTATTAATATTTTAATATACTCAGAAATCCAAAAATAAAATACCAAAATTAAATCATCCACCTGAAAAATCTTCCAATAAACTTAATACACAATTGAAAAGTAAACACAATGAATGTAAATATTTTTTAGTCATTCTATGTCCTAAGTCATACAGAAAATTTATATTACAACTACTCTGAGTTTACATCTCAACTGAAACAGAATGGTTATTATAAAGAAAACAAATGGCAATAAATAATGAGGATTTGATGAAGAATGACCCCTTAGTTATTCCTGATGGAGCTGTAAGTTGTACAGTTACCATCACAATCAGTATAGGTGTTTCTCAAAGCAGTAAAACTAGAACTTCCCTGTAATCCATCTGTATTACTTTAGAGTACATTCACAAAACTCCAAGAACTTCTGCAAATATATTTACATGCCCTTGTTTGTGGCTGCAACATTCCCAACAACTAAGGAATGGACCCATTCTACTAATGGGTAAGGAAATGTGTATATGTAGGTATTATTAACCAATAAAGAGAAATGAGCTCAAAGAATTTTCAGGAAAATTAGTTGAGCTGTAATTCTGATATCAGAAAAACAAAATGCAAGTCCTATATTAATTTATATTTAGACTGTACAACATAACCTGTCTGTGTGTGTGTGCATGCACACACACACACACACACACATACACAAACACACTTATGGGGCATTGTGATCATTGAAATAGAAAAGGTCAAAAGTGATGGAGGGTTGACGGTAGTCATTGGCTTACTTTTCTATTGCCTTAACTAAATAGCATGACCAAAGACATTTATAAAATAAAACATTTAATTTTGGGCTCATAGTATCAGAGATTTAGAGTTAATAACCACCATGCAAGGGATCATAAAAGCCAGCAGGCACTCATGGCAGAGAAGCAGTGGCTAGAGGCTTTTATCTGATCCACAAGCACAATGCAGAAGAGCTATGTGGGAGTGGTGTGGTTTTTTGAAACCTAAAAACCAATCCTTAGTGGTATACCTCCTCAAACAGGGCTACAGCTCCTAATAAAACCCAAGGAGTTCCAACAAATGGGGACCACACATACAAGTATATGAGTCTATGGGGACTATATATATACATATATGTGTGTGAGAGTGTGTGTATATATATACATATGTGTATATGTGTATGTATGTATTTATGTATGTATATACAAATATATGTATATACACTTGTGTGTGTATAGAGAGGGGATCAGTGAGTAGGGAGACAGGAAAACAAGTGAGTGGCCTGAGAAACTGAGACAAATAAGAACAAACTATGTGTGGAAATGCCATAAGAGAAGCCATTATTTTATAAGCTAATTTTAAATACTAATCAATATGCATAAAGGCACTTTAGAAAGTAAAACTTCATCAGCCATGAGATGAAAACAAATTAAATGCAGAATAATGCCACCACAGATCAAGCAGAAAAGACATATTTAAAGATGCAAAAACTTGAAATACACAATTTCCAGCTCTCTTAGCTTTCAGACCTTCTGATAGAGGTCTGATATTATTCTGATGGATTTGTTTTTGTAGATTATTTGGTCATTTTGTTTAATTTCTTTGCTTTGTATTTGTGACAAACTGACACATTATGGAGAAATTATTCTCTGATCAGTCTATTAGAAATAATAAACTCCTCCTTTAAAAACGGATAGCCATTTCTCTAAGTTACAGAATATTTTTGCTCTAACTTCAGTGAATAAATTTTGTATATATTTAAGTAATTTATTCAGATTACATCTCAGTTGTTATCCCCTCACTTGTATCTTCCCATTCCCCCCTCCCTTCCTCTTTCACTCTATTCCTCTCCCCTAGGTCTGTGACAGAAGGGGACCTCCTCCCCTACCATATGATCACAGCCTATCAGGTCTCACCCTGGTAGCCTGTTTACCCTTCCTCTGAGTGACACCAGGCCTCCCTACCAAGGAGAAGTGGTCAAAATTTATGCTTTTACTAGCATGAGATTTTTTTTTATATGAAGTTGAGAATTGTCCTGTCAAAGTCAATAAAAATTGTGTAGGTATTTTCACGAGGATTGTGATCTGTAGATTGTTTTGGTAAGATTGCTATTTTTACTGTGTTAATTCCATTGGTACATGAGCAAGGAGATTTTTCCACCTGCTGACATCTTTCTTAATATTTTTCTTCAAAGATTTGAGGGGTTTTTTTTTCATAAAAGTCTTTCACTTGCTTGGTTAGTGTGGTGTTTTAATATGTTTAGCTCCGATAGACGTATGCTTTTGAAGGCTTGACCTAGAACAGAACTAGGGGCAGTGATGGGGTGTAGCTTTGTTGGAATGTGTGTGATCCTATTGGAAAATGGGTGTTTCCGTGGGGATGGTATTTGAGATCTCTAGTGTTCACGCTATGCCCAGTGTGGTATACCATCTCCTTCTGCCACATGTGGATCAAGATGTACAACCCTTGGCTCCTCCAGCACCATGTCTGCCTGCATGCTGCCGTGCTTTCGACCTTGGACTAAACCTTTGAATCTGTGTGCCATCCTCAATTAAATGTATTTGATTTAATGTGTAGTATTGCTTCTTTTACAAACATGGGTGCCCTTGTGTTTGGTGCATATATGTTAGGATTAGAAGTGTCATCCTGTTGGATTTTTTTTCCTTTGAAGAGTATGTAGTGACCTTCACCACCTCTTATGATTAGTTTTGGGTTGAAATTTATTTTGCAGTATGTTAATGAGACTATACTATCTTGTTTAATTTGTCCATTTCCAACTCTTTACCCTGAGGTAATATTTATTCTTGATGTTGGATTCAGCAGGCAGATGGATAATATTTTTGCCTCTTTTGTTAGCCTGTGTCTTTTTATTAGGGAATTGAGACTACTGCTAATGAGAGATATCAATTACTAATGATTGTTAATTCCTGTTATTTTGTTATTGCTTTAGGAGGTTTTGTTTGTTGGATGTGTGTGGTGTATTTGTGTGTGTTTCCTTTCTTTCTTTTTTGTTTTGCTGATGTGAGGTTACTTTCTTTTTTAATTAAACTCATTATATTAGAATTTTCCTTCTGGCACCTTTTGTAGGGTTGGACTTGTAGATAGACATTGTTTAAAATCTATCCAACTCACAAATATTTATTTTCTTTATCTATGGTGATTGGAAGTTTACTGAGTATAGTCTGGGTTTGCATTTTTGTTCTCTTACTGCAGCACAGGTGTCCTGGCTCTTCAGGTTTTTAATGTCTCCACCGAGAGGTCCTGTGTAATTCCAGTAGGTCTGCCATTATATGCTATGTAGTCTCCCCTGAAGCTTTTACTATTATTTCTTTACTCTGTATGTTTTGTGCTTTCTTTTTAACATTTTTTTGATTCTTTATGAGTGTTGCATCATGCACTCCAGTCCCATTCATGTCCCCATCCCCTAATATCTGACCTCGGCTCTTGCAAAGTCCCACTCAAATTACTTCCCCATGACTACCTTGCCAGGCCACACTCAGTCCTGAGAGGCTTGATGAGCCTGGGATGATGGAAGGGGGTTCCCCTCTTCTGAGGAGTAGGGGTGAGGGATGTGCAAAAGAGAGGGAGAGTGGGGATGGGAGGAGAGGAGGGATGGAACTATGACTAGGAGGTAAAGTGAATAAATAAATAAAAATTTAAAAATGAAACAAAACAAAACAAAGCATAGAAAAGATCTTGTAGTGCAAACTGAGGTGTGTTGCAGTGTGTCTTACAGTGTTACCCCTCACTCTACCCATCTTTACTTGCAAATGTTCACTGCAATTAGTCATTGCTCCAGTTTGAGGTCTCTGGCTTCTGTGACACTCTCAATATCGAGTCATCACTGTAACTCCTCCAGGTTATCCTGCTGTTGTCCTGTGTCATGGAAATCCTGTTGCTTTGGATAAGCAGGACCAACCAGCTCTTTTATGCATCCCAATAGTTCACAAGTAATATAAGTTTTGAGGTGTGCCAACTGAAAGCCCTGACTCTCTGCCTGGGTGGCAGTTGAAGTATTCAGTCTGCAGGCTCTCATTTATCTGTACCACCAGGGCAAGCTCCCCAGCACTGCCCCAGCTAGGTCACCCAATGTGGCCACCAGCAGAAGGCAGGGTCACCTTTCCTTCTTTTTTTTTTTTTTTTTTTTTTTTTTTTACGAGTTCACAATTTAAAATTTTTTTTTTATTTATTAACTTCACATTCCTATTGCAGCCCTTTCCCTCCTCTCCTCCTGGTCCTATCCTCCCACGCTCTTTTTCCTTTCCTCTTCCCCTTCTCCTCAGAAAAGGAAAGTCCCCCTCCCATACCAACTGGACCAGGCACATCAAGTCACATCAGAACTAAGTGCATCTTCTTCCTCTGTTGATGTTCTGTTCAGGAAGTTGTCTCCTGTGCCAATGAGTTGAAGGGTGATCCTCACTTTGTCATCTAATAGATTTGGTGTATCTGGTTTTATGCTGAGGTCTTTGACCCACTTGGACTTGAGTTTTTGGCAGAGTAAGGGATGGGATAAGCATAGAAATGTAACAAGAATAAATTAATTAAAAAAATAAAAAAAAAATAAAAATAATAAAAAAAAAAAAAGAAAAAAGAAAGCATCTTCGTCAAATGGTGCTGGTCTAATTGGATATCTACACGTAGAAAATGCAAGTAGATCCACATTTATTACTCCACCTTTCCTTCTTACATGCCCTTGAGCACTGCTCACCCTCAACCCTCTCTACCAGGACCAGCGCTATGGTAGTGTCCAGGCAAAGTGCCAGGCACACTCTCTGGAGCGCTACAGCCCCCCCAGGGCAAGGCCAGATCACCATCTTTCATGACCTTGAGTTGAGATCTCCTGACTGTCCCAGGTATTGAGAAGCCTGGGGAGAAAAAATCAACCCCTATTCAGAGGCCACCCCAAAGCACACATGTTTTGGGACCAGCTCTCCTGCACTCACACACATGAGGTCAGCTTACCATGTCCCATTCACCAGGGCCAGCTCTGCTGTGCTGTCCAGTTGAGGTAGAAAACCCTCTCTTCAGAGGGTCTCAGGTGAGAGGGGCAGGGCCAGCTCTCCCAGCTTTCCCCATACTGGAGATAACAAGGGGCTAGAATAATAGGAGGAGTTATTTCTCACCTCAGCCATGCCAAGGCAGATAAGAAGCTGGGGTCAGCCTCCTACATTCACACCCTTGCTGTGGGTTTACCCTGAGCCCTAGCCACCAGGACTAGCTCTACTTGTGAGAAGTGGAGCCACCTTTCCAGTAAGAGGTGGGGCCGGTTTTTCACAGCCCCTAAACACCCTTGTGGTTCCTGGTGGCTGCTTTTATTAATTGCTAACTTATACCTTCCCTGGAATGTTAATTAATTTTTTGAATTATTATTAATCTTATGCCCAGTTTCTCATATTATCTTACATATTTATAATAAAACTTGATATGCTTCTCAATTGATTAATATAAGATTTTTATATGCTTTGAAGCTGCTGTACTTATGAAAATATAGTAGTTGGTTTGGTTTTCGTATATGTAGAATCTAGTGAATTATTCAGAAAAATAGCAGGAAAAGAAACTCAATTATATTGCATTTTATGAGTGAGATAATTGTTTTCATCTATCTATTTGAAGGTCAGTTATAATCAGTTTTCTTGTGATATGTTATAACTGACTTACAGAGAATGAACAGTACTTTATTATTGTCTCATTTGTATTTTTCAGATATCTACTTTGTATTCTTATTTTATCGATATTTTTATTTTTCTATATTTATATTAAAATATTCTAATTTGTTTTGTGATTACTCTGTGGCAGAGTCCATCATTCATTGCAATTGTAGCTCCTATGTTTATGCATTTACAATTCATAGACGACTGCTTGAAAAATAGTAGAAACAAAAAAATTTATTAAATATATAGTCTACCATTCATAGCCATTTGATTCTTAATTAGTTAGCTGCATTAATTGCATTTTGCAATTTATTGTCTTAAAATATATACATCTTGAGAGAGAGAGAGAGAGAGAAAGTTAGCTCATTGCATGACAGCACTGGCTGTTCTTATGGAGGACCCTTGTTCAATTCCCAGCACCCACATGGAGACTCACAACTGTCTGTAACTCCAGTCCAAAGGGATCCGTTGGTCTTTTATGCCTCTGTGGCTACCAGGCATGCATATGGTACATAGACATAAATACAGACAAAACACTTGTACACATAAAATGAATTAAGTTAGTAAAAATGGTATACTCAATAGCTGAGAAAATGAATACCCATAGGTTTTTGTTACTCACTGGTTGTATTATTAGTAGTACTCATTTTCTTTCCAATGCAAAGATTTGATAATTATCCTAGTCTCAGAGAAAAAAAAATCACTTTTAAATTGAAGTTTTAAAAAAGTTTATGAGCATATACAGGGGGAGGTAATCCCTCTCAGGAACAGTCATAGGGGAGGGGAATAGGGGAAAATGGAAGGGAGGGGAGAATGGGAGGATACAAGGGATGGGATAACCATAGAGATGTAACAAGAATAAATTAATTAAAAAAATAAAAAATAAAAATAAATAAATAAAATAAAAAAGTTTAATGCTGTTCAAAATATAAAGGATCTCCTATGGAAATATAATCTCTAATGTCACCCACTTAAAGACATCTCCTAAAATTATCTTAAGTGCATTAAATATTTTATAATTGCAAATCTAAGTAATCCTACTTTTTATCAAATACATAAATTCAGACATTTAATGAAAGAGTGAGGTTTGTGACTTACATTTTCTGTTTTTTGACACTGATCAGTACCATTTTTCTTCAAAATACAATTATTTTATATAATGCCCATGTTTTTTAGTCTATCTATCCAAAATTAAATTTGTATCACTTTGTGGCTCTGGAAGCCGAGAGTGCTGCTCATTTTTTAAAAATGAGCTTTTACAAATGCTTACTCATTCATAACCATGAACAATTCTCCAGGCTAGTTGTCAAGTATATATATTTGAATAAAATTAAATATTCATTCGCAATCAAGTTAAAAAAAAGCTAAAATATGAGAAATGTGCATTTATATTTTCTTAGGTTGTTTTATAAATTATTAGAGTAAACATACAGTCCATGTGTAGTCATATTGCCAAATGTTTCTTTATGTTCAGAATATATCAAAATATCTTGGAAATTTATAACTTATGGAAAACCCAATAGGCAAATAAATACAAGGTGTCACAATTCACTGCATGACATAAGAATAATCTCAACATGATTCACAATACATTTCACAAATCCAAACTATGCATAAAGTACATATTCATTCATTATTTATGCTGGAAATCTAAGAGAACTGGAGAAGCAAGTCCAGGACTATATTCACCATGGGCAAAGAGGCTGGGGTTTACACAGGCTGTGGAGCCTGGAGTTGAAGTGCATTAATTACATTGTGTTAGAAGAATTATTCTCACTGTAGGGTACTGTGAATATCAGGTGGAAATAACATAAAGAGCTACAGAAACAGTATCTAAGCCTGACAAGGCATCACGAGTCTATAGAAATAAGCACAGTATGTAGATGCAGTTTGGCTATGTGCCCATTTAGTAAACTACCCTACTGTGTCCTCTATAAGCTGTGACTTCTTAACCATTTTACCAATCGCGTCTCCCAGGATTCTTTTCCTTGTTGCTGCTAAGTCTATTCTAAGTTTGTCATTTGAGTGTAGTTTCTCCTTCAAGCTATTCTTTCTCCCGTGTTGCCAGTGGGTAGGAGAGGGGAGGTTGGAAATTCTTGTTTCACAGATCCTGGTACTGTTAGTCAGAGGCTGATGCACTGGGGTTAAATCTGTTCGAGACTCTTCAGTTGGGGAACACTCACTGCTAGTACCTGATCAGGGTTTTACCCAGCAGTGACTTCTGTCTGTGTTAGGTCTGACTACCTACAATGCTCGTTGTGGTGAATAGCACTTCCACAGAATATTCCACTAATGGTAGCCAGAGCTATAAACAAACGAATTAGGTGCCTGCTATACCTATCTTCTCCAGTGATATATAGCCTCACTTAGTAAATTAGTCTATAGCTATTTTATCTTTTAAGGTTAGAAGGTACAGCTATCCTAGCCATATTATTTACCTAGTTGCAAGAAGCGTCATGTCAAGGGGCACACGGATGACTTTTGGGTAACCTGGATAACTACTGATTCACCCTTTTCAAGCAGCAGGGACTTTGGAAATCATTGTGTTATAGAAAGATAAGTAGGGGCTACACACGACATGGATGTCTTTGCCAAATGATGAAGGTCAAGCAGAGGGAAGAGGAGGTGACAAGGTACCTACAATGGTATTCTTGTTCCACCAAAATCTCTTTGCATCAATTTCTGCCTAAAACTGCTCAGAGATTTCAGTAGAACCAAACACCAAGTGAGCAAGCTCATAGAGTTTAAGGAAAGTGCACATGTACTTTATTTTTCCAGTGTGAATAAATAAAATGAGCTATAAATAAGATAAGATTTAAACAGTGGTTTACATAATAGATCAGTATGAAAGTTCTTTTGTCCCATGGATCTCCACTTCAAATTATGGAGATTATTTTGGCTGTTTGTATATGATTTCAGGGAAGACCACTTTTTATTTATATATTTGCGTATGTCTCTATTTCTATCATTTATCTATCTACCTACCTATCTATTTATCTATCATCTATCTATTTATCTATCTATCATCTACTTATAATCTACTTATCTAATTTGTTTTTTGTAGTTGTTGTCTAAACACTTTTTTAAGTTAACTAATTCATTTATTTATTCATTTCACATCCCTCCTCTCCTTCCAGTCCCACCCTCCCTCTACTTTCACCTATACCCCCTCCCCTACTCATCATAAAGGGGAGCTCCCCACTACCAATCCACCCCATCACATCAAATTGCATGGGGACTGAGCACATCCTCTTCCCTTGTGATTTTGTGAGGCAGCCGCACCAGGGTGAAGTGATCAAGAAGCAGGCAACAGAGTCCATGTCAAAGACAGCCCCAGCTCCCCTTATTAAAACTCCACATGAAGCCCAAGCTGCCATCTGTGTAGGAGGCTTAGGTCCAGTCCGTGTATGCCTCTAGTTTGGAGCTGCAGTCTCTGAAAGACCCTCTGTGCCCAAATTAATTGTCTCTGTTGGTCTTCTTATGGAATTTTTTCCCCTCCAGCTGAAGAAGAAACCCTCTAACTAGACAGGACTTCTAGTGGAGGGAGAGAAACACCAAAACACCCACAAAAACTTCAACCAAAAATTTACCCCTGCCTACAAGATATGCAGGGAAAAAGATAGAGCAGAAATTGATGGAATGTCCAACCAATGCCTGGCCCACCCTAAGACGCATCCCATGTGAGAGAACCAACCCCTGACACTATTAATGTTACTCTGTTATGTTTGCGACAGGAGCCTAGCAAAGATTTTCTCTGAAAGGCTCCATCCAGCAGCAGGTGGAAACAGATGCTGAGACTCACAGCCAAACATTGGGCAAAGCATGGTGAGTCTTGTGCAAATGGGCTTCGGATGAAAGAAAGAAGGGCCTGGAGGGACAAGAATAACTAAATTCTTAACCAATCTATTTTATGGAGGAGGGAGCTGTCTGCTTCATGTAGCCCAGGCTGGCCTGAAACATATTATGAACATGAAGATGACCTTGAACTCTTGAGCCTGCTATCTCCTAAGATATGGCCTGGTTTACAGCCATATACCATAACATTTAATTTTTAATTTAACATTTACTATGTGAGATAGTTATAGAATGCCATTTGCTATTATATTAATTGAATATCTGTTTAACTCTAGCATGGATATAAAGATAAGAGTTATTTAAGTGATTTAAATTTCTATAATATGTTTCTCTTTCTTCTGTCCACATATAAATATTTGTTAAGATTACAAAAATTTCCAGCACATTGGCTTGAAATGGCAAGGTTGGTGAATGGTCCGTCACCACTGTTTTCTCTCCTAGTATGGTGTTGTGATAAGTTTGTTATATTATAGGAGGAAAACAATCTTTACACATGAGGAAATAGTTAAAGCAAGACTAAAGCTCCTTCCTTCAGCTAACAAGGAACTACACTCACAAATTTTAAAGATTGATTGTAATCATTTTCGTGAAAACTGCTGCAATGAAATCTGAATTAAAAACGATGTACTTGTAGTAATAATACTGTACTGAACAATATAGTATAGATTTGTGCTTTTTGGTGCACTGAATATGCTTTTAGCCCTTACTATGGAATCAAATCAGTTTAACATTTGTAACAGAGGGAGTAAAATTACCAACATTCTCGTCTTATTCCTGGCTTTTTAAAGTGACTGTACATGATTATTTAGAATTATGTTTACTCAACCTATATCTCTCTGACTTACAGAGTTTTACTGAGAGCAAGACATCAATAAAATAACTGTGCTGTTTATATCAGCATTAGGAAAATGAATTAGAAGAACTACTGAAAATTTTTATTAAAACATATCTTAAGCTATCTCATTATATCATTACTTGTGAGTCCTTTCATTCAGTTATCTTGATAATGTCAATGTTATAAGGAATGTGTCTTGAATTGGAACTAAATCTTACTAGTTATAGCTTCAATATGTAACTTGACTTTTTTAGATTCTATCAATGAAAATTAATTATAGTACTTTTTTAAATTCAAAGGTTAAACATACATATATCAGGAATGTGTATAATTTCAGGTTAAGAACTATTTTTCTCTACTACATATAAAGATTTAGCAGGTAGCCAGGACTCTGTTTAATCAGAATATCCAAAGTCTGATGAAATAACAGTGCAGAAAAGTCACAGTAACAGCAAGAAGATGAGAAAGGATGTGACAGTAGTGTGAATTAGGCCTCTATATTCTATATATAATAATACAATTTAATTTTTTTCATGTTAAACTAAGTAATTTGAAGCACATTCAAGTATATGCACTTATAAATGACTAAATTTATTTTCAAGAATAAAATTAAAATTGTATAAATTATATTTTTCTCATTTATGCTATCTAGAATTAGTATCTAGTTCATGCAGGTTCTATGTTGAACTACAAATTTATCTCATATGATTTTTCACAAAAGTCTACTATGGTCTGAATTAGGCACTATAGACGCTGTATAAATCTTTTTAAAGCACATAATAATTTGTCAAGAAACAATTTATTATAATCATAAAACACCAGTTTAAATGTAGTTTTACTGTATATTTTATTTCATATCTTTGTTCTATATTTATATATATTTTGAATTACTAGAACTATTTCAATTTTTATTTTATCACTGATAATTTATTACTTACTTTTATAAACGTTAAATTCAATTAATGTATCTTAATTTCATGAATATCATCAATTTTTATAGGACAGATATATTAAAATTTTCCTATTAAGTCTAGCCCAAATATAAAATAAAACACTGTAATCTACTTATAGCTGGTAAAGAAGAAAAATGTAAGAGAAAAGCATATTTTAAGTTGAGATATTATTAACCTCTAAAGACTGTTGTGGTCTATGTAAAATAACAGGGACACCTAAGTTGAGGGGGAAAAGGCTTAATGAAGTGTCTGCAGTTTTCTTGAATGCAAAATCAACACAAAATATTCAAACCTTTCACACTGGCAATATGTGATGTGAAATTAAAGCATAATGCTAATCTAGGCATGTAACAGATATGCGAGAATGGAGAAACATGTTTATAGACCTGAAAAGATTATAGTGGAGAGATACATGATAACTACATGTGATAGGAGCCACTACAACGTGGACAGCAAACACGCAATACTTTAAACACTCATATTTTAATAAATTTAATAGAAATGTTGTTAAAATTTTCTTTAAGCCCCAAAAGGCTGAAAAAGAGAAAAGTAAACATTGAAGCCACAGAAAATGAAAAATTCAAAAGAATATGAATGGGTTAGCTTACTAAATAGAAAATAAACAAAAAAGCAATAATTTATCATATGATGACCTTCTACATGACCTTTAATATAACCTGCCTATAAAAAGAAACACTGACCTGAGTTGTTTATTTTTGTTTGTTATAGCATAATAAGTTAGAGAAGGAACTGTCAAAAAGGAATTCAGATCTCACTCCTTCATGAGTGAAACACAAAGAAGCTCACCCTATAACAGGGACTGGAGCACACACTGGGAGTCTAGGAAGAAGAAATTGGTGGAAACACAGGTTAGTGACATACATCACTGCTTAAAGGTTCTATATCTTTCTAAAGTCCACTGCCTATAGAGCAATCATGCAAAACCGGAGCCATCAAGGGGCAATTTAGATCCAAACAATATTAGATCTCAAAGTATGAAGTAAAGGAATATTATATTAAATAACTGGACATAATGTCCAGGTTGTGAGGAGCAAGGAGCTCAACCATAACAGCTCAATCTCCAACACAGTTCCTTTCTCAAATACCTCTCCTGTTCCTCTCACTTGTCACACTGATAGCTTCTTTTTCTTTGAGTATTACATTATGATAATTATACACACATGTATGATACATATATACATCATATGCAATACACATACCATATGTAATCATATATATCATATATAACACCATAAAAGTCAATTTTTGTTGTTTGTGTATACACTGTTTCAAGGCTGTCCACTCTGCATTTGACAACTAATAATTGGGCTTATCCCTGGGAGAAGCTCAGTCTCCTTTCCAAGCAGTCATTAGTTTCCTGCAGTTCTTTCTATAGGGTTAGAACCCCATAAACTTACCCATTCACTATTAATATAGATAGATAGATAGATAGATGATAGATAGATGATAGATAGATAGATAGATAGATAGATAGATAGATAGACAGATAGATAGATATTGCCATTTCCAGTATTGTTTATTCTACCATTTCTGGGAGACACTGACTCCCAGCACATTCCTGTCATCTGATCCTTAGCATTTCCCTTCCTTCCATGCTATTCCCTCAGCACTACATATAGAAGATGACATTTAAAGCTGTTTTTATTATTCTAGAGATTCTTTGACAACAAGACAGTTTAACTCCTGGCAACACCCAGCCTACCTCAAAGAAGATGTTGAGCATCACAGACCCTACTTATGAAGATGGCATCTCATATGTCAAAGCAGCCACTGGGCAAAATGTCCTAGTTTTTGCCACAGACAGACTTTGGCTAAAAATGGTCAAACTTGATGCAGGCAGAATAGATGGCCAAATTCGACCAAGACAGCATAATCAGGTCTTCAATAGTTCCTTCCCCGCAAATATGCCTGTCAGATATATTGGGCTAGAAGACTGAAAATGATGTTCCAACATTATAGAATTTTGGGTGACTACTCAGTAAATTGGCTCTGTCAGTTTTTCACTTTGGAAGCTGCTAACCTGCACTTCTGCACTCAGGTAACTAAGTTTTATTCCTTCTCAAGTTTCTGATGGAGTTGATGACCAAGTAGTTTAGCCTTACAACTAAAGTGAGTTGGTTAGGGGTTAAGATGGGTTAGATCTAGATAAATGTTGTAGGTTAATAGAGATGCGATATGACAGATATTGATTTTCATTCAGAATTTTTGACTCAACAAGATAGGTAAGATGTCTAGTTCATGTTTGCCAAATATGGATAGCCAAATCACGATGAACATAACATTTATAAGATTCCTGGTTGTTTGTGGTTCTTCCTATTGTATGTAGTTTTTTATATGTAATAATATAAATGTATATGTTAAAAAAAGAAACATGATGGAAAAATTAAAAAATAAAAGCACTTGTTTCTCCTACAGAGGACCCCAGTTCAATTCCCAGGACTAACATGAGAACTCACAACCATCTGTTTCTCCAATTCCAAGTGATTTGATGCCCTCTTCTGGCCTCTGAGGTCTCCAAGGGGTCACAGGTGCACAAAGATATCAAGAGATGAAGCACCCATATATTTGAAATAAAAATAAATATGTTTAAGAAAAGGAAAATGAAGAACTTATATTTGTAACAAGGTCAAGTCTCAAAACTTATTGTCAAGGTGTTTGTGTGTGAATATATGCACATATGTGTATGTATATATGTGTGCATGTTAGCAGGTGTGCTTCTGTGTGTGTGTGTGCGTGCACACTTGCTTGTGTGTATATGCGTGGTGTTACTATAAAAATGTGTGAATTTTCTCTATTATTAAAATTTTCATAAATACAGAAAATTACTGCAAGCCATACATTACTTAAATATAATACATTTGTCAATATTTTTGTATAAAAGAAAACTAGAACAACCACTAAACCTTCCTACTTTGATTCAGGTGATTTAGGAGTAACTTCATAATGACAGTTTACCGATATGAACACAAATTTACCAGGATACTTGTTGCAATAAAGTGAGTTGGAATACCAGTCATGAAGCTGATTTTCACACACTGAAAGTCACTTGAATGGCTGTTCATGATTTAACTTAGGATTGACATGTACAAGTCTAAAGTATGGAAGGAAATATCCATTTCTTTGTAGAATCACAAGGAATAGAAAATTTGAATCTCATAGTGCTGATTACTTCCCATTGGCTTAGGAAACAGAAAAATTATATGATTTTACATCTAAGAGACCAAACTTGTCAACAAACACCTTGACAGAGGAATAGTTACCAATTCATAGTGATGCTCTCACTTCAGAAAATCTGCAATAAAATAGATAAAGCACTGTCTGCTTTTTAAAAGCAGTTATGAGCATCACTTTGTTGTAAACCACAGAACAAAAAGGCTCCAAGACCAGTTTGTGGTAATAATCAAATACACTTTGTGAAACTTTTTATAACCCAGGGCAGAAATACATGTGACACAGAAAGAGGCAAAATGAATACTTTTATCAAATTATTTATGTTCAAATTTTATAACTATGCTCGTGATTTTCCAATTGTCACTATTAAATACCTGGAATCATCATTTTCTACCCATTATCTGTATTTCTTTGTTCCAATTACTTATTAACCTTAACAGAATATAAAATCAATGTGGCCCTAGCTTTCTCTATTTTTTCCCCAAATATGAACATATTTTGTCAAAATGGTCAGTCATACAGATAGATGTTGGATAAATCTCTATTCACCATCAGGCGAGTGGTCCAAGTTTTTCTTTGAATAATAACTAAAAATACAATGTTTTAATCTCCAAAGTTTCCCATGTTTCAATATTGTGCGGCTACTTCTATCCATTAACAATTGTTTCAATGTTAACCCCTTCATTGATCTGGTTTACTGTAGATTCCATAGAATCTACTACTTATAAATAGACAATTAAATAGACAATTTACTATTCAAAACCCTTCATAAAAATTTCATTATTGACAACTCCTGATACTCTAAGAGCAGACATCCAAAGGTGTATTAGTCACCCAAGCCACTTCCAACTTCACACACTGTAAAGAATTCACACATAGAGCAGTGTATTACCAGTGCCATAATTTCCTGTGTTGATGATTTCTTTCCAAAAGATACCTATTTTCTTACAAAATTTATTCAGAATAAACTTTTAAAAGGCAGAGAAAGTTAAAGTCATATAGAAGTAAACATTTGCCATACATTGCCTTAATTAATGGTTTTAGAGTATGTATATTTCCTTCAAGAAACTGTTTACAAGAACAAATTAAAAATTGGTTACCTCGGAAGTAACATATAATCATTGTTATATAAATACTTTGGGCTGGAGAGATAGATCAGAGGTTAAGAGCATTGACTGCTCTTCCAAAGGTCATGAGTTCAATTTCCAGCAACAACATTGTAGCTCACAAGCATAATGAGATCTGGTGCCCTTTTCTGGCATGCAGGCAGAATAATGTATACATAATAAATAAATAAAACTTTAGGGAAGGGCATGGTGGTGCAGGCCTTTAATCCCAGGCAGAGTCAGGAGGATTGCCGGAAGATCGAGTCCAGTCTGGTCTGCAAAGTGAGTCTAAGACAGCCAATGCTACACAGAGAACTCCCCAAACAAACAAATAAACAAACAATCCAAACTAAAGAAGGCACTTTCACAAATCTTTTCTTCAAAAGCAACAAAACTCAATACATTTTGTGCATAACTTCCTGATGTTGAATATCAAATATGAACTTCTACTTGAATGATTGTGGTCATGTATATAATGCACCAGAGGAAATGTGCCCCTTCAGGTAAAATTTAGTTTTTGAATGATACATATGGTGAAAATTTTCAGGACAATATTGGGTTAAAAATGATCATGTTCATAAAGGTAGGTAGAAATTCCTTATAGAGAGTAACTGGCATAAAGTTAATAAAAGCTATTAATCAGAACCATTTAAATATAAAAATGTGATAAATTATTACACCTCTAATTATTTGCTAGCCTGTCTCATTTTCTATTTAACAATCGAATGTCAATGTACAATGTCAAAATCAATCTATTGTTGCTGGTATGGTTCATCATCCTACCTTCCACTCATCTCCTTACACCTGCTATCACAGACCTCATCCTGAGTATATGTCCTAGCTGTCTTTAGCAGTTCTGAAGTGTGCTGAATTAGACTTCAATGTGACTGTGGCTTAAGCAGTATCAATATACGGGCTCTCATTTCTTACATCCTTAAAAGTATGACTTTTTTTTTGGCTTACTACATTTTGCTAATCTCTTGAATGAATACTGCATTATTTTAATTTCATTTCTATTTGTCTGATTATAACAAAACAGGATTCCTTTACTCGTTTACTGTAATTTTTTTCTTCCTCTGTTGCATGTAAGGAGAAATTAACTATCATAGAGACAAAATGGCCTCTTTTTCCTCAAGCATAAACATTGTAACTCTTACCTTCTTAGTATATTACTTGAAATCAAAAAACATTCTCAGTTGTGTTTAATTAGGAGATTGTGTTAGCAAGGTAACACATTTCCTAGTTTCAATTTTTTGAGAATTCCATCACAATCAAATGGTTTTTTTTTACATATTTACTCTTTTTTTTATTAATTTATTCATATTACATCTCAATGGTTATCCCATCCCTTGTATCCTCCCATTCTTCCCACCCTCCCATTTTCCCCTTACTCCCTTCCCCTATGTCTGTGACTGAGGGGGACTTCCTCCCCCTGTATATGCTCATAGGGTATCAAGTCTCTTCTTGGTAGCCTGCTATCCTTCCTCTGAGTGCCACCAGGCCTCCCTATCCAGGGGATATGGTCAAATATGAGGCACATAGAGTATATTTACTCTTTTTTGTTTGTTTGTCTTTTGAGACAGGGTTACTCTCTGTAGCCTCAGATGTCCTGAGTGAACCAGAAGTACAGGTTAGCAGCTTCCAAAATGAAAAAAATGACAGAGACAGTTTACTGCTTGAATAGTCACCCAAAATTCTCTATAATGTTGCAGCATTAGCTCCAGCCTTCTAACCCAATATACTCCACAGACACACTTGCGAGACAGGAACTATTAAGGACTTGCGTACCCTGTCTTAGAAGAGACTCTGGCTGCATCCGAGCTTGCCCATTGTTAGGCAGAGTTGTCTCTGTGGCAGAAAAGACGTCATTTTGTCCAGTAGCTCGTCTGCCACACTTGAAGCCATCTCCATAAGGAGGTTCTTTGATGCTCATCATCTTTTAGGTAGTCTGGGTGTTTCCAGGAGTTAACTTGTCTTGTTAAAGAATCCTTTAAATAATGAAAATATTCTTAAATGTCATATTCTGTAGGTCTCTGAGGCTTTTGAAGACCCTATTTAACTATTTTACCTTATATATCTATAGAATCATATCTATTTATGAGACCTAGGACATATATTCTTGTGATAAAAGTAGACTAGTATTTGAAATGACAATGATTTATTCAACTAACAATTAACTTGTATTACTTAAATATCCTAATCTACCTTTTTGGTCTAACTTCCCACCTTATTTTTATATTCCCTTTTCTTTCATTTGAGCACCTATCTCTTTACCTATGAAAAAAAGATAAAGGAGAAGAGAGGCCTCCCTGAGTCCAACCTAGTTTTCTCTCTGTATAAGGCCTATAATAACTTATAATAGCAAACCAGTGTTTTTAACTATTGAGCCATTTGTCAAATCCCCACTTGTTTATTTTCTATATCAATGTTTACTGTCCCTTAGATTCTACATGATGCAATGTCTCTTCATAATCTGAAGCAGGTCATCTAATTTCTAGGACATAACTTTTCTTTTTCTCATTACTTTCTAATATATATTTTCACACTTTTTCATATTTATCCTATTCTTGTTATAAATTTTCATCAAGCCTGATGTAAATAAGTATAAGTGATTCAAATAATTTAAACATTTAAATAATTGTTTTAACTTTCAGGCACTTGGTAGTGTGATATGATAATCTTTATAAGATCTCTTGTTCCCATAGTTAATGAATGTGTATGTTAAGTAAAAATGTTCTCACCAAAGTCTTTAGAGATGGATTTAACAGAAGCAAAACTATAATAGGTACCCACATTTGACTTTGTGTTAAGTACCTTCCTTATAATTATTATAAACTACCCATATTTACTTCTAAATGGAATTCAGGATTTTAATTTAAATTATATCATCATTGATTAAACTATTAATTACAAAACAACATAAAAACACATATAGGTGAGTTTATGCAATTCCATAGTAATTTATTGATTAGGCATTCACATATAAAATCTTATTTTGTTACTGAGCACACATATTCATTTTATTTGGAAACTATGTTGGTTTGAAGAAGCTGTCCTCCATCAGTCTCAGACACTTGAGTTTTTCTGCAGCTAGTAGCTGTTTTATTAAGAGGATGTGTAACTGTAAAGAAGAAAGAATGTCACTGGAGACAAGCTTTGAGGTTTCAAAAGACTGGGATTGTTCCCTGTGTACTCGCTGCTTCCTGTTAGTGCCATGCTTACCTGTTTTCTGCGGTGCCCGCCTCCCCCCAATAATAATGCTGATAGATTCCTATCCCTCTGCAGTGGTAGTCTCCAAATAAATCCATCCTTCTACAAGCTGCCTTGGTCATCATATTTTACCACAGTAATAGAAAAGTAATTGAAACAGAGATAACATAAAATAAAATTATATTTTAACTCCGTAAAAATATAAGTATTTTGGAATTTTTGCTTGCTTGTTTTACTTTGAAAATGCTTTTACTGTCATCTCCCCAGAATATCTTTTGGTGTTTCATAATAGAATTTTATCACATATTGTAGTATGTTCTCAGATTGGGAAGGATTTTATAGTCCCTAAAGAAATGATGTAGGTTACATATATAGATAGGTCTTAGTGCATGTTAGAAAATTTGATATAAACAAAAAATTCAGTTGTTTTTTATAATGAATCTGCCATTTACATGTAACTATTTCTGAGAAATGTGGCAACAGAATCTCTCAGGCACATCCAGCTTGGTTTCACCCAGTTGATTTTGCTAATAACATAAACAAATCATCCTCTGCATACAGAAGTGGCAGAAACTACATATTTTCTCTTGTGTCTGCATCCAGGCAGCAAAGGCTGCTTAAACTGATGCTGATATTTATTCATGTATTCTAAGAGAAAGAAACGTCTCCTGTTTTTAAAAATTGATCCAAAGTAGCCAGTATATTTTTATGAAAATAATTTGTTTATTTTGTATTATTTTTAAAATTAGTGTCTTTAAGTTTAATCTGCATCATTAAAAATATACTCACAGATGTAAAATAACACCAAGATGTGATGGTTCATTGCTATTTGTTCTTCTTTGAGAAATTAGAATGCACTTGACTAATTTGTCTGTTATTTGAAATTGTAGAAAAGCTACTGAACTATAATAAAATCACAAAAGATATTTGATTAAAATTAGACACATGTATAAGAATTCTTAATATATTTTCCTTTATATATGATTGAAAGAAAGATATAGATATAAACTGGCTTATCCAAGCTAATAATTTAATTAGATTGTTCATTGGTCTTAGCAAAAACATGGAGATGGTTTATCCTGTAATGATCACCAGAACAAAGACAAATGATGGAAAGTGATGTGTGAGCAGAAACCACACACAAAAATAAAATCTCTCAAGATATGAAACAAAGGAAATAATTTCATAATGACAAGCATTAACATAATAAGGTACCTGTAACAGTGTAATTAAAATGAACCTGTAGTTTAAAAAGGAAATTTATCTTCCAGAGTTGAATTGTTGAATTCCCATTGTATACACACACACACACACACACACACACACACACACACACACACACACA
>OU015747.1:96986278-97044231 GCA_907169655.1 Acomys percivali
CACACACACACACACACACACACACACACACACACACACACACACACTTTTATGTAGTTATAACGTAACAGCCCCAAATAGATGTCATTACTGAAAGCTATCACTCTCAATTAAGTCTCATGAGTTTGGAGAGTGTGTTCTATGCCTGTTGTCCAGCACAATCAATAGAGCCAAGACCAACCTTAAGGATAAATTTTCAGTTTTACTCATCTTTATGCTTTGCCTTAGTCAGGGTTTCTGTTTCTGTGATAAATCACAATAACCAAAATTAAGCTGCAGAGAAATCACAGTCCATCATCAAAGGAAGCCAGGAGAGGAGCACAAGACAGGGACCTGCAGGACAGCAATGGATACGGAGTGAAGCCTTGTCTCAAAAATACAAAATAAATAAATAAGAATAAAGAGAAATTTTTATCTATTATTCAAAGGAGAGAAAGAAAATTACCACTCATAGTGTGCTGTCTTTGTTTACATCAACAATGAAATAAGAAAATCCTCATACACTAGTATACAAGCCAATTTTACATAGGAATTTTCTCAAATGAGTTTCCCTCATCTAAGACAACCCAATTTGTGTCAAATTGACAAAACAAAAGCAAAAAAACAGAACATGCCTTATATTTTTAAGAAGTAAATGAACGAGAGTTTGTGAGTGAACTCTTTTCTGAGAGATCTATAAAGGTGAATGACAAAAGTCAAGATGTAAATGCTGAAAGGATGCTTATGGATGGCCCCTACCTAAACTTCACATTTTATCTACTCAAAAGCAAGAAATAAACTGGATTTGGATTTTTATATAAATTATATGAGTAGTGGACATTTTCCTGCTGAGGTCCAGAGGTAGTGTATTTGCTAGAGCAACTACAATAAAGACAGTCACCTACCAGGCAACACTCGGTGTCTGCTGATATAATCAGTGGCAGCTCAAATATATGAGACAAGGAAAGTTACAATGTGTTATTGTTACTGCTTTCAATTATCTTACTCATATTGATACCAGGCATAGTCGTGTGCTTTGCTAAAAAAAAAAACTGAGTAGTTATAGAAATGTGAAGTTTATAGGGTTCTCAGCACATAGAACACTGGCAATAAAAAAAAAATAAAATGATAGAGGTTTAAAGTTTACAGCCTGTATTGTCTTTGGCTGGTGCCTTAGTTTGAGTGGGACCCCTGGGCCCAAATCTGCCTAACATAGTGTTCTACTTGTAGGTTTCTAGGACTCACTGGATCCTTCTATTTTCCCATTCTCCCATGCTTCTCTCATCTAGAGTCCCAATAGGATGTCCTCCCCTCTGTCCCAGTTTCCTGGTAAGGGAAGGCTTTCATGGGACATGCCCATTGGGCTAGTATGCAGATATAAGTGAGTATATACCATTTGAGTCTTTCTGCTTCTGGGTTAACTCACTCATTATGATCATTTCTAGCTCAATCCATTTATCCACAAATTTTGGGAATTCCTTTTTTTAATAGCTGAGTAGTATTCCAGATCTAGCCAATGGACAGAACATTCTCCACAGTTGAGTGGAGAGTAGGGTATAACTTTCTCATGCACTTTGGTGCCTCACATTTGACCATGTCCCCTGGAGGGGGAGACCTGGTGGCACTCAGAGGAAGGACAGCAGGTCACCAAGAAGAGACTTGATACCCTATGAGCATATACAGGGGGAGGTAATCTCCCTTAGAAACAGTCATAGAGGAGGGAAATAAGGGGAAAATGGGAGGGAGGGAAGAATGGGAGGATACAAGGGATGGGATAACCATTGAGATGTAACAAGAATAAATTAATAAAAAATTTTCAAAAGAAAAAAGAAAAAATCACACACACACACCCAAAAATAAATAAATAAATAAATAAATAAATAAATAAATAAATAAATAAATAAAATGAAATAAAATGCAAGAAAAGCCATGGCAGTTTGTGGCAGGATGAGGGGTGTCCCTCAAAGGTGACATCCCCTGTTAACCACCAATCAATATGTGAATTCATTCTTCTACTTTACCTCCTCAGAGAATAGGGAATGGAAAAGCAAAGAGAGTCACAATCACAATTTTGCCTTCTATTTCCTTTAAAGGCTTTTTGTCTTATTTGTATGAACTTGAGCCTACTACATTTCAGTGAACTGAAATCCAAGGAAAAGTAGTTCAAAGCACATAGCCATTGACTTGAAAACTTAATATTAAATAATATCTGTTATTATTCTTTATGCAACTTGCCCAAGGCTCAAGGGAAATAGCCTACAGCACAGACTATTTGATTGATTCCCAATATAAAGAACAGTTTGAAATGCTGACTTAAAGCGTTTTAAAAATGAAGTCTTACACTCATGTAGTTTACAGCTGAATTTTTTAAATAACACTGTTCAATAAAAATCTGAAGTAACCCATATGAGACATTCTCATTATGATCTTGAATCCTGGAAAGTAACTTTCGGTCAGTTTAATTGAGGTTAATATGGATTAAAAATGAGACCCAGTACTTCTGTCACTTGTATCCTTGAGCAAAATAGAAATTGCCATTCTATTAAATCAGTTGGGACTAATGACAACTTTGATTAACAGAATAGGGCTGAGAGACAAGTTGTATCAGAGGGAATCCAAGCCCCAAACAAAAATATTGTCCTTTACTTTTTGTTTGTTACAGCATCCACTCAGCATGGAGTCATCTGGACTGTAAGATGCCTGGCTACCTGGAGGGACCACCAAGAGAACGGTGTAAACTGAATCCAACTGCAGTCCTACAATTATGGACTTAATGATGTTAAATATAGCTGGGTGCCTCACTAGCCCGAGGGGCATGTCCCATGAAAGACTTTACTTACCAAGAAAGTGGGACAGAGGGGAGGACATCCTATTGGGACTTTAGGTGAGAGAAGCCTGGGAGAATGGGGAAATAGAAGGATCGAGAGGGTCATGGAAACCTACAAGAAGAACATTATGATAGGCAGATCTGGACCCTGGGGTCCTGCTCAAACTATGGTACCAGCCAAGGACAATACAGGCAGTAAACTTCAAACCCCTACTCAGACCTAGCCAATGGACAGGACATTCTCCACCGTTGAGGGGAGAGTGAGATCTGACTTTCATACAAACTCTGGTGCCCCATTTTTGACCACGTCCCCTTGATGGGGAGGCCAGGTGGCACTCAGAGGAAGAATAACAGGAAACCAAGAAGAGACTCGATACCCTATGAGCATATACAGGGGGAGGAGGTCCCCCTCAGTCACAGTCATAGGGTAGGGGAGTAAGGGGAAAATGGGAGGGAGGGAGGAATGGGAGGATACAAGGGATGGGCTAACAACTTAGATGTAATATGAATAATTTAATAAAATATGTCATATATATATATATATCTGGGTGTGATACTATATGCTAGTAGTCTCAGACTCAGCCGACTTAGATTTTTAAAAAGTACAATTTGAGGCCACAGTGGGGCTATTCTGTTTTTTTTTAAAGAAGAGAAGAAATGATGAATATGATGCATTCATGTCCTACACTTGACAATAGCCTAATAAAATAATACCATAACAAAAGGTGTGGTTCCTTGATTCAGTAGGTATAGCTTTATTATATGATATCATCTGAACACACAGGAGAAGAAAACTTTGTGATAATATGGAATCAAATGGCCTGCCTTGTATCTACAGATGAAGGAATGCCCTGTCCAGCATTAATGAGACCATGAAAGGAAGGTAGCATGACCTTGTTTGCTAAATTATAGACAGCTTGTAGTTCTTTAAGGAAATTGGGTTAGTTGAAGTAATAAAATTTTAGCAATTCTGGAAAAATATCCAGGCATAAAATGCATAAATGCTATCAAAATATACAGCAGTGCCTCTGTGTCACTCACAAGTGGAATATCTGTGTCCACTTAGCTCTGAATGTCTAGGGTACTAGATTCGTTGGGTATGCATTTTTGTAAGACTCTCTATTAAATTGTACCTAATTAACCTCACTGATATGTGTCTTGTATAATTTTGACTAGCAGAAAAAATCAATAATAATAAAAATAGTTATGGAGGGCAAGTTTTTTTTCAGAAGAAGCATAGTTCCATTGAGTCATATATTCCCTAGGAGAAATTTAAAGAGTGGTGTACAGTTTCTTGCCACCTCCCAAATGTATCAGATTACATCCCCTTTTACTATGAAAAGTGCAAATAAGAGTTAGTGCAAGTAATAGATACAAATTAGTTTAAATAATCAATTAATTAATAATTACCATACAGAAAAATAGCGAGAATAAATTTTGTCATAAAACATTTAAATATTGAGTGATCAGAGTAAACGTGCTCTCACAAATTTCTGCAGGTTTTTCACATTTGTAGTAGTAGTATTATTCTCATAGTCCACCATTACAGAAAAAATGTTAGAACACTGTTGTAACAGAAAGCCAAAAATCCTCTTTTAAAAATCTCTGTAAAGATGTGATCTTAGATTAAAACTAGGTACATTTTGATTGGTGAAAGCCGTGTGTAGCCAAAGAACAATCCTTTGCCTCATACCTTAAGCTATTCTGCCTATTTTTATAGTATATCATCACTGAACACATGCATTTTCTCATTGAGGATACTGTATAGCCACTCTTTAAACATGTTCTTGGACAACTAAACTATTGGGTTAAAGCTGGGTAGCACTGTTGCCACAATAGGAAAGGAAGAAAAGTTCCACAATAGAAAGGAACAAGATGAAATCAAAACTAACATAATGTTTTAAAAAAAGATTCCCACAAAACAAACAAATGAAATAATTAACATTCTCATGATTCTGAAGAATATACAGTCACAATGTAATTCACAAATATTATTGTAGAATTGTGTAATGTACCAGAGTATATATTTTTGAGAGAAAAGATAGAAAATTATTAAAACTTCTGAATATCAAAACATATAAATGCAAGAATAAATGTTGGATGTATATAAAAGGTATAGAAAGAATAACTGGGAATATAGGACCAATTCTGCAGGGAAGAGAATATATTATTATAAGAAGGTTCCAAGATTAAAATATGGTAAATGTCTTCGAACAGGCTACCTTTTTACACTGTAGAGAAACACAGAAATAAAAGAGAAACATTTCATAAAATGTTCATGGGTCTAGAATAATAATTATAAAATGCATTCTAATATCTTCTAAATATCAGTTAGATAAAATATGAAAAATATGTTTTGTCTCTATATAAGTAGTTACAAAATACAAAAATAATAGTCAATACATAAGTTTCATCATACTCAATGAAACTTATTTTTATATTAGCCCTAGAAGTCTCCAAAACTCCTTGTGGTCTTTAATCTTACCAACTTCTTTTTTTAAATATATTTTATGAATTTATTCATATTACATCTCAATTGTTATCCCATCCCTTGTATCCTCCCATTCCTCCCTCCCTCCCATTTTCCCCTTACTCCCTTCCCCTCTGACTGTGACTGAGGGGGACTTCCTCCCCCTGCATATGCTCATAGGGTATCAAGTCTCTTCTTGGTAGCCTGATAATCCTTCCTCTGAGTGCTCCCAGATCTAGCCAATGGACAGGACATTCTCCACAGTTGAGTGGAGAGTGGGCCTGACTTGCACACGTACTCTGGTGCCTCATATTTGACCACGTCCCCTAAAACATGTTTCTTTAGAAATTGATTATTTCAGAAAGGATTTTACAATGTCCTTATCGAATATAGATCTCTATCAGCCAGATCATCTTCTTAGCAAAATATCAATGAATTATTCATTCAATGTCTTTTGAATCAAACTATATCCTTTGAGAGTAAAGTACTAGTTTTCTTCCTTAAGTGGAGGCATGTGCCCCACCCTCCTTTTATCTACTGCCACATCTATTTCACTGTGAAACATAAAAAAAAAACTCATTTAAATTTAGACCAACATTCAGTCCCATATTAGGCTGTACTTTACAGCCATTGAATAATTCACTATTTACTGACAGGATAAAGGAAATCCATGGCCTTCTGTTCCTCTTTCAAACAATATAATTCCTCCCAACTTCACACAGGCTCCTTCTTACTTCTCACATCTGATTAGTTTTGTAATACTCGACTCTATAACTTTCTAATCACCAACTATTCAACCAATCGTTATATGCCATACTAAAGACTTAATTATTGTAACAAGTTTGTCTTGAACAAGATGTTTAAAATTAAGAGTATCAAAAACCTCATTTGCATTTGATATGTTTTAATTAATTTCATAGTTTAAAAGTACAATTAGGATAAAATTTTGATCATGTGGTGACAGGGCCCACCATAAAGGCTTAGGGAGGAACAGCCTATTCAACTGAAAAACATATAAAAATAATGTCTGCTGACTACCTGGTTCAGATTATTTTTAAAATATAACAAACATAAATAGATGTCATGACTAGAGAACACAACAAATCATCAACACATGGAAAACTATAGGCTTCAAAAGAAGGGCAATGTGTGACTCAACACAGGGATAACTACTCATAAGGACAGAATGGCTGCAACTCCTCCAAAATCTGAATGTTTTTTCATATGTACATGTTCATGCATTTGCTGTGAGGTGTGTATGTATGTATATATGTTTGTGTGTATATGTGACAGTCCACACATGTGTATTTACATGGGCTTATGTAAGTGAGAACGTTGTGTATCAGTGCATGCTTGGGCATCCATATGAGGGCATAGTTGTTGTGTGCATTGCTCCTCATCTTATTCAATAAATAAGGCCTCTCAGTTGAACCCATAGCTCATCCATAGGCTGTGCTTAGATAGCAAGTATGCTACAGAGTTTCCCTGTCTCTGCTCCCCTTATAGGTAGTTCATCACATCCATCTTTACATCTGTTCTGGGAAACTGAACTCTGGTCCTCAGTTTACATGGCAAGCGTTTCAAGTACTAAGCAATGTCTCCCCATCAATATATATGTTTTTTCTTTCCTACTTTGTTTTTATCTGCTGCTTACTGTCTATAATTATTTAATGCTAAGAACCACTTGATCTTATACATACCTATGCTCTTTTTTCGTTCCGACTGCACTCATACATGTGTTATGACCATTGCTTATGCCCTGTACCAAGAGGTACACAGATCCACACGACCCAGGCATTCTGAATGTTCTGGATTCTTTATCCATAAGTCATAGTGGCATGGAAACAAAAATAAGTTTTAGTTACAAACTTCCCAAGTACAATTTCCCTGTTTCCATGTAGGGAATGACCTTATTTACAACTGCATTGAAGACATAAAGTAATCAAAGCAATGTACTGTTTGACTCATAACTCTCACTACAATCACAGATGGTCCACAGTCTGCTTTCACTCCTGTTAATTGTCCATATTCCCATTTGTAACCAATTTTCCTCAATTACCAACCCACAGCACTCTTCCAACATGTATTTTGTCACTTTAAAAAGTAATATGTAATACAATGTGACTGTTATCGAGAATATTGAGGAAATGTAACAATAAAATAAATCTATGCACATTTTTCTTATGTACTTTCCTGCTTCTCCCCATCCACTGCTCATATTCTTTCCTCTCCCTTGCTCCTCCACATCTCCTACTCAGTCCTATCCCCTGCCCCACCGTATCCCCTGCCTACCTGTTACCCCTTTCCCCCTTTCCTTGAGCTGTTCTTCATCTTTAGTGTCCTACGTTCCCTCCTCATATCTTACTGTTCCGTTATAGTCATTCATAAAAGCATCTTCATGAGCTCCTTTCTAATTTTTCATAGTGTACTATTTATTTCTATACCCATGGAAAAATCTATCCTCTCAGCATATTAATAATCAATACTGATCAACTTAAAGTAAAGAGTATAGAATGTATTCAAATGTCAGCTACTTTTAACATTGTTTTATATGTTTTTCTCTTCTAGAAATTATAGAGTATTTGTGTGTGAGAGGAGAAGCATTACTTTCCTTCTCTATATGTTTATTATGCTCCAGTCGTCCACTTATCTCCACTGTGATGTTTGGAATATTCAATCAATCATCTGCATTTGATTTTATTGGATGATATCTTGACCACTGGCCTCTGCCCGCTCATTGGATTCATCGACATAATCAGTATTTATCATTTCAATAATCAGTCTTGATAATTCAATATAAACATCACCATAACTTTCAAATGAGCAATTACATGTGGAGAAAATTCTGAACTGAAAAATTCCAAGTTTACTTCTATTGTGTTATTCTGTTGTTTTTTTGTTTTACACTTGATTTGAGCTGGAAGTAGACCCAATTCTAATGTTCTACATGTTTATTACATTTGAATTTCTTTTTTATACATCATTAATAAGCTAGTGAGAAGCCATATATAAAGAAATTAAACAATGTTGTAGTGGAAGGATAAAGCTGTCCTTTACAAAAAATGTGCCCATGGCTCGTGTATCACTAAGCATTAGCAGTTGACAAAGAAATAATGTTTTACCATGTTTATTTCAATTCTGTTCCTATAGAATTGAAAATTGAATTTAATTACCCTCATTTAAGAACTATTTAAAATTAAGCATAATTTTAATAAGAAATAATTTCCAAGAAGAATAGACATCATGAGATAATCAAACTCATGGCAGGATCCAATAATGAAAAAGAAACATATAAAAAAGGTGTTTCTTTGAGAAAATATGTAGACATGAAGAAATTTGAAAAGGAACATTGAAAAGTAGAGAGAAGAAACCATAATTAGGATATATTATGTGAGTAGACCATTATACAGAAAAGTGGAAATACATTTTAAAATACTAACATAAAATTTAATTTCATATTAACTTTCTCAATCAGGAAGCCTCCTTCAGCAATTGTCAATATAATTTTATGCTCTATTTATATCTTAAGCTTAGAAAAACCAAGTAGTCCTTATCTGTCTAGGGCTGCTATTGCTGTGTTGCTGTGTATTGGTCATCTTACTTATAAATATCATATCATATCATCAAATTTTCAGAAGACACAATTTTAATATGTACCTTTAGCCCTTCCAATAATTAATTAAATGCTTTCTACTGACCATTTTCCTGTAATAAATGATTTGTATAAGTAAGTTCTTCCTCTATTGAGCTGTAAGTGTGTGTGTATGTGTGTGTGTGTATGTGTGTGTGTGTGTGCATGTGTGTGTGTGCATGTGTGTGTGAAGAAGGGAGGGAGAGAGAGAGAGACAGAGAGAGAGAGCAAGAGAGAGAGAGAGAGGGAGGGAGGGAGAGATTTCAAGGAAACTTTAATTTTAGAAATGGTTATTCATATCATTTGGCATATTTATACACATCATCTATTTTTGCTATCAAACCATGCAGGGTCTAGACTGCCGAGCTTCTTTCATTTTTAAAGAATTATGCAAATAAATATAATACTAGAACCACTGAATTTTCACAAAATGGTCTTTGAAGGTTCCAGATAATTTTTACTAGGAAAATATATTCTTTGGATGTTGACTATTTCTTCATAGTGGAAATGGTTTCAAAGGTGAAACTTCTATCATATAAAATACCTGATTTAAAAAATGTTGACAGTATTGTTACTGTGGTTGAACTTCTATAACACATTTTCCTTATTTTTAAATATATAAAACAAAGAAAGCATGAAATTAGTTTCCCCAGCATGAAATTATTTATAGTAGCAATATAGCAAGACCATAGATAAAAGCCTAGCAATGTGTTTGTCTGAAAGACTGGAGTTTATGCAGCTTGACTCTCCTGCATCTGGAGGTCGACAGCTGGTTATTATGTACACCTAATTTACCAGAGCTGTAAATACCACAAGTGAAGAGATCAATTCACCAAAGGTCTGTGGTTCAATGGGTTTAGCACTTGATCTTGGAAATAAAATGTGGAATAAATTAGTAAAAACCCTTCCTCTCACTGCCTTGATAATAAAAAATCTCCACAGTGGAAATGGCATTAAATGAGGTGTCTTTAATATAATTAGGTTGGTGTTAATAAACACAGTTTGATTTGCTTTATGAAAGTGTTGTAGTGATATTAATGGTGTTTAACCACATTACAACCCCTGCACAAATGACAAATTTACATTCAATATCAAATTACTTATCTTTAAAAGAAAGTAAATTAATAGGATTTCCTACTTACCAGGACATTACAAGACAATTAAAGAATATTTATAAAGTGGAGAAACAAATCATAATAGAAACAGAAATTTTCATATTAATTTTTGGAATTAGGCATTTGTATTAACTTAGAAGTTTAACAAACAAACAAATACAGGTTTAGCTATTTAAGAATTATCTCTTTTTACTGTATGAGTCACAAAAGATTATGCTATATAATTCAGCCTCTAATCTTAGAAGGACTGAGCAAATATTTACACTTAAGATAATATTAACTTATTTATATACAAGGTCATTGATAAACAATAGCTGATAGTCACAGCTAGATGAGACTTAGATTCTTAACTCTTCTTTATATCTGATAACACATGGTATTGATTTATTTATTAAATATAATTTCTTAAAGTAAGTTTCTAATCATTAAAATAGTTTTATTTTTTGATGGGAGTGATTCATAAGTTCTACGCAGTTGTGGGGTCACTACCAAGACAAATGTACAAAGTACGAAACTGTCTCAAACTATTCTCATGTTCCGCCTTGCACTCTCAATGACTTCCACTAGGCATATATCTTTTTGAGTTTTTCAGTTGTTGTTATATTGTTGCTGTTGTTGTTTTGTTGATTGTTTTTGAGACAGGCCCACACAAATACCATAGAGACTGAACTATAATGATGGTATTCTAAGCCTTCATAATGCTTTTTTTTGTATGTAAACATGCATTGTGCTTGGGCAAGTTTTTAGTGCAAAGTATTATTTATTTTAGCTTCAGTCATTTAAACATATGTATATTTAGTAATAAATGCTATGATTGAAATATAGTGTAATCATTGATGTCTCAATATGTAATGGTTTACTTTGTTTCCTGAAACCTCCCATTTTCACTTTCCTTAAAAACAGTGAATTATGAATCATTTTAAATTCCATGCTTTTTGATATTAATGTAATTCTGAATATCTTATAATTCTTAAATCTAAAGAGTATCCATATTAAGAATTATTGATTCTACTAAAGTAACTATTTCTGACTAGCCAAATTTTTGTAATTCAGAAATGCTCCAGGCACAATGCTTTCTCTAGTTTTCTATGGAATAATAGATTTTTATGTTTTATATTTTGTCCATCTAGTAGTCTTTACTTACTTACTTACTTACTTACTTACTTATTTACTTACTTATTTCGAAGCAGCCTCTTACTATGAAACTCACTGCCTTAGATATTGCAGATGTCTGCGTACCTCTGCCTCCCAAGTACACACCCACACTTGGCCTTCTAATAAAATTTTAGCCTAGACTAGAGCCTAATGAGGTTTTTTTGTCTTATGGAGTGAAACAGATTATGAAATCATTTATTTTGATAAAAAGTTCTAGATATCAATCTGTTTCTTATTGTGGTACATTTGAATTTTATTGTCAATACACCTCAGATACATGTTCTTCTGAATGGGACATAATGGCTTAAATGGTCTCCTTCCCTAAATAGTGCTCATAACTGGTAGGGAATTCACATTTGATCATATTTTATCTCTTTTATCCACTTTTATTATTTACCGGAACATTGTTTCCTTTTTGGTAATATTATTTATTTTATCTTAGTAACTTTTAAAAAATTGTATTGTTCATTTACATAATTTTAGAAGTTCATTTGATAAGTATGTCTTGAAACATATATAAAATAAAATCTACTAGTATTCTTTAATTAACTATAAAGAAATTGATGCAAAATTAATGCTTTTACCTTGAATACAAATTGTATTTTTCAGAATCAGTAAGCTAAAGATTTCTAATATTATATGTTGCTCCAATAGAGCTGTATATTCAAATAGCTGAAATGAAATTTCTAAAACAAAACAAGCAGTCAGTGTAATGAAGTATGGCTGTAATCAGTCCCACATGGGCTCATGTAGATAAGGCATTGTGTACTGACAGTCGGAGACCTCCTATTCACCAAAGTGCACATAAATGAAAATTACCTGCTAATTCATCTGTAGGGTCCTAATCAGCATTTACATGAGATCAAATATTTTCACCACGTGGTAGAAGCACGTAAAAGACCATTCACACACTGCTGATATAAGAAATACCATTTATCAAGTCAAACATTTCAAAACTTTTTTCCCATTTCTATATCATGATGGTGTTTGTGTAAGTTCGTAATTATTAAACAACTACTATCAATTTTGTGTCATCTATGAATTTAAATAATGTAAATTTTAACATGTTACTATTTGTGGGTCTCAGGGCAACAGTAATAAAAGTCAAAGAAAGCTCTATTCACAAAACTGATAAGAAGGATACTCATAAATATTATGTGAACTTGTCTATAAATTGATGTCTAGAGAGGAAATGCACAGAAACTGTTATTAGTATGTAACAAAAATAGCAAATTGTTAATTTTTTGTTTTATTTATTCATTATTTATTTATTATTTTATTTTATTTTATTTTATTTTATTTATTTATTTTTGGCTATCTGAGACAAGGTTTCTCTGTGTAGCCTTGGCTGTCATGGACTCACTTGGTATACCAGACTGGCCTCAAACTCACAGTGATCTGTCTGCTTCTGCCTCCTGAGTACTGAGATTAAAGGTGTGCACCACCATGTCCGGCCCTTATTTTACTTTCAATTTAATAATATAATTATAAATTTCCTTCATCCCTTTTCTCCATTTCAATCATATACACTTTCATACTTTCTTTAAAATCCATAGTCTCTGTTTTTATTAATTGCTATTGCATGCTTATATGCGTATGTATGTATGTATGTATGTATGTATGTATGACTACATACATATTTCTAGATACAACCTGCTCAGTATGTATAATATTAATTGTGCACATGTTTTGGGAACTAGCTTTTTGATATTGTATAACCAAGTGTCTTACTCTTCACGGAGGAAAGCTATTTACCCTGTTCCCAGCATCCTCCATTGACTGTAGTTCTTTCTGCTTGATTAAAAAGCCTTGTAGAATTTTTTTGGTACACTTTGGAAACTCAGTTGGTGGAAATGAACTGTATTCAGGTCCTCTCTGAATACTAGCTTTCACAGCACCAGGGGGCATCATGAAAATTTAGTAGGGAAAGAGGAAACCTAAAGCTCTACCTAGCTATGAATCACTGAATGACCAGCATGTCATGATCACCCTCTGGGTGTAGTGTGGCATGTATATCTTGGCAGTAACTTGCTACTCTTTAATTGGATTGAGACCCACTCCACATGATGAAAACTTTGATTCGTACTGGAGACCAACTACCTTCTAAGTGCTAATGAAGTCATGGATATTGGAGGAGAATCTACAACTCTCCTTTTAAAAAATAGCATAATTTCTAAAAATAGTCTAAAAGTGTATAGTATTCAACCCTCATCAAAGAAACTGCACTATGCCACAGATAGTGACCTCTATTGATAACCACAACCAATCAAAATGCAGAGTTGTGGAGCTTAGTCCCATCTACAAAACATGCCTACACTCAAGGTTCAGGGAACATTACAGAAGATAAGGCAGGAACATTGACAAAGGATTGTAAATTACACAAATTATTTTTAAAGACTATCTTTTGAAATTAAGGCAACTACCCTGAGCTACAATCCAAATTGATACAAATTGCAGAGTAACAAAAGAGGTAAATCAAGACACAATCACAGAGGTAGGAAAAAATTATAAATGAAATAAGAATAGACAATAGTTTATAAAACCACTTTTCTGCTTCAAAAATATAATGAGTAAAGAGGAATAGAAGGGAATCTCCAATTACCTCTCCCAGATTTCATAAGACTAGGAACATAAACAAGACAGGTGTCACTTGGTTGAGAATTTACTGTTTTACCCAAGCCACTTGTAGTTATGAGATCTTTTATGCATAATATGGTTTTTGAAATTTTTGTGTTGAATTTTCATATTTGTTAAACTTCTCCCTAACATTCTCGCTAACTACTCACATAGATTCTCTGTAGTCTAATGCAAACAAGGAAAAGAATATAGGACCTATAGGATGATCAAGAAATCACTGCAGTGATTTGCCTTCAGAGTGTAGAACCAGGAATACAGAGAACTCAGATTTCACTGAAAATCTAAAACATGTAAAGAAAGCAGCTGTTACCCATGCTTTCTGCAGTGATGCTAGCAAACAACTATTCCACTATCAGAACTGAAAACACTACATTAATTTGCCAATTCCCTAAGTAGAGAAAATCATCCATGGGTGTCTTCCATCTGTTGCAAAGGATCGAATGCCTGTCACTTTGTAGACGAGTGCACACCATCCAAGTGCAACACAAACTTACAAATCAGCTGTCAGGTAACATGAAGGCAAAGACACCAGAAAGTAAACTCTGAATAAAATTTAAAAAAATCAGAAAAATTGCTTACTGCATGCTGAGACTTAGGATTTAGCTTATTCAATAAAAACCTAAACATTATATATTGTGAACATTGTATTCTTTTAGTGTAATATATTATTTGACTGAAGGAAATTGGCCTCTATGAATTACTAAGCTTTGCCAAGCAACACATAGCATCACATCATTAGCAATACAAGAGATATAGTACTTGCTAAAAATAAAATCTCAAATTTTCAAAAATTTAAATATATATACTGACCTTAACACCTGCCAAATAAAAACTTTTAGTATTAAAATTAAATAAATGCAGGCAAGAATCTCATGCAACCAAGTCTCATGTGCTGAGTTTAATACCTTTCTGTTAGAAGAGAATAATTTCTTACTGATTGTCATATGACATCCACTTGTGAACTGTGGTGCATGTGCAAAAGTACACATGTGTACATGTGCCCACACATTCACAAAATCAATAAAAATGTATTTAAAATTTTGAGAAAATACATACTAAAATAAAGGAAGAATCAGTTCTCAGATTAGGTCTCATTAGAGAACAGCTTAAATAACACTGTGTGCACAATGTGTACTCAGTGTTATTTATTGTCTTTGAAGACATTTAGAAAATCTTCTCATTCTCAAAAGTTGTAAGATTCTCTGCTCCAGGCTGTTTACAATAAATAAGTTATACAAGTTAATTGTTAGTTGATCAAATCATGATCATGTCATTTACCAGTCTACTTTTATCACAAGAATATACATCTTAGGTGCAGCAGATAGATATGACTCTATACAAAGATAAGGTAGGATAGTTAGATAAAGTCTTCAAAAACCTCAGAGACATGAAGAATATGGCATTTAAAATGTTTTTATTATTTTAACAGTTCACTGACAATGAACAGGTTAACTCCTGGCAACACCCAGCCTACCTCAAAGAGGATGATGAACATCAAAGAACCTCCTTATGGAGATGGCTTCCAATGTGGCAAACAAGCCAATGGGAAAAAATGTCCCCCTTTCTACCACAAACAGAATTCTGTCTTAAAAAAATGAAAGCTTGGATGCAGGCAGAGCAGAGGGTCAAACTCTGCCAAGACAGTGTAAACAAGTCCTCAATTGCTCTTGCTTTATTAATATGTCTGTCAGATATATTGGTCCAGAAGGCTGAAGAAGGTGCTCCAACCTTATAGAGAGTTTTGGGTGATTATTCAGGTAGCAAACTGTCTCTGTCATCTTCTCATTTGGAAAGCTACTAACCTGCACTCCTGGCATACTTGGGTAATCAAGTGTATTCCTTTTCAAGTCTCTGATGAATTTGAAGACCAGGTAGCTTAGTTTTACAATTAAGCTTAGTCATTTAGGGGTTAAGATGATTTTAGATCTATATAGATGTTTTAAGTAGATAATGACAAGATGTGATGGAGATTAATCTACATTCAGAATTTTAGATGCACCAAGATAGGGAAGATGTTTTCTGCAAGGCTGTCAAATACAAATAGCCAAAACACTAAGAATGTAACATTTATATAATTCCTGATTGTGTCATGGTTCTTTTTGCTGTAGGTAATCAATTGTATATACTTGTAATAGTATAAATGAATATGTAAAAAATAAACATTATTTAATTTAAAAAACTGTGATAAAAAAGAAATATTAATTTAAAACATCTGCTAAGTAAAAAAAAAAATAGATTCTCTGCTCCAACAATCCATTATTTCTGAGTTAACACCTTTGTTTCTTATAATTTTCTTTCTTTTTTCTTTTTTTGTTTCCTATAATTTTCAACATTATTCTTACCAGTATTTATTTCCTGTTGAGAGCAATTTTATTTAATTTTATACAGATGTCTTAAATAATGTTTTGCCTTGGGGTTTTTAGATTTTCAATTATATTGTACTATCTACACATTAGAGCACATTGCTAAGTCATTTATTATTAATCTAAATTATTGATATAAACATTACAGTGTCTTAGAAAAGGTACCTCTCTACTCAGATAAAATGTGTGCTGCAGTTCATTGACTTAACATTTTTTTAACTTTTTTTTTTAATTAATTTATTCTTGTTACATCTCTATGGTTATCCCATCCCTTGTATCCTCCCATTCTCCCCTCCCTCCCATTTTCCCCTTATTCCCCTCCCCTATGACTGTTCCTCAGAGGGATTACCTCCCTCTGTATATGCTCATAGGGTATCAAGTCTCTTCTCAGTGACCTGCTGTCCTTCCTCTGAGTGCCTCTAGGTCTCCCCCGCCCGGGGACATAGTCAGATGTGAGGCACCAGAGTACTTGAGAAAGTCAAATCCCACTCTCCCCTCAAGTGTGGAGACTGTCTTGTCCATGGGCTAGATCAGGGTAGGGGTTTAAATTTTTCCGCCTGTATTGTCCTTGGCTAGGGCCTTAGTTTGAGCGGGACCCCATGACCCAAATCTGCCTATCATAATGTTCTACTTGTAGGTTTCTAGAACCCACTGGATCCTTCTACATTGCTATTCACCCATTGTTCTCTCATCTAGAGTCCCAATAGGATGTCCTCCCCTCGGTCTTAACATTTTTATCATTCTTATAATGATGACCCTAAAAATGTTAGTCAAAGAAATATAAGTGAACACCTGCTATTGTCAAAAAATCGAAACAAATTATGAGCACATAACAGTAAAATTTGTAATCTGTATCCCCTGTAAAATAATAATTCATTCCAACATACACCAGCACAGCATATACATTCTCATTCTGAGATTGAGATATGTGGTTGCAGTGTAGGTAATACTGGAAGAAACAAGACTAAAAACCATGATTTGAGAAAGACGAACTCATGAACCTCTATATCCAATATCTGGGTCTTGGACTATAAAGGGCTTAAAAGGCTCTGCTCGGCCATCTTTGCTGAAAGCAATGTGCATCTCTTTCTTAGGCAGGTTTCACGCTTCATTGTAGCTATCATTGGCTGATGTCTCAGAGCTACAGTCTACTCAACATCTTGAAGTCTACAGAGTAACTCAAGCTTTGGTTAGATAGATTCCCACAATGGCCTCTTAGGGCTTCTGCTCTTTTTACACTATCATATAAAAGGTAGCCCCTGCCACATATTATCTGATTTCTGTGGTTCTATGAAACCACCAAAGTGAAACATCCATGATCTCCTTACATTTGCATATTCTCCTATGTCTACAAAGACAGTACCACACTGTTGACACTGCCAGATTGGGATGGACCCTTACCCTCAAGACTACATTATCACCAGATTTTGTACACAGCTGCTTTCTAGAAGGAGAATGACAACAAAATTTTTTAAAAACCTGGACTTTCTGCTTCTGTAAGTCAAAGCTTAGGGGATATGGGGTCTTGCTCTATGGGCACCGTTCTCCTTGTGTCAATGCAGGAGGTCTTTGCTTAACGGTGCTATGCTCTTTACTAATCTTTCTTGCATCGCACACCTTGGCTGCATCATTGAACTTGCTACAGCACCTTATCTCTAAATTTCCTACTTCAGTCACTGTACCTGCTCTATTGCCGTCTAGCACTGTGAAGAGGTATCAGTAATAATCAAAGGCACACTGTTATTATATCGAATTTTTTCCTGTTGAAGAGTTAATGCAATACTTTGTGTTGTTTTGTTTTTGTTGTCTTGTTTCTTTGTTTGTTCTGTTGTTGTTTTGACACAGAGTTTTTCTCTGTAGACCAGGCTGATCTCAAAATTAGAAATCTGCCTGCCACTGCCTAACAAGTGCTGGGGTTAAAGGAGAGTGCCAATATTGCTACGTTTTAATGCATCACTTTTAAATTTAGTCTCAGGGAAGTTCTTGGACATAGGCATAAGGCATTCAGGTTCTGTGGGAAAAAAAATCAAAATAATGGCCTCTAAACAAATTTCGAAAGACCTTGTTTTCTTTTGAAACCTCCTGAGCCAAGCCTCAACAGTGATAATCACTTTCAGAAGTCTTATGTTCTATACCTCCAGTAGAATGACTCATTAAGCTGTTCTTTCAGAATTTAATTGATGTTGCAGGCTAAATTATCAAAGTCTTCCACTCTCTTTAAAACAAGCTCAGTGAACTCACAAAAGCCCATTAACTGGTACCAAGTCTATATTAGCTATTTTTAGTCATTAGAATAAAATATCACAACAAAAATAAACTTACAGATGAAAGAGTTTATTTTTGGACTATGGCTCCAGAGGGGGAGTTCATAATGAAGAGGAAAGCATGTCAACAGACAGAGGAGAGAATTGAAAGATCTGACTTATAGGCTGGAGATATGGCTCAAAGGTTAAGAGCACTGACTGTTTTACCAAAGGTCCTGAGTTCAATTCCCAGGAACCTCATGATGGCTCACAACCATCTATAATGAGATCTGGTGTCCTCTTCTGGCCTGCAGGCATACATGCAGGCAAAACACTGATATGTAATAAATAAATAAATCTTAAAAAAAAAAGAAAGAAAAAAAAGAAAGGTCTGATTTACTTCCACAAGCAGGAAGCAGAGAATGAGATGTAAGTAAAGGTATAAACCCTCAAAGTCCACTGCCAATGATGTAGTTCCTTTAAGAAGACTGGAACTTCTGTAACCTTCTTTTATACTTTCACATCTGGGAAATAAAAATTCAAATTTATAAACCTATGAGGACAGCTTTCATTCAAACCATAACAAGGAACAATGCTTACTGACAGAAGTTGTCAGAAATAATCCTACAATTGCTGCTGCTTAAATGCTGTGATATATTACTCCGGATGGAATCATGCTTGGGGAAACCTAGCTAAACGACAATGTCAATCCAAGTAAACAAACACTGAATCGAGTATACTAAGTGAAAGAGGCAAGGTCTCACAGAGCACAGTTATAGACAGAAAGAAATGCAAAGAAAGAGACAGGCAATGAGGTGTAGATTTGACACATCCCTCCAGTCCTCGGCTGAATACCCATGAATTCTTCTCTGTATAATAAAAAGCACGCTACAAAAGGATTGTTGATGACTGGGTCAGAGAGACAAAGATAAATCGAGTCAATTTGCTGCACAGTAAGCAGAGCAGTAGTTTTCTTGCAGTCTATTATGAGGTCTAGGATATAAGATTTGTGTGTTAAAAAAATTGCCATATAGAAACATTTTGGGATGATTAAGGTGCTTATTAAACTGAATGTGGTCAGTCATATTTTCACAAGAATGTAATTAGATAAAAATAAACTGTACATATAAGTATAATTTATTTCTATTGTACTTTAAGAAATTCAAATTATGCAGACCTTCCCCTCATTCTCTGTTCCCCCAGGCCTAATTTTTCAGTCTAGTCTCCAGTGATGCAACAAGTCACCAGCTGTAGCCTGATGCTCCCCACATCTCATTGGACTCCACAGATCATTCCCTCCTGCCCTCCTTCCCTACATATGTTGCTGTATCCCAGCCCTCAACTCAAGCAGACACCTCCTGATCAAATACAGTTCATAACTTCTAGAAAACTAGACAGGCTGCTGGCATAGCTCTTTTTTCTCTCTTCCTCTAGATCAAATCCCTCACTCATCCTTAGTGCTGCAACAGATAACCAGTTGCCACTTCTCTTCCCCCCTGCTCACATGTCTGGTAGATGTCACTCCTAACTTCCTTCCCCCATGCATCATTGTATCTCAGCCCTCAGTTCCACCAGGTACCCTTTGCCAAGAAAAGGCCAGGCTTGCCAGAAAACTAGGAAGACTGACCACAGACCTACTTCTTTCTTTCTCTGTACTTTTAGACCAAATCCAGCTGTCTCCCTTCCCCCAGCCCACAACCCCTGTGGATCCCACAGAAGATCATCTCCGAAACTGCCTTTTTCCTCTTCTCACAACATCCAAGCCTCTGACACTAGTAGACAGTCCCTATAAACACACCAGCTAACCAGAGCAGTAAAACAGGCAATACAGACATCACACTCTCTGAAAACAGAAACCAAGGAAGGGAACACATACCGAACAAAGGCAAGTGCCCCAAATAACACTGAGACCTGTAATCTTCCCAAACCCTAGACCCCAGTGTAAGAACACAATCAAAATAGTCAGGGCAGTATGTCTCCACTAGGGGTGAGCTATTCTACCACAGCAGGCCCGAATATTACCACATAGATGAAACACAAGAAAAAAAAAGCCCCGTAAAACAAACTAAGAGTAAATGACGAGTTCCATTAAAGAAATACAGAACAACAACAAAAACAACACACATACACACACGTGCATGCAGACACACACACACACATACACACACACACACACACACACACACACACACACACATACACACACACATACAAACGGGAAAAAAAGCAAATGAATCCCTTTTTAAAAGCCTAGAAAATACAAGCAAAATATTGAGGGAAACAAAACTAGTCATGATTTTAAAATGAAAATGGTAATAAAAGCAACAAAGAAGACACAAAGTGAGAGAATCCTGAAAATGAAAAATTTAACAATTCAGGTCTAGATAGATGTTTTAAGTTAAGAAAGATGAAATATGATAGATATTGATTTACATTGAAATTTTTACATGCACCAAGATAGGAAAGATGTTTTCTTCAGGGTTGCCAAATACAAATAGCCAAAACACTATGAATGTAACATTTATATAATTCCTGATTGTTTTGTGTTTCTTCTTGCTATATGTAGTCTATTTTATTTACATGTAGTAATAGAAATGTATATATAAAAAAGAAATATAATTAAAAATAGGAAAAAATGGAAATTCAAACAGGAACGACAGAGGCAAGTTTCACTTATAGCTCATAAGCAATGGAAGAGAGAGTCTCACACAATAAGGATACAATAGAGTAAACAGTTCAGAGAGTGTTGCTGACACAGAACATTCCGGAAATCTGGGACTCTACGAGGAACTAACCTTAAGAATAATAGAAATACCAGAAGGAAAGGAATCCCAGCTCAAAGACCAATGAAATATCTTCAACAAAATCATAGAAATTTTCTAACCTAAAGAAGGAGATGCTTATATATATTATATATACATTATATATATTATATATATAATAACCAAAACTCTGAACATACAGTACAAAAAGATAATAAAAACTACAATAAAAATACTATGTAACATAAAAAATCAGGCGTATTAGAAGTGCATGTGGAACTTTCTCCAAAATTTATCACATACTTGTATGCAAAACAAGTGTCAACAAATACATGAAAATTTATGTAACTTCCTGTATCCTATCAGACCATCATGGATTAAAGCTAGATACCAACGATACAGAAACAACAAAAGCTTATAAACTCATGGAAACTCATCAACTCTCTAGTGAATAAAAATAGAGAGAGAAATTAAAGATTTTCTACAATTCAACAACAGTGATTATTCAATATACCCAAAGTTTAGCAGCACAAATAGCCATGTTAAAAGAGAAGCTCACTGCATTAAGTACATATATATACATACACATAAACATTATATGTAAAATATAAAATGAAAGATCTCATGGTAGCAACCTAACATTATACCACCTGAAGGCTATAGGAGAAAAGAAATAAGCACACCAAATAAGAGTAGATGATAAGAAATAATCAAACTAAGGGCTGAAATGAATAAAACAGAAACCAAGAGAACAATACAAAGAAGCAAATTAACAAAAAGTTGGCTCTTTGAGATAATCCATAAGGTAAACAAGACTCTTGCAAACTAACTATAACTGAGAGAGAATATCTAAATTATTAATATAAGATACAACAAATGGGGGATATAACAACAGACACTGCATAAAACTGGAGGATCAAAAGACCACACTTTAAAAACTTTTAGTCCACAATATGTGAAAATATAAAAGAAATGAACAATTTTTTGACAGGTACCACTTACAAAAGTTAAATGAGTATCAGACAAGTTATCTACAATGATAAAGTCAACTTTAGTCCAGAGATGCATAGATTGTTCCAAATAAGAATATCTTTAAATGTAATCCACCATATAAAAAACTGAAAGAAAAAATATATGATCATCTCATTAGATGCAGAAAAGGATTTTGAAAAATATTCTATTTCACTTCATGCTAAAAATCCTGGAGACATTAGGGATACAAGGGACATGCCTAAACATAATAAAGGAAGTTTACAACAAGCGTATAGCTAATATCAAATTAATTGGAAAGAAGCAGGAAAAACTTCCAGTAAAATCAGGAACAAGACAAGCTGCTGACTCTTTCCATGGCTATCCAAGATAGTATTTGAAGTTTTAGCCATATGATAACTGAAAAATATCATTGGGATATAAATTGGAAATGAAGAAGTCAAAGTATCACTATTTGTAGATGATATCATAGTATACATAAATGATCCTTAAAATTTCACCAGGGAAATCCTACAGCTGATAAATCCTTTCATCAAAGTATTTGGATACTAGAGTAACTGAACAAAAACTAGTAGCTCTTTTATATACAAACGACAAACTGAAAAAGAAATAAAAGAGACAACAATCTTCAAAATACTCTCAGATAATATGTAATATATTGGGGGCAACTCTAACTAAGCAATTGAAAGGGTTGAATGATAAAAATATCAAGTCTTTGAAGAAAGAAAGTGAAGAAGATATCACAAAATGGAAATATTTTGGATATTTATCAATTGGTAAGATTAGCAGTAAAACTGGCTATTCTATGAGAATTCAATGTTATGCCCATCAAAAATCCAACACAGTTATTACATAACTTTAAAAAAAAACTCCCAATTTCATTAAAACAAAACAAAACAAATCAAAACATAAAGTAGGTCAAACAACCCTGAGCAATAAAAGAACTTCTAGACGTTCCATCATTCCCAATTTCAAGATGTATAACAGAGCATAGTAGTCATGACTGCAAGTTATTAGTATAAAGACAGACATGGTGTTCAATGAAATTGAACTGAAGACCAACCCAGACATGAGTCCACACACATATGAGCAATGTTTTGATAAATCATGAAGAAATACACATTGGAAAAGAGACAACGTCTTCAAAAAATTTAATGTACTTGTATATTGGCACAGGAGACAATTTTCTGAACAGAAAAACATTAGCCTAAGCTTTAGGATTAGCAATTAATAAATAAGACTTCATGAGGCAAGAGATTTTGTACAGCAATGGACATCATCAATCCAACAAATTTCCATTCTACAGAATGGGAAAAGAATTTTACCAACTCCATATCTCATATAGGATTGATATCCAAAATATATCAAGAACTCGAGAAACTATAGATCAAGAAGCCAAATAGAGTTTTAAACGGGTAATTCTAAATAAAGAACTTTCAAATGGTTGAGAAACAAAGAAATTTTAACATCCTTAGACGCCAGGGAAATGCAAATCAAAATGACTCTGTGATTCAACCTTATGCCTATATTAATGGTGAAGATTAATAACACAAGTGACAGTTTATGCTTGTGAGGATGTGGAGCAATCCACACTTCATGTAATCTTCTCCTGCTGGTGAGAAAGCAAATGTACAATCACTATGGATTTAATATGGTGGCTCCCTAAAAATTGAGAATTGTTATACCTCCAGACTCAGTTATATCAGTCATGGGGACATAGCCAAAGAATGCTCCATTCTACCACAAGGACACTTGCTCATCCATGTTCATTGTTGCTTTATTCATAATTTCCAGAAACTAAAAGCAACCTATATGTTTCCCAAGAGAAGAATGGGTAAACAAAATATTTACACAACAGACTGTTACTTAACTGTTAAAAAAATACTGCATCATGAAATTTGCAGGCAAAAAGATCCAACGATTCAACTAAAAAGAAAAAAAAATCTTGAATGAGGTAGCCCATAGCAAGGAAGACAAATTCGGTGTGTTTTCACTTATGAATGGATTTAGTCATTAAATAAATGAGAACAAAGCTACAGTCAGTAAATGCAGAGCATTTAAGTAAAAGGAAGGGGGTTGAGTGCATAGATCTGTCTGGGAAGTGGGAATAGATTATGTAGGTAGATTTGGGGTCAGTGGGAACAAAAATAGGAGAGATGCGTTTAAAAAGGAAATAGGTTAGAGTTAGAAAGTTGTGGGAGAGATGGCTAGAATTGGGGCTCATTTGGGGGTGGTGTGGGAACCTAGTGCAGTGTAATTCCTGGAATATATGAAGGGAATTCTAATTAGGGACTTCTAGCAATGGGGGCCAAGTATCCTCAATGATTTCTTGCAGCCAGGCAAGGCTTCTAATGGAGGGACTGGCTTGCATTCAATTGAGTTGTACAGTTGTTTCCTTTGACAATTGCCAGACCACCCAAGTGGACTCTTGGGGAAAAGGTTTGTTCTCTGCAAATTGACAATGCTGTTTAATTGCTGAGGACAACATTCAAACAACCCCCTGAACATTGGGAAGTCAGTCTGGTGCCTAGATGTGGCCTTCTTGCCTACGTTCTAGTCTCTTTGGTGCTCGAAGGTACCCCACAGGCTAATTAAAAAGACATATGCATATCGTTCCAGCTACAGACTGTTGACCTACAATCGGTCCTAACTGCAAAATATGCAAGGGAAATGGTGGCACAGAACTTGTAGGAAATGCCAACCAGTGTTTGATGTGATGTGAGTCCCACTCAATGACAAGGAACCCATGCTCCACACACCTTGGGTAACCAAGAATGAAGACTAGATATCCCAGAGACCTAAGGTAAAAGCCAATCATCACTGATCTTTAAAAAAATCAACAAAATGATTCACAGTGATATTCTGTTATACTTAATATACCAGTGCCGTATATTGTTTTCATCAGAGAGGCTTCCTCCAGCAGCAGATGTGAACAAATTCACAGTGATATATTACGCAAAGCAGAAGAGAGTCTAAATTGGAGGTCTCCATCAAATCCCCTCTCTTAGAGCTCAGTGAATCCTGTGAAAGCATTGTTAAAAGATTGTAAACTTAAGAGGGGATAAAGTACACCAGGAGAAATAGACCCTCAGAGCCAACTAAACAAGGTTTATCTGAGCCCACAGAGACTGAAGCAGCAGGTACAGGACTTACATGAGTATATATTATGTTATTAGCTTAGTTTTTTATGGGACTCCTGACTATGGGACAAGTGGGTTTCTGACTATTGTCTTCCCTTGGGACTCGTTCCCTCCGTTTGGGTTTCTATGTCCAAATTTAATATGAATGTTTTTGCTTCATCTTATTTTTATTTTGAATGTTTGTCTATTATCCCTTAGAAATCCATTCTTTTTTAATGAGAGAAAGGGGAGATGAGGAACTAGGTGAGTAGAGGCCGGAGAAACAATAATCAGGATATGTTGTGTGAGAAAATAATTTATTTTCAATAAAAACAATTGGACTGAAGCAGGAGGGGAGAATGTAAAAGGAGTGGAATGAATAATTTTGTTATTGGAAACAAAAGACAAACTCTGGTAAAAAATGAAAATTGAATATATATGTATCATTAATAAATCCCAATATTTGTGATAAGCAATGGAGGAGATTAATTGATTTGAAGTTCTTACTCCAAGTTCATATTATGAGTATGATAAGATGCTAGTCTTAATTATGTTGAGAAGTTGGGCACAAACTCTTCTAGAGAGACTCAGGACAGTTTCTTTCTGTTTTTTTTTTTTTTATTAATTTATTCTTGTTACATCTCAATGGTTATCCCATCCCTTGTATCCTCCCATTCTTCCCTCCCTCCCAGTTTCCTCTCACTCCCCTCCCCTATGACTGTGCCTGCCAGGGACTTCCTCCCTCTGTATATGCTCATAGGATATCAAGTCTCTTCTTGGTAACCTGCTATCCTTCCTCTGAGTGCCACCAGGTTTCCCCCTCCAGGGGACATGGTCAAATGTGAGGCACCAGAGTACTTGTGAAAGTCATACCCCACTCTCCACTCAACTGTGGATAATGTCCTGTCCATTGGCTAGATCTGGGCAGGGGTTTAAAGTTTACTGTCTGTATTGTCCTTGGCTGGTCCCATAGTTTGAGCAGGTCCCCTTGTCCCAAATCTGCCTATCATAATGTTCTACTTGTAGGTTTCTAGGACCCTCTGGGTCCTTCTACTTTGCTATTCACCCATGCTTCTCTCATCTGGAGTCCCAATAGAATGTCCTCCCCTCTGTCTCAGTTTCCTGGTAAGTGAAGGCTTTCGTGGGACATGCCCCTTAGGCTAGTATGCAGATACAAGTGAGTATATACCATTTGAGTCCTTCTGCTTCTGGGTTAACTCACTCATTATAATCATTTCTAGCTCAATCCATTTGTCCACAAATTTCGGGAATTCCTTGTTTTTAATAGCTGAGTAGTATTCCATAGTGTATATGTACCACAGTTTCTTTATCCATTATTCTACTGAGGGACACTTAGGCTGTTTCCATGGTCATTAATATCTCTCAACATCAGTGGTCTCAATTCTCCAATAAAAAGACACAGACTAACTGAATGGGTGCATAAACAAGATCCAACATTCTTCTGCATTCAAGAAACACATCTTACCCATAACGATAGGCATTACCTCAGGGTAAAAGGTTGGAAAAAATATTCCAAGCAAATGGTCACAAGACAGGCGTAGCCATTTTAATATCTAACAAAATAGACTTTCAACCAAAATTAATCAAAATGGATGCGGAATGACATTTCATACTCATCAAAGGTAAATACAGTTTCTTGAGAGTGACTTAGATGGTCACCATTCAGTGGTTAAGCAGACATAGAGTCTCTTATGCTGTAATTACACCATGCACTCAGGTATAGTAACTGCTATAACTTTAAGGGAATATTTTCACAATAATAGTAATGTATTTATATGTATATACATGTACATATATGGATAATTTTATCAGAACTATATGGAAACTTATTAGCAGCTTTGTTTTCTTAAGTAAGAAAAAAACCCAATGATGAACTTCTAAAATAGATTAGAAATTACACACAGAAAATGGGTATACCTAGAAAACCACTTTTGTATATAAACTCATATGATTGCATGACTATGTATGTTTGTGTGAGTATAGCATATGTGTGCCTGCAAGCTGATGTGTATGCATATGTGCCTAGAGGGATTAGGGGGCTAAAGACTGGCTCTCATTGTCTTTCTCAGTTACTGTCATCTTGCCTCATAGAATGAGCAAGAGTTGCTCAATTCCACTCAGATCTCACTATTTCAGCTAGTCTGCTTATTGAACTTTCGCTGGAAATTTCTATCTCTCTCACCTTGATATTAAAGGAGGGTCCCAAAGCCTCATGACTCTTCAATGGTTTCCTGGAATTTGAACTCTAGTCCTGAGTCTTGCGTAGCAAACCTCTTACTTTCTTAGTTAATCTCCTCAGCCCTAAAAAGACTTTAATGCTCATACCCTCTTCAATAAACAGAATACTTTATTTTGATAAATATTAGAAATAATCATATGTTGATGATGTAATATTTATAGTGTAGTTTATGGAAAGCCATGGTAAACATTCAAACCAGCAAAAAGATACAGCCAGAAATATATGCAAGATTTTATTCTCTGAGCCTTGAGTGAGTGAAAATTGTAAACAAAACAGAAAAGTTAATTGATACCATCATTCTGTTTCCTGTGTCCTTGATTTGGCAGCTTCTTACAATAATTCTGCTCTCAATTATGAGCTTTCCCTGTATACATTCAACTACATTTCTCTATATTTTACACTAGCCTCCTGATATTGCTCCCTAACCATCTCAGTCTGGAGAATATTTGCAAATATATCAAGAGTTTCCCCACCTGTTTTTAAACTGCATTGCTATAAGCAATAAATTACGTGCATTGTTTTATTCATACATGACTGCATGGCTATTCAAAGACCTTGGCAGCACTTTACAGTTATAAAGGAATCAACATAGGCCCCAGATTTTCAGGCACTATTTCTTCTAACTGTCACTAAAGGATGCCAAGAAGAGGACAGCATGTACATTATACAACATGAAATATAAACTTATTTCATGTTAACTCTTTGGGGTTGTATAAAATATGAAAGTCCTTGATGAGAGGATTGGGATTAAAAAGAACCAGTACTTTTATAAACATTTGTGTATGTTTCTCTTTCTAAACAGATATACACAGTATTTAGAATTGTGTCATTTTTCCTGACAGAAAAGGAATGATATTTATAGCTGGGTGTGGCGGTGCATGCTTTTAAACCCATCACTCTGGACACAGAGGCAAGTGGATCTCTTTGAACTTGAGGCTTCACTGGCCTACAAAGCAAGTCTGGGACAGCCAAGGCTACACATAGAAACCCTATCTAGAAAAACTTAAAAACAAAGACAAAAACAAACAAACAAACAACAACAACAACAAACTTTCACAGGTACCGCAACAATGTTGTCTGGAGGTATTAAAGCTCTAGAATGTGATGCCTCTTTTACAATTAGTCTTTATCGGACTATTAATTTCCTTAAAGTTAACATTGAAATTATATTTGTTCTTGTACGTGTAAGAAAAGGGAAAGGGTCTTTAGAATTAATGCTACTGAAAAATATCATCTCAGTCGTTCACACCAGCAAACTCAAACATTTATCATTCTTTTACAGCAGCTAATGTGCATTTTTGTCCTTCTCTGCAATCATTGGACTACCGGAAATTCTACATATTAGGAACATAAAAAGTACATTAAATCATTTTGATAAGAAAAATAGGAGATTGATATTTGTCAAATTAAACCAAGACTGTAATTCCCATTACTCTCAAATATCCACAGTATGAAACATGTACAAAATTTGATTAAAGATGATGAGCTATTGAAGTTAAAATTATTGTACATTGCAATTATACAGTTTTGGCATGCATATGAAGGAAAGATGCATAACATTAGGCATTTTCCCGTTTTAAATGATATTTGAACAAATATAGCAATGGCTCAATTAGTAACTTATTTTTATATGGATTTTTAAAAACATGAACTGATTTTATTTGATACAATGTAATACAAATGATATTGAAAATAAATATAGCTCTTCTCTAAGAAGACTAATTAATTTCCATGTGAAAGTCATTATGCTGAGTGGGAAGAAGTGATTTAGTTGATGTCTCAGGGAACATTGTCATTTCTGGACTGGGTTCCATTATTCTAAAGCACTATCTAAACAGATGGACCTCATTGCCCTTTATTCATATTACATTAGTCAGTGTCCAAACCGAAAAATATTGAAGTATAATGTTCCCATCTGTTTCAAATAGCCAGTAGATTTTATTAATGAAAAGTATGATGTGACTTTGGGAATAATATAGATATTAGAAAGTTTCCAAGGAGAATATTACCAGCTCAAGACTGAATTATTACCAATGATTAATAGTATTTTATTTTGAGAATATGCTTAAAATTTCTGCTTAATGCATTATTCTTTGGATTTTTTGAACTTTTCTTTTAATACATTGAAATGAGGAAGTATTTCCTAAACCCTGGGACTATGCCAGTGAAAAATGACTATTAGGTGTAACTAAATTATACCTCCTCTTGTGCCCACATCGTCAGTAAAAAGTTCATTCAGTTGTTCCATTTAGTAATAAATACATTGATATGAAATGTACTTACTGCCCAATAGTAAAGTCTTACAGATATTTACCACACTTAAGTTAAATTCCAGTTTTTTTTCTGTAGTGAGTAGAAATGAATAGGACTCATTTGTATAGTGGATCCAAAGTATAAAGAACTCCACATCTCCTACCGGTCCATATCAAATCTTTCATGTGGAAGAAACAAATAGATTTTTTTGTTACTTACAACTAATCATTCTATTATAGTCTAGTAGTCATTGATGATTAATGTGGGAGCACCCAGCCCACTATGGCATTACCAATCCTGGGCATGTGGTCCTGGATTGTAGAAGAAACTGAACAACTTACAAGGAGCCAGCCAGTAAGTAGCATTCCTTCACAGTCTCTACTTCAAATTACCACCTTTAGGTTTCTGCTTTGAGTTGTTGTCTTGGCTTCCTTGAATGACTTACTGAAACCTAAAATTTAAAAAGATCCTTCCACCCCAAGTATCTTTTGGTCTGTGTTTTATCAATTATAGCAATAGAAGTACAAGCTAGGACAATGAGTGTCGGGCTATCAAGGCCCCACTCCTATCTGAGAACACATGGTTACTGGAGAAAGAGTAGTCATTTATTTTAGGAGTGTGCAGGTTCCCTATAAATACTTTATAGTCCTGTCAACATAAACATATGGACAAAGCTAACTAGATTTATTGAATTTTAAATGAGTACATGAGTCTTTTAGAAGACACGATATGGGGGTGGTGAATGATGTGTTGAGGAAATCCTGGGAGATGCTGAAGGGGACAAGTGGAACGTAAATGTGATCAAAGGGCCCTGTAGAAACATAGGAAAAGTTATAAGTTATTTATTATCTCTTAAAAATCTGGAGAAGCCAAAAGAAGCAAACAAAAATCCAAAGCTGTGACCCAGAATAAGATAGACCATGTGCAAGTGAGAGAAAAAAAATCAGTATCATTTCCAATATTTTATTTCTGAATTTCAGATTACTTTTTATCAAAATAAAATGTAATATGTCAAAACAAGAACCATCACATCAAAATTAAATGAGGCAAAACTAGAGAAGGAAAAGAACCCAAAGAGAAATCAGAAGAACCGGCGATCCACTCATTCGCACAATCAGGAGTCCCATAAGAACACTAAACTGAAAGCTATAATACATATGCAAAGGGCCTAGAGAAGATCCACATGGTCACCTTCATCTTGCTGCATCAGTCTCTGTGAGTTTAGTGAATGGATAAATAAAATGTGGTACATTTACAAAATGGAGTATTACTCAATCCTTAAAAAAGGACAATACAGGCCATCAATTTCAAACCTCTACCCAGATCTAACCAATGGACCGGACATTATCCACAGTTGAGTGGAGAGTGGGGTATGACTTTCTCACGTACTCTGGTGCCTCACATTTGACCATGTCCCCTGGAGGGGGAGACCTGGTGGCACTCAGAGGAAGGACAGCAGGTTACCAAGAAGAGACTTGATACCCTATGAGCATATACAGGGGGAGGAGGTCCCCCTCAGTCACAGTCATAGGGGAGGGGAGTAAGGGGAAAATGGGAAGGAGGGAGGAATGGGGGGTTACAAGGGATGGGATAACCATTGAGATGTAACAAGAATAAATTAATAATAAAAATTTTTTTAAATGGCATCATGAAATTAGCAGAAAGATAGATGAAACTATGTACAAAATCATCCTGAATGTAGTAACATAGACATGAATGATAAACAATCTGTTCTCTTATATGTGGATTTAGCCATTAATGGTAACCAAGCTACAATCCATATAACCACAGAATTCACATAGAGAGGAATGAATTAGGGGGAACACATGGTTCTTCCTGGGAGGGAGAAATAGAATAAATTTTATGAGTGGGTTGGGAGCTGAGGAAAGGGACTAGAATGGGAAGATCAAGTTGGGATGGGGAAGAGAGAAGGGATTGAGGGGGGTGTGCAAGGAGAGACAACTAGAAATGAGACGCATTGGGGGAGAGGTAAGGAAACCAGGAGCAATGGGAAGTTCCTTTAAATATATGTAGGAAATTCTAATTAAGTTTCCAAATAATGAGGGAGATGAGTTCCAACAGGACATACCTTGTCACCAAAGGAAGCTTCTACTACCAGTATCTCAGGTTAATTTTTATTTCAATACAAGTCTATATTCATATGAGGTTATAATAAATAATAATGACAAAGTTTCAATAACAATTTTTTTTCAGTTTTCTCTACTAATAGCAGCATGTCAAACTAGAGGACACTACCAAAATAAGATAATAACTAAACAGCGTAACAGTATAAATCAATTCAATTAACACAAGATTTCTTTTCACCATTTGTTAACCTTGTTTGTGTGGGGGAGGATCAAGCAGGTGTTTCACATGCTAGAGAAGCATTCCACCATGCTGCTTCCTCCTGAGCCACTGGCTTCTTGCAAGGTCTCTCATTGTAGCCCAGCCTGTCCTTGAACTCACAATCCTCTGGCTTCAGCATCCTTAGCATTATGATTACAGGTTTGGGTTACCATGTTTGTGGTTGTTCCTTTAGATCAGTTAGAAACACATTCCTACTTGCTGGCAAGCTGTTCTCTTTATTTTTATTTTTATTTTTATTTTATTATTTATTTTTTATTTATTTCTCAAATTTTATGAAAACTATTTCATACACAGCCTAACAGTTTTTGTTTAACCCCAGTTTTCCTCTCAGCATGATTATATCGATCCCACCTAAGTTGTTACTTTCTAATAATATTTTGTTGTGTTGTGTAGTATTACATTGTATACATGTCCCACAGTTTATTGAACAGTCACTTATTGAGAGAATCTGACTTTCCCAAGTTTTGTTACTGTGGATAGAGATAAAGTGCATATGTGTGGATTTTTACACAAATTCCCACTCTCCTGAGTTAAAGGCTCAGAGTTTGTGATTTAAAATTTAAAGTAAAGATTGGAAAGTCTTCTAGATTTGTTGTTCCATTTTCCAGTCCAGTCACAGAGGTGGCACGCTGTACTGCCTCCACAGCACTGGTTTTTTGTTTTTGTTTTTGTTTTGTTTGTCGTAGTTTGCTGGATTTTTTAATTTAAATAATTTATTCACATTATATCCCAATTCTTATCCTCTTGCTTGTATTTTCCCCTAAGTTTTAATTTTAACTGTTCTTAAAAGGGTGCAGTGGGAGCACATTCTACCTTATTGTTGCTTGTCCTTGTGATACCTTTGCATATGCCTTTGTGATGTGTTTTTGTTTCCACACAGGCAGGTTCTGCAAGCTATTTTTCTCATGTTCTAGTTGGATTATTTTTATGATCAGATGTGGGAATTTAAATTTTTCCTGAACCTGTTTTGATGAACATGTAAACATTTTCTCAGTCTGTACCCTGTTTTTGAATATTTTTATTGGCTTTCAAACAAAAATTTTCAAAAGAATTAATTGTAGGAATTTTCAGATTTCTCCTTGATCTGTTATATCAAATGACCCTTCATTACTCATTTCTGCAATCAAAGAGAACTTGTTTCCTAGGCATAACTCTTCAAGATATCTTCCCATATATTTTTTTCTGAAAATTGAAATCTTTTACACATAACTGGAAAATACATTAGTAATTAGTTTTTCACACAAATCAATGTTTATCAATGAGTATATAGTTACACCAGATCTACCTAGTGAGAATGCTCTACCTCTGAGTGGCATGTATGTGTTCACTGGTGACTCTTTGACTGTTGACTGTATGTTTGTACTTCTATTTCTGCATTTGTGTTCCAGTTCTCCTTTTGTCCCATGCATATAAATGTCTCCAATACGTAAATTCTAAACATGAACATTCCAAGGGATACATTGACTCTGAGATGGATCCTCTATGTGCAAGCATTCACCTGATCCAAAAGGACAGAGAAGAAACAGCATGTTTACTCTGTCATCAGGATTAAAGTCACAGGACTATCATGTATGATTTTGGGTTTTCCTCCACCATCAAAGTCACAGATTAGGTTCCTAGTAGTATAAATGACAATGTTACGACACAGATTCAGCAATTATTCTTAAACAGGGTTTTAAAATGAGATAACATTTCAAATCCCTCATCACTAGAACACAGTAGATACAACATAATTTAAATAATAACATATAAAATAATTATCTATTAGTAAATGAAGCAAATGGATTTATTATGTATTTAATTTTGAGCTGAGCAGGCACAGAAGTATAGGAAGCAGAAACAATTTAATATGTTGGGATAGGGAAGTCTGTCGCTGCAAACATTCCTTCATGATATCCTCCTAAATGCTAATATAAACCCTATCCCATCATTACTCATTCACATTTAAATTTTAAATTTTAGCTCTAAATTTTAATCTCATGAACTATTTTTCCTAAAGCTCATCTCAGCTCATCTTTACAACATGCATAAGTTGGACAGGATATTATGTTTCAAAGGAGCAGAATTAGTTCCACACTGCTTAAATAACATACTTGAAATGAAATGATCCACAAATCCTTTCCTAATCCTACAGAGAAATGAATCCCAGTTCTTTAACATGTGGATAGTACAAAGAAACTGTTAATAGACTTTGCACAGTATGTTCCTTCAAAAAGGTAATACTGAAACCTTTCATCTCAATTTGAAGAAACTGGATTTTCATCTCGCCTGGTCAACACTTTGACACCCAGTTACGTGAGGTTTCAAGAGAGGTCATTAATCATATATAGTCTGTGAATTATTTTAAGCATATTATTGTTTGAATTGTGCAAAGTGATTCTCCATTGCAATCATTCAAAATGTAGCTCAATACATCCTTATTGAAATTATCTTTTGTGTGCCTTTTAAACATATGAAAGGAATTAATAAAAATTTGAATTTGTTGAAGAAATTGAATCCATATCATTCCCCCAGGCAATTTTATAAGCCTAAAATGCACTGGATAAAGGCAGAGACTGTTCTTAGTCTCAGAGCATTTACCTCCTAGCAAGAAGCCATCAGCAGCCTTGCCTGCAATTATCTCTTTGTGGGAGTTGTCTTTAATACAACTTCAGTCTTTGCACAACTGCCTTAATTTAAGGTCTCTTCTGTCTTGTACTTTTCTGAATAGACTGCCTGCCCACAATCATTCTGGTGCATGATTCAACCTGCAGACTCTCACTAGTCATCTTCATGTAACTAAAACAGATATGTATATCCTAAGACAGAATAATGTCCAAAGATGTAGTTGAATCTATACATAACCAATTTACATTTCAAATTACTTTATAATTTTCATAAAAATGATATTATACCAATAGATTAGGAAAGCATAAATTTCTATTAATCTAAAAATTACTTTAGTGAATTATAATGATAACAATAGCTAACATTTATGCAGTTTACTGTGCACAAGATACTGTTCAAGTATTTGGAAAGATTCACTATTATTATTATTATTATTATTATTATTATTATTATTATTACTACTATTACTACTAATAGTAGTAGTACTAGTATTAAAACACTGTTCACAAGAGAGTCCACATTATTATTAGTGGCAACCGTAACAGAAAAAGTAACATTTTCTGAAGTTCATAGAAAAGAGAATATATAAAAGACAGTTGGCCTAGAATAATGGCTACACAGATTAGTAGATTATATGGTCATTTTCTTTGTTGTTGCCAATTTATGTTACCCTGGCATTAAATCCTCTTACATACACATACAGAGACACATACACATATTGTCATAGTAAAGCATCACTACATATTATTAAGAAACTCAACTTCAATCCTAAAAAGAAATGCAGGTGACATTGTACTCTTGTGATTATTGTTGCTATTGAGGATATTAAGATTTCTGTTTATTAGGCTGGTAAAATTATATAAATCTTATTCAATTATGACAACTATCTCTTATTATTTAACTTTGGTGTAGGAATACTGTATTTTTCAATCACATTAAACAATCTTTTTTTCCTCCCTCTTAGCATGAGAAATTGTTCCAGTCACCCTGGAATAACTCAGTAAAATCTTCAGTCAGAACTGTGGTGGGCATCTCATAGCATCATTGTGATCTGACATTTCTATACGAACCAAACTTGATTTATTTGTCTCCCTTTTTTTTTCTTCAAAAAGCAGAAACCCAGCCAACCTATTAGCATTTGTTACTTCATTGGACTTACCACTCAGCCTTCTCTATGTCTCAGGAATGTTTCCAAAGAATGCAGATTAGTCATGGTGTATGTTTCCATCCATCCTGGTCTCCACTTGGAGATGACTCTTTTTATCTTCTTAAAAGAGATCTAATTATCTTAACAGCATTACCAACCCATAATTATTCAAGCAACTCTATCTTTGTCTTCCCACAGAACTTTTTATTTTGTTAATTAACAACTTCCTTTTAACACAGAGGATTGTAATCATCCCTAGTGTCCTTCTCAATAACAGGAATAGGGTCTCTTCCAGACAAGATGCGTTTCTAATTCATTTAAGTAGCTTGGTTCTTATTGTAGCATCTGGATAATTATAACTTTATAAATATTGGACTCATCTATTCATTAGTGTTTACCTAATTAAATAGTAATAAATATAAAATTTTCAACAGCCATGATGCCGAACATAAATCAGGTATTTATTTTGAAGTTTAGATTTTTGAGTTCTTTTAATATTCTATTCCATTTAATATATATATTTTAAGTCAAAGAATTAGATAAGCAAAATAATAAGATGACATGATTTGTATAGGGTGCCACCACATTTTGTTTCACTAAAGACACAGCATCAGTCATGCTGACTCCTTAGTTAAAATTTTCCCGTGTAAATATCCCCAGGGAATTAAAACAACTTGATTAACACCTCCTGAGAGGAAAGTATTGAAACATCAGAAAAGAAAATCTCCTGGGAATATTTCCTTTTTTAATCACTACCCTCTCATGAATTATTACCTAAGTAGATAAAGGAAATATTTGATTAGAGGTAGCTTATATGTTTTGAAAAATAATAGATCTTCCAAGTATATTTGTTATATATGGAATTGTTATAAGGGAGTGGATAGAAATTTATATGGAATTGTTATAAGGGAGTGGATAGAAATTTATTTTATTGTAAAAATAGGCTACTAGACAGGATTATTTCTGGATTGATGTTATGATTATTATTTCTATATACATTATTTTTCTTCGTAGTTAAGATACCTATTAGGACATTGTAAATTTGAAAGCCCAGAAAATAATGCATTGAGGAAAGTTTAATTTTTAAACATCCTTGAAGATCTGACAATGGTACAATGCAATGCTATTTGTTTGTTCTGACTAAAACCTTCATCTGGTTGGGACAGGGAAGTGATGTCCTCAAAGATGTCCTTAAAGAGCTCTGAGAAGAAGTAATGTCCGAAGGGCAAGGCTAAAGTAGTATTTAGGGAAATAGGCAGAGTGCTACAGAATGTTCTAGAGATTGTTGTGTTTCCTAAATGTCCAGCTTTAAAATCCCTAGTGTTTAGATCTAGAATGTTAAAGTATACAATTTAGGTATGACATATCTACAGCTTGTTTCTAGAGTGTCCTCAAAGTTTCATGTGTGGTGTGTTTTTGGCTTGGAGCTATCCTGAGGTGGTAAAAACTTGTGACAGCTAGGCATAGAGTGAGGAATTCAGGTCATGGAAGGTGTGCTTGGAATCCTTTTTTAGTTTCCAGGTGCCATACAATTAGGAGGTTCGTTCTGACGTATGCTCATTATCAAGCGGTTCCATGCTCTGATGTGAGAAACTTGTTCCCGGAAAAGGGGGTGTAACTACCAAAGGACTTTATATCAGGTTTGAGGGTTTGAGGGTCAGGCTGAGACTAGTTGCTTTCAGAGTTTTAGGTAATGGTGTAAACCTTTTTTTTTTTTTTTTGGTTTTTCGAGACAAGATTTCTCTTTTCTCTGTTTAGCCTTGGCTGTCCTGGACTTGCTTTGTAGACCAGGCTGGCCTCTAACTCACAGTGATTCTCCTGCCTCTGCCTCCCGAATGCTGGGATTAAAGGCGTGCACCACCACGCCTGACCTATAAACCCTTTATATTGTATGGGAATACTTTAAACTTTACGTAAGGTTCAAGCCTGCAGAATAAAACATATAGCTGGCCTGGTCACAGACTTATTACGACATTCTGTCTTTCTCAACTGGGATAAGGAAAACAGCAAGAACATCCTGGGACTGCATAAAAAATTAAATGTCAGTGAGAGATGCCTGGATGGGGGGACTTGGAGGACGACGTAAAAAATCTAGTGCAATGGAAACTTCCTGGAATTCACGAAGAAGACCCTAGCCAAGACTACTAGTAATGAGGGTTATGGAGGGAGCCTGAACGGGTCATTTTCTGTAACCAGGCATGGCTTCCATAGGTAGGACGAGGTCATCAAACCCAGCCATAAAACTTTCAAATTACAATTTGTCCTATCTGAAAGTTGTGGTAGGGTAAAGGTGACATAAAATTTGTGGTTGTGGCCTTTCAATGACTGACCCAACTTGAAGCCACACCAGGGCTTGCACTGCCTGGATGTCCAGGAACCAGAGGCTGTGATAGAACCAAATGCAACTAGCATAAATCAATGAAGTGATTCCTAATGATGTTCTGTTACACATAGACTGGAGCCTAGCCCAGTTGTCATCAGAGAGGCTTTATCCAACAAGTGATAGGAGCACATGGATGGACCTACAGACAAACATTAAGCCGAATCAGGGAACACTGTGGGAGATGGGGAAGAAGAATTGTAGGAGCCTGAGTGGTCCAAGATACCACAAGAACACGGTCTACAGAATCAACTAAGGAGCCTCATCGAGACTCACAGAGACTGAAGTGGCAATCACAGAGCCTGTACATGTCTGACCTAGGTCCTCCGCACAGAGGTTATGGTTGTATATCTTGATGTTCTTGTGGGAATTCTCACAATAGGAATGGTGGTGTCTTTGATGCTTTTGTCTCTTTTTGGCCCCCTTTTCCTACTGTTGGGTTTCCTGTGCAGCCTTGATAAAAAGGTATGATAGCCCTTTGAGTCTATACACACACACACACACACACACACACACACATACATACATATTCATTTCTTTATTTATAGAAACTTCACAAGTGCACTGAGGATAGCTACTGCTATCACCAGATTTACATTATCTCCTTTAATTCAGTTTTTAACAATAATTATGTGAAAAATGACATGGAATTTTCTATTCTTGCCTTCTAAAGAAGAGAACTATAAAACTTAAAGGTTAAAGCAGTTTACCTAAGGTAATATTGCTAAAGTAGTCTGAATGTAAGAGAAACTTGAGATATTTGAGCATGACCTATTCTAAAAATCAATGAACGTACATGTATTAGCATTATTTCTACTCAAAGTAACATATTTAAACTGTCTAAGCAATAAAAGACTACAATAAAGATGATTTATTCTGTTCTCATCTGGATCTTCCTTTCTCATCATTTGCAGCATCTTGAAATAAAAATGTTTCAGTTCACAGCGATGGAAAGCACTCTTTCTCTGTGTCAGCAGCCATTGTCGGCAACAGCCCCAGTCAGCCTTGGTAGGTCTTTACGGTAACAGCATTACCTATTCCATAGCTTCTAATCCAAGACTTCTGGAGGCTGCACCTGCAGACAATGTCTCCCTGGTAGTTTTCTCAGAATGTCTGTTACTACACAGGGCATTCTGGAATTAGCTCTTTGCCCCTGTGTGCCAAGCACTAACAGCCATAGCAAAGCGCGATAAGTCATAATACAGTGTAACTCCTGATACCAAGCGCTAGGAAATTTGACTCTGGTGAGAAGCTAGTGGGAAAAGAATAAACCAAACCAAACGAAAAATAAAATCTAAAAGCAGAAAACGTCATCATTGGACAAGTCTCTTTGAAGTTGTCCACAGATAGAAAATGAAAATAAATAGTGGAGGACAGAAAAACGGAAAAAGAAAAAGACATGCTAAGAGCACTAGGACATCTGACAAAGAAATGAAAGTGAGATTGGAGGTCCTGAAAAAAGACAAGGCGAGATTCTTCATGAACAAATCATCAAGCTTTATCTTAGAGCAGCGATGCTTGGCCTTGATAAAGACAGTAGTGTTACTCATACTCAGTATACCAACACAAAGGTGTTAGGGAAAAGGTAGATGAAATATTATAAAAACAAGGGTTAGGCACAAGGTTATTGTTGTGTAGTTTAAATTCCAATTTCCTGTCTAAATGTTGTATAAACTCTGCTCCCCAATTGTCCCCCATTATGTCAATAAAGCAGCTTACATCCAATTAATTAGCGGGGGAAGGAATAGAAGTAGACCTCCAGCCAGGGCAGGAGGAGTCAGGGGGAGCAGCCGGAGAAGGAGCCACAGGCAGAGCAAAGCAAGCTGAGGAGGAAGGAGCTGGGGCTGAGGAAAGCTACACTAGGTGCAAGTGTGGCTGGGATGTTTGCAGGGAGTGAGACAAAATAGCATAAAGAGTTAAGAACAGACTTAAACTGCTCAGATTGTGTTGTGAAGCCTTGTGCTATAAAAGACTTTCAACGATTTGTGTGATAGCTGGTTTAACAAATAAATTAAGGCCAGGTGTGGTGGTGCATGCCTTTAATCCCAGCACTAGGGAGGCAGAGGCAGGCGGATCCATGTGAGTTCAAGGCCAGCCTGGTCTGCAAAGTGAGTCCAGGACAGCCAAGGCAACACAGAGAAACCTTGTCTCTAAAAATCAAAACTAACCAACCAAACAACCAAACAACAACAACAGCAAAAGAGAAATAAGCAGAATAAGAGAGGTAAGCACTGTTTTATAAAAATAATTTCAACAATTGGTGCTCAAATTTACAGTACTCTATCAAGAACATGTAAAACTACAGAACAGTTTCTTCCTTCAAAAAGAGAAGAACCACAGTTTCTACGGCAGGAGCTCACAGCCACCTGACTAGACAGACCCCCAACAGAGCAGCAAGGCCTTCAGCTGGGTGAATAAAAACAAAAAAACTTACATAGGAACCCCAGAGAGGCAAAGGAGAAGCAACAAACAGTGTCTCTCAGACTTTCCTAACAATGACAGGACGCTAAAGCCCTTTCAGAAGGGTCTCTTGCAGGCATGTCTCCTGCAGGCCAGAGGAGCAAACACTTCTGTGGACCCAGTAACTTCCCAGAGTCGGGGAGGAGTGAAGATCCCTTGAGGGAGGCAGAAAAAAGGCCTTTCCTGGAAGTAGGAGCCAGAGACAGACTGAAACGCCTCAAGCCTCTGAACTCGGAAGGTTTATATAAGGCTTATTTAAAACATATGCCTTCTTCTTGAGTCTCTGAAGGAGTTGAAGACTAGATAGTTATAATCTCATAGTTAAACTGAAATTCTTTAGGATGATAGAAATTGGTAGATAGTAAAGTACTTTATATATATGTAAATCTTACCTAAAAATTTTCATAATTGTTATATTACATATACTTTGCTATTGTAAGAAAAGTAGCCTGTAGGCATAAGGTTGTTGGGTTGTTTAAATTCCGATTTCCTGTCTAAATTTCGTGTAAATTCTGCTCCCTTGTTATGCCAATAAAGCAGCTTACAACCAATCTATGAGCAGGGCAGAGAATAGGCCTGGACTTCTGTCAGCCAGGGGAGGAGGAGTCAGGGGGAGCAGCCAGAGAAGGAGCCACAGGCAGAGCAAAGCAAGCTGAGGAGGAAGGAGCTGGGGCTGAGGAAAGCTACACTAGTGCAAATATGGTTGGGATGTTTGCAGGGAGTGAGACAAAATAGCATAAAGAGTTAAGAACAGACTTAAACTGCTCAGATTGTGTTGTGAAGCCTTGTATTATAAAAGAGTCTCCATTATTTGTGTGAAAGGTGGGTTAAGATATAAGCTAAGAGAAACACACACTGTTTCATTTAAATAATTTCAACAACAAGGTGTCTACCTGACTCTAATTTCATGGAGAATCCATAGACCAGGAGCACCTGTTAAACTGAATCAGCCTGAGATTGAAGCCACAGACAGACACACATAAACCTTGCAGTCAATAGAGATCGTGGTGTACGTCTTTGGATACTTAGTTCCTAAGACTGATTCAAGGTTAGGAGACTAGTTCATTTGTCTTTCCCATTTACATATTCCCACAAGATGGTTGCAAGTGACAGACAGCACGTTTACATCATTATTTTATTGTTTTGTTTTTTAAAGACTATCTAAACATCTAGTAATGATTTTAGAACAGACTTGTGTGTATATTGATGAAATATCCATGTATCTTCACATTTGTTCATGCTTCAGGACAAATAATATCAATGGTTTCTTTAGAATTTATATGCCTTCAAATTTGAGGTAGTATCTTGAAGCCAGAATACAATGGTCAGCTTTTTAATCTCTACCAAAAATTAGCTTTTAATCAATATATACAACATTTATATTGAATGGCTTCCTTGATGTATTAGTATTTCAGTTGCCCTTTGTTGTGCCTTCCTGTTGCCTTTTCCTGACTTATTCTGTATGACCTAATAGTGTAGTATCCAGTGACAGCAATTCATCTCAACTTTCCTTCCAATGAGAACTCTAAGTTGTCCTTGTATTACAGAAAGACATTTTTAAAAGAATTTAGTATTCCAGTGCATATCCTTCAAATATCCTATTTAAGCATCTATGGTCTTTAATAACTGTTTGCCCATGAAAATGCCATATTTTTCCTTTACTTTTTCAAGAAATCTCTTTTACTCTATAAGCTAAATAGTATTCTCATTATTATTTCATGAAGATTTTTCTGTGTGGCTTTCATTTACCTTCTCAAACCTAAAGATTTTTATTTTTATGTATAAAGGTTTAAATTTTTAAATGTAGGAAATGTTTATAATTTCTTATTAGGAATACTTTCAGTTTGTGATTTTATTTCTGTTACTTTGTTTTAGAATTCAAGTTATATAACTCTTAGCATTTGGCTTTATTGACTGCAACACAAGTATTTCTCTTGGCCTGGTTTCCCATCCAATCCCACAATTCTGGCATCTCTAATATCCCCGTTCTCTAAAACAATCCAGGCTTCTACTTCACAATTTCACATAATGTCCTATCTGGGACTCCATACAGGGAAACCCTGACGTGTGCTGGGCCTCAGTCATTTTTCTTGGCCACAGAGGGAGATTCTCCAATCCCTTTCTTGTTTTATATTTTTGTCTCCAAAGCCATATCACTTAGCTGAAGTTTCCTAGTTCTACTGCTTGATGGAGCCGGAACTTGCCCCCAATGTACATTCAGTTACATTTACATCAACATTCTATTGTCACTGCTTTCCTTCACTGTTGAAGCTTTGTCTTAATTCTTTTTCATAAGTTTTGGAAACAAATGGGCGAGGTCTTGCCCTGGCTTCACAATCCCCTTTTTTCATTTATCATCAGCCTTTCTTTTTTTTTTTATTAATTTATTCTTGTTACATCTCTATGGTTATCCCATCCCTTGTATCCTCCCATTCTCCCCTCCCTCCCTCCCATTTTCCCCTTATTCCCCTCCCCTATGACTGTTCCTCAGAGGGATTACCTCCCTCTGTATATGCTCATAGGGTATCAAGTCTCTTCTTGGTGACCTGCTGTCCTTCCTCTGAGTGCCACTAGGTCTCCCCCACCAGGGGACATAGTCAAATGTGAGGCACCAGAGTACATGAGAAAGTCAAATCCCTCTCTCCACTCAAGTGTGGAGACTGTCCTCTCCATGGGCTAGATCTCGGTAGGGGTTTAAATTTTACCACCTGTATTGTCCTTGGCTAGTGCCTTAGTTTGAGTGGGACCCCTTGACCCAAATCTGCCTATCATAATGTTCTTTCTTTTAAAACATTTATCACCTCAAGCACTGAAAATAGCTCCATTCCATTTTCTGATACTTCTTTTCACCTCTATACTTTATATTTCCCTTTGTCCTTTTTGTTCCTTTTCATTGCAGATCTGCCTAAAAATGATTCCTAATAACTACATGATATACTCAGTATGAAGATACTTTGGAATATCCTATGCCAATGCCTTTAATTCAAAACATTCATTGTAGCCTCTTGCAGTCTTTTGTTTGTTTGTTTGTTTTTTGACAAGGGCAAAAAGCAGCCATGTTCTTGGCCAAAATATCACAAGAACAGTCTCTAGGATATTTATTACTGTTCTCTCCCACAGAAAACTCTAGAGCTGGGCTTATAATGTACATTGTTCTCAGCACTACTGTCTTCCATGTTCCTACTAAGATGTCCCATTTAGCTCCTCTTAAAGTGTCCAACTACCTTTCTAGTGCAGAGTCATAACGCCCATATTCTGCCAACCAGTAGTATGATCAGGCCTGTCCCTACATTACTCCAGTCCATGGTACCAACTTCTGACTTAATCACTGTTATATTGCAGTGAAGAGACAACATGTCCAACAGCAAATGTTAAAAATATCATTTAGTTAACGAATTGTTTACAGTTTTAGTGGGTCAGTCATCTCCATCATAGCAGAGAGCTTGGAAGCAAAATGGTGCTGGAGCAGTAGCTATGTAGCTGCATCATGAACTTCAAGCAGAAAAAGAGACACTGGGCTTGGCATAGGCTTTTGAAACCTTATATCCACTCCCAGTGATACAGTAAGGCTATGCTGCCTAATCTTTCTCATTCTTTCAAACTCCCCAGTAATAAAAATTCAAATACAAGGGGAGATATGGAGGCCATCTATTTCAAACCACCAAGCCATTTGAGTTAAGAATCAGCAGTTTTGGTCAGCTGTGATTAACAATCAAAAGCACTGAAGTAAAACCTTTCTTTGCTGGCATAATGTACTCCTGTTGGCAGGTGAACTTATTTAAGAGAGTTCACTGTAAGGCTGTAAAAGTCACTGTAGTTGTACTTATTTTAAAGCCTGAAAGGCTCATGGAGAACAACTGATGTTCGGCACTATGTGGTAGGGTTGTCATTGTTGAAGCGCGCTGGGGAGACCATTTGTGAAGGTGCAGCCCAGTTGCAGCAGAAAACTCCAACATTTTGGATACACTGCTGAAAGTGGAGCCAGAGAAGTGACCAAGCCCTTTGGAGGAGTCCAGAAGATCATGAGTCCGTATCAAATAATTGGTCATTGAGTTATTTACACTTTGGGAGTTTGGTTTTACCTTGTTCAGATTGGGACAGTGCCCAGATTTTTCCCTCTGAGGTAAGATAATATTCAAATTATTTTTGATGTCGTAATATTCCACAGTTGTGAAAATAAATGTACAAGAGTGTTTCTGTTCTAAAAGAGACTGAATTTAAAAGTTAATTTGTAGACTTAAAGACTGATTTTGAAATTTAAAGACTGCATTTATAGATTAAAGACAATTTGTAAAGATTGTGGTGCTTTTACAATTTGTAAAATATCGCATATTGTGATGTTAATAATGTGTGATTGTGCCTATGACCAAGAAAGGAAATGTTATGGTTTACCAGTGATGCTTGTGCATCAAGTTCACATGGAACCAATTATCCTGGCTGGTTTTATATCAACCTAAAACAAGCTAGAGTCAATTGAAAGGAGTGACCCCAGTAGATGCCTTCATAACATTCAGCTATAGGACATTTTCTTATTTATTGATTGATAAAGCATGGCCCAACTCATTGAGGGTAGTGCTATCCATTGGGTGGTGGTCCTAGATTCTATAAGAAAGCCCACCTTAAAAAAACAGCAGAATAAACAAGCAGAATATCTCTATGGCTTTTGTATCAGCTCTTAACTCTGGCTCTGCCCTGTCTTACTTCACTGATGGCATAGGATGTGGAAGTGTTATCCAAGTACAGTGTTTTCTCCTCAATTTGCCTTTTGGACACTGTTTCATTGCATAAATAGAAACCTTAAGACACTATTCCAAAACAATTGTTTATATAGTATGGCAAGTCTAGAAAACATGAAGAAAGTCAGAAAACCTAATTAACACATGACTATGCCATTTTGCAGCTTTTAAAATGTCTAGATATTCCTCATTTGGTTTTACCTTTGAGAGAAGTGACTTTTGGTTACATGCTAAAGACCACTTCTGTTTTTATGGAGAATAATCTGGAAAAAGTATGGTGTTAAGTCAAAAGCAGAACTATACATTTTATTTTATTTTATTTGAATAGTAGAATTTGAAATGGTGTTTGGTTAATACCAGCCTTATACCAAGGGATATATTTGTTCACTAAATCTCTTTTAAAATTTATATTTATGACCATTCATTCATAGAAAACTTGAGCCAAGTTTGTATACATTTTTTATTCATTCTAGAGTCATCATCTTTTCTGTCTTCACTGATTTTGTCTTAATTTCGTTATTTTTAATGACACCTCCTGCTTATTTTGTAGTATGTCAATACCCTAACTTTCAATAATTTTCAATATTTGCTAATATCGGTTCTTCAACTCATATTTGTCATTTTATTAGTGAAAATGTGCTAAGAGATGTTTCAAAGACCTCATACCAATCTTTTGTGGCATTCTTGTTGGTCTTTTCATGGTTCTGCTTTTATAATTGTTCATTGTTTCCATTTCTTGTTTATACACGTTACATTCAATGCAACATGTATTTGCTTTCTTCAGAGTTTTGTTGTTGTTGTTTAAACTAAGTTCTAGAAGTGTTTTCTAAGTGTTTTTGGATTTTGTTTTCACATGTGCCTTAGTGGTATTATTTACTTATCCAAACATGGTTCTTTAAAATAGTCATTAGTTTTATTTAATATTGCAAACACTGAGACATTTGAATCATCTTCATAGTTTTTCCAAGTAACACAGTATTTAAATAACAAGATTGATTTGTGGTAATTTGCTCTAGGAGTCACCTATAACTCCAGCACCAAGGTATCAGACAGTCTTCCTGTCTTCACAGGTACATACACTCATATGGGGTTCACTCACTCAGAAACAAGCACACATGTACATAAAATAATAAAAATAAATATATTTTTAAGAAAATGTGTACGTTGAGTTCTTAGTTTCCATTTTAGATTAAAAATCATGATATGGGCTGCAGAAATGGCTCAAAATTCAGACTACTCTCTGAAATTTCAGAGGACCCACATCCACATGGTGGCTACATTCATTTCTAAGGGACTCAATGCTGGCTTTGACCTCCAAGAGCTCCTGCTCACAAATGGTGCTTATCTGTTGTACTTACTTTCTCTATATCAACTTTCTTTTGTTTCATCCTCTGGAAATCCTTAAAGACTCCTCTGTATCATGTTCACTTCGAATTATTTTGGATATGACTGTTTTAAAACCTTTTAAGAGACTGCTCAAGGATTTTTTTCTTTTATCTCCTGGTTGCTTATGTAATGGTCTGTCTCCTGTCTGTCTGTTGGTTGGCTGGTTGGCTGGTTGGCTGGTTGGTTGTTTTTTACATACCTAACTTACCCTGTATCTAACCACTCCATGTTGAGATGATCTACCTCTTTCTCCATGTCCAATGATCAACTTATCATGTGTTTTTTGCTGATTGAGCAATGCAGTAGGAGTGTAAGAAGATACACAGTTTAGCTCTTTTCTGTATTTCCATTTTAAAATGTGTCCAATTTTAAATTGATTTGCAAATAAAAATTAGTTTTACTGGGTGGAAGGTGTGTATAATTTGAACAGTTTTATACACACTGCATATATTTAAAGGAATAATATGCAAGTGACATTGAAAATAAACTCAGTTCATACAAAGAACCTATTTTCCTGTATAAAGGTACTAATTATTTGAGAGATATGGCAATGTAAGTTAGTTTTATGATTGGGTATACTGTCCTTAGATGTACAATTTTCCCAGAAACCAGCCTGCTGATTTTTTTCGTTCCCTCTAGGCAAAGAGGATCTCATTAGTGAGACCACCTACAGATGGCATGATTGAAAATTTGAATCTGTGCATAATCGCCTCATTATTTTGATCTTTTTATGCAACTCTCTAGATAATCATGGGCATTATACTTAGTAAAAGCTTAGGAAACTTTCCTTTTAGTCCAAAGTTGTTCACATTTCTAAATGGCCCACATAAATTCAGAAAGTCAAAGATAAGCTTATTGTCCCCCATGTGTTAAGAACTGTACTTTAAACTTTCTGTGATTAGTAAATGATTATTTTATACATTCCATGAAGTTACAGCATCAGGTAGTATTTTGTTTACAATAATTAGGTTACTAGACAGCTGTCTTTTAAAAATATCAGTACCTTGCATCTCACATTATTCTGCATTTTGTCAATGATTTATTAGTTTGAAAGTTAATTTCACTTTATCCCTATAGTATGAGAGTTTTTCAACACAAGAATTTAATTCTAACTAAGATTGCGTGTGTATTAAGGTATTTTGTGTGCTGATGATTTCAGTATTTATGTGTTGATGACTCTCAGTGAGAATGACATTATAATATATATTAATCTAATCTTACATTTAAAAATACTTAATTCTTGCAATTATATTTTTAGCAGTTAAAAATTTAACATAGTTATAAATATACCTAATTTTTATTTAATTTTCTTCATTTGACATTTTGTTATAATATGATTAATGAAGTACGCACAGAGGTAACTTTATGAATTTAATTATATTTCAATAAAGCCTAGCACCATTTCCTATGATTAAATCCATATATTCAATCTGATACAACCTATGGAACTTTTATAACTGCTTATAAAAAGTAATAGAATCAATAACTCAGAACCTTGAATTTGCATATAGTTTTAAAACTTGTTATTGAAATAGCAAACACTCTTGCATATTCAGATTATTTAGCAGCTAATATATAAAGAGAGAGTGATAATTCAAGTAGTCTTTAGAAAATATGCATTTCACTTATCAAATAGGGTTCATAAAGCTTTGTATGAAAGCTATCACATTCTAAAAGGGAATTAGGACTATATAAATAAACATGCATTAGTACAGAAGTAGAAATCGTTTTCCAAATATGTATATAATCTATTAATGACTCATCTTGGTTAGTATTAGTTATACATTTTACTTAAATTGATGTGAGCTAAGTAACCAAAATTTTTAAAGTACAAAAACTAGCAATATCTCTTGAGTGACATCATCCTGTAAAATTGTAAAATAAAGTGTTTCATAGATTTTTTTATTTAATGCTCTAAATCACATTATTTTGCTCAATGTTATTTGAGGTATAGACTAGTTAAGGCACAGAAAACCAACATCTTGGTATGATTTAACAAATAATGTTTATGATAGAATTATTTATGAGAAATGTTCCTAGTAGTTCCCTTTAAAGACAGGTATTTTAAAGCAATATTTTATAAGAAACTGAACACAAATTTAACTGCCAGACTCATGGCCACTCTGTGACCCTAATGCCCAGTTGTTTTTTACCTTTATCATTTTTCTGTTTTCTGGTTTTATCTGTCCTACTTAGTATATATTCCCAGTTTCATGTAATAGAGTGAGGAGAACCCTGAACCTCTGTTTAGTGTTAACATTATTTCCAGCTGGGAGTGTTTATGATCTTTGTAGTCATGCTTTCATCTCTGGGGCAAAACACTTGATGCGAACTGAGGAAATTGAATTTCAAGCTTCGCTCATGGTTCCAGAGATTTAGTCTGTCCTTGCCTCTCTTGTTTCTAGGACCTTTCTGATGCAGAACACCTTGACCAGGGTTATGTGGCATGGCAAATCAGCTCATTTCGTGCAGCTATAAGGAGGAAGAGGGGTAGGGAAGAGGAATAGAAAGGGAATGAAGAAAATCATTACCTTTGTGGTATAGGTCTGTGAAGGAAAATAGAAAGTTTATGGGCATCTTATAAAAAATGAGTTGAAGGCCAGCCTGGACAACGTAGTGACACACTATCTCAAAAGTAAAGTATAAAACGGACAAGTTATCCATGTTCAGTCCTAGACTACTTTTCTACTGGCATGAGCATTAGTTGCCAACATTCTCATGCAGAAAGAAGGAATGAATGAGGTCAAACAGAGACCACAGCACCTCAGGGCAAAGCCCCAGTAGCCTACTTCATCTAGCACTCTCTGTTTCCTGAAGTTTCAAGAAAGAACCAGCATAGCTCCTTCATCTGAAAACCGATCCTTAAATACTGGCCAATTCTATGGGCAAAGACACATGCTTCACATTCCAGACAAACTATGTCCAAACACTTTAATATACAGGAATGCCCTCCAGCTTTATATCCCGATTGTAGCCCCTCCCTTGTCACCTCCTGAACCCACCCTACCTCCTACATACTCTCTACCTCCTCCCTTTAGTCCTCAGAAAGGGGAGCACTTCTCCCTTAACATCTGACCTCGGTCTATCAAGTCTCATCTGGACTACCTGTATCCTCTTCCACTGTGGCCTGGAAAGGCCTCTCTACCATGGAAAAGTATTCAACATGGAGGGGCCAGAGTCCATGTGAGAAGTAGTCCCTTCCCCCCCCCCCATATTGTGGGACCTAAAAGGAGACTGGATCGACTACTTCTAAGCAGAGGGTATAGATCCACATCATACATGGTCCTTGGTTGGTGCATTAGTCTCTGTATTTAGTGTGGTTGTCCTATGTTATGTGGCTAATATGAGGTTATGAGTGACTATATACCCTATGTGTCTTTCTGGGTCCGAGTTACCTCGCTTAGGATGATCTTTTCTAGTTCCATCCATTTGCCTGCAAATTTCGAGTTTCCTTGTTTTTAATAGCTGAGTTATAGTCTATTGTTGACAGGTGGCGCTCATCAAACTCAGAGCTGAAATCAATGAATTAGAAACAAAGAGGACAATTCAAAGAATCAACAAATCCGAGAGGTGGTTCTTTGAGAAAATCAACAATATTGAAAACCCTTAGCCAAACTAACTAAAAAGCAGCGTGAGAGTATGTTTCTACTGTTTTGACCGTTGACTATTTCATTAGATCTATGTCTATATTCTTATCAATCATGGTCATTTTACACCTATAAATTTTGTCTCTAGAATATTTGACTTAATTTTCTCCCCCAAATTATGTCAATTTAACGTATGTTACAAATTTCTTACTTACAATGTTGTTTTATTGTTAACTTATTAAGCTGTATTGAAATGATGTCCCTGAGAAGGGAAACGGAGGTGGAGTGGATCTAGGGGAGAGGAGAGCAAGGGAGAGGAGGTAGTGGAAAGAGTAGAGGGAGGGGGAAGCTCTGATTGGGATGTCTTATATGGGAGAATTTCAAAAGTTTGCTTCTTTCCTGTGACTTTCTACACAATATAAGCTCCATGTGCACAAGCATACTCCCATTTCTTATACAGTGTGTTCCTAGAAATAGGAGAGAGATGGGAATACTTACAACAATCCATTTTTAATGAACAAATGAAATGACCATGTCATTACTATTTTATGCTGTAGTGACAGACAGCACCTTTTAGATACCACTACTTATACTTATAGCTAATGTTTCTAAGTGAATTATCTTTTGCAGTAAGAACAGATAGCATAGGGTATGATACGCTTTCTAACAGAACACTTAATTCCAATTACTTATACAAGTATACTAAAAAAGGTAGAAATTGTATGGAAATGTCTACTCATTTAATGACAAATTAGTATGGTCAGATGAGATTGGGTTTTTTCAGGGTGGTATGGACATAAAGCCAAGGGTAAGCTCAATTTCCATGGTTGTAGGAAGAGCAGAGATTGCCTTTGACATGAACTCTGGTGTCCCCAATTTGATCTTTTTCCCTTGGTGGGTAGGCCCAGTGGGGACACAGAGGAACAGGAAGCAGGCTATCTGGTTGAGACCTGATAGGCTGTGGTCATATGGTGTGGGAGGAAGTCCACTTCTGGCAGAGGTCTAGGCCAGGGGAAAAGGGGCAGAGTGTGGGAACAGTAAGATACAAGTGAGGGGATAACAATCAGGATGTTTTCTGAATAAGTTATAATAAATTTAAAAATAAAAATCTATCAATCCAAAATAGATGAAAAAATTAGTATGGTAATTACTTGACAATAAAGAACATTAGAACATAACTCAAATTCTAAGAGCAAAAATTTATGTTCCCACATATTAAACAAAACTTTTCTACTTTAAAACATACAGCATCACATGGTTATATTTTCAATTTAAAATTCTCTAAAGGAAGTCTGGTACCTAGACATAGCCCCACCACCATGTGTATGTAGATCCTCAATTAAAACTTTCAAATGTATTTTATGTGAGTGAATCAGTATGCACTAAGGCATTGTATACTCAATATAGATCACTTATTGTAGATAGTGAGATACTATTCAGCAATTGAAAAGCAGTTTTTCTTATTCATTATAATGAGCTAATGTGCAAAAACTTTGCCAATATCAGATTGGAATGAATGCTTAATATTACAAATTATGAATTATCATTTACATTACTACAGATAAGCTTTTGAAGCTCAGATCAAATGTTATACAATAGTTGTCTAATAAAAGACTTTCTGAATATTTTACCTTTGCTTAATATATAAAATTCATATTTAAGAAAAGATTCAGTTCTTATAACTATTGTTAATGATCAGTAACTGCAGGATTTTACACAAAAGCAAAGACATAGATTGATTTGACAATTTAATATACAATAATGAGTTTAAGGACTAAAATAGAAATCAATAAGATGTACTTTTATCTATGCTGCCATTAACTTAATAACATGTGACATTTTTATTAACCTAGAAATCGCAATTGTTTGTTTTATTGTTCTCTAGAATGACTACTCTCTGATGAGAAGTGATTCACTCTCTGCATTTATATAATTAAACATACTGCCTATCAGTTCTCCCACATAATTGAACTAAAAATACCAGAATATTCCAGGCATGTTTTGAAAGGTAAGATGAGAAATTTAAAATCTATTAAATGAAGCTATAGATGAGAAATATCCCTGATTAAAGTAATTTCTAGTGAGTCTTATTTCATGTCTTCTAATACAATTTCAAAATTAATTGACAATAAAATATGAAGCCATAGATGATATTTAAATGGAATACTATATGAAAAGGTAGTCTTTGAATTTTATTATAGTCTATAATAATATTTATTTAAATGAAATACTAATCAATATACATACGTTCAAATATTTGAGAACTATTATGTCATTCTGGTGAGAACGATATTCATTTTATTGTATCTCTTCTGTTGTTGTGAAAAAATTCTATGACCAAAAGCAGTTTTTGGAGGAAAGCATTTATTTTTATTTTATTTTTTTTAATTTGAGAAAGATAAGATTCCCATAAGGTAAAGATGTATCAGTAACAAGTGAGAGGCCTGAAGGCAAGAGAATCTAAGCAGTCCCTTTTATATGCCCTGGACACTCAAAAGAGAGTGAAGTAGAAGTAGGCTAAGTCTTTTACTCTCAGTGCTAGTCCCCAGTGATGTACGTCCTCCTGCAAGGCTGTGCTAGTTAAGGTCTCCCTAAACACTGCCACCCACATGGTACCAGCTGTTCAAATATATGAAATATGGGTGATGTCTCAATCAAGACACCACATAAACAAATTGTGCTAGATAACTAAACAATTTCTTAAATGATCTGAGAGATCACAGTAACTATTGGAGTAATTTTTAAATAGACTCTCCAAGATGAAATACATATCTGTTAGTGTAATTCTTATATGACTTCTTCAATGGCTGCTGTTAGCTCTGATCCTTTGGTGAATAATAGCTGGTAGTTTCCTTATGCTCTGCATTTTAAATTGTCTTGTTGAACTGCTCAAGACAGAACTAAAGTTTGGTAGAGCAAAGGTGCTGCTGCTATGTTTTGACATCTCACCCCTCTACACAGACAGACTTATTTTAGTTGCCAACAGTAAGTCAGAGATACGTAAGGGCAGCAAAGTTGATGGATGTCCTAATTTATAGCTTTAATCCTTGTGAGTCATTTCAAATACTAACCATTATTCCTGAGAAGCTTAGCCTTCCCTTTTTCTGTAAGTACTGGGTACGTAAGGTTTTAATATCTCCTGTAAAATATGCAAATCATAAGTTTCATCTTAAGGCCTGAAAACTTTTGTTTTTAACTTCGGGGTATTAAACAGAGCTAGAATGTTCCCTATATTTTCTTTGCCTTGTCCTACTAGTTTTAAGAGAAAAAGGGGTGTGAACCACTTTTATCCATTTATTTTATAGACTATAATATGATTAGAACATTTCTCCTCTTTCTTTCCTCCCTTCGAGCTCTCTTATATATCCTCCTTTCCTTTCTTTCAGCTTGATGTTCTCTTTTTAATTAATTGTCCCTGCATCCATATATGTATATGTAAATGCACGTATATTCCTATACATAATCTACTCAGTCTCTGTAACATAAACCTGGCACATTTTTAACCCATTGACTCTTTGCATCTCTAATGATGTTCTATTCTATGAGAGCTCCATATTGCTATCTCCTGACAATACCTGTAAGTACATTTTCAATATCTGCTATTGTGATTTCAATAGACACTTCTTGAGATCCTGATTTAATTGGCTTCTTCTTAGTAACTTAAAAAAATAGTATTAATGAATGAATAAATTGAATCTGTATTTGACTCCACTTTTTATCTGAATACCTACTATAACCCAACTATATTTCTGCCCAAATGTAATTCTAAATGTCATATTTTAGTTTTTTTTCTGAGAAAATACTATATTATCTAACTGAACTACTAAGTCACAAGAAGTTTTATTTATTCTTTACAAGCAAGAGACAGCTCTAGGTCCTTCTTAGTTAAAATGCACAGAAATCACAATCCTACAGTTATGATTTTAAAACCTAATAAAAAGACAAAATAAAGTATTCATTATACCTGATTTTTGTTATTTTTACTTAACATTAAAAATATTTTTACTTGATAGTCCACTTTTGTATCTGAGTATATCAAAAGTACCTCAGTCAGTGGAATAACAAGGATATGACTGTGTAGGTAGTCTTATATATTTTTGAAATGTTTATATTTGTTTAAAGAGTTTATTTTAACATTGTATGTGAATAAATATGGACTAATCAAATACAATCGGCTTGAACATTTTATCACCTTGCACAAAAGGCAAGTCCATGTATATCAAAGAACTCAAGATAATGCCAGAAATGCTACATCTAGTAGAAGAGAAAATGGAGAAGAGTCTTGAACTCATTGGCACAGGAGACAACTTCCTGAACAGAACACCAACAACTCAGGCTCTAAGATCAACAATTAATAAATGGTACCTCTGGAAACTGAAAAGCTTCTGTAAGGCACTGTATTGACAGTGTCAATAGAATGAAATGATAACGTACAGATTGAGAAAAGATTTCCACCATTCCTGTATCTGACAAAGAGGTAATATCCAAAATGTATAAAGAGCTGAAAATGCTAAACACAAGCAAACAAAATAACCCAATTAAAAAATGGGGTATGAGCCTGAACAGAGAATTCTCAACAGAGGAATATCAATTGGGATAGAAACACAAAGAAATGTTCAATGTCATCCAGGAAATGCAAATCAAAATGACTCTGGGATCTCATCTTACACCCATCAGAATGATTAAGATCAAAAACCCAAGTGACAGCACATACTGGTAAGGTTGTGGAGAAAGGGAAACACACCTCCGCTGCTGGTGGAAATGCAAACTTGTACATCCACTTTTGAAATAAATAAGGTGCTTTATCAGAAAATTAGAAATAGCTCTACCTCAAGGCCCAGCTATATATACAATTTCTGGTATATACCTAAAGGTACTCTACCATACCGGGACACTGGCTCAACTATGTGCATAACAGCCTTACTTGTTTTTTAACTTGTTGTTAATTTATTATAATATATTCAGATTACATCCTAATTGTTATCCCCTCCCTTGTGTCTTCCTATTCCTACCCTACCTCCGTCTTCCCCCCTGTTCACATTCCAAGACACTTGACAGAAGTAGACCTCTTTCCCCATCATATGACCACAGTTCATCACGTCTAACCTGGATAGCCTGCTTCCCCTTCCTCTTGTGCCCACCAGACTTCCCCACCAAAGGGAGGTGATCAAATTGGGGGCACCAGAGTTGATATCAGTGGCAGTCTCTGCTCCCTCCAAAACTGTTGAGAATGAGCTGTCCACTTAGATCTGAACAGGAGGTCTAAGTTTGCTGCATACACTGTACTTGGTTGGTGAGACAGCTTGTACAGGCTTCCCTGTATCCAGATATGCCAGCTTTGATGGTCACCTTGTGGGGCTCCTGAACCCTCTGGGTCCTTCCATCCCCTCATTCTTTCATACCATTCTCAACACTCTATCTAGAGTCCAGTAGTGATTCCCAGCATCTGTCCCAAACTCCCTCTGGGTGGAGTCTCTTAGAGGACATCTATGCCGGCCTAATATCCAATTATAAGTGAGTATATGCCATGCATGACTTTCTCGGTCTGGGTTGCCTCACTCAGGATGATATTTTCTAGTTCCATTAATTAACCTGCAAATTTCATGATTTCCTTGATTTTAATAGCTGAGTAGCATTCCATAGTGTAAATGTACCAGTTTCTTTATCCATTTTTTGGAGAGATATCTAGGTTGTTTCCAGATTCTAGCTATTATGAATAAGGCTGCTATGAACTTATTTGAGCATATTTCCTTGTTGTATGGTGGAACATTTTTTAGATATATGCTTAGGAGTGGTATGGCTGGATCCTGAGGTAGCACTATTTTCTGAGAAAGTGCCAGAATGAGTTCCAAAGTGGTTGTATAAGTTTGCACTCCCAGCAGCAAGGAGGGGGTGTTCCCCTTTCTCCACATTCTTGCCATCATGTGCTGTCACTTGAGTTTCTTATCTTAGCCATTCTGATGGGTGTAAGATGGAATCTCGGAGTCATTTTGATTTGCATTTCCCTGATGACTAATGACATTTGGACATTTATTTATGTGTTTCTCACTCATCCGAAATTCCTCTTTAAGAGTAGTTGTAAAGGCTGCATTCTTTTTTTTACTTCAGCTTTCTTAATGTAGAGAAAACTGCTTTGCTAGTCCAAATGTCAACTATAGAAAAAAAATTTATTTCCCAATTTGTTTGAACAGTTGATTGTTTCTATCTGAAAAGCTTACAACTGTCATATGTAGCAAGTTCAGTGCCTCTGCTGAGTTTTTGAGTGCTAAAAGTCTTTATTTTTATTTTCCTATTCAATACTCAAAATAACATTACACACGGTGGTTCATCTTAGGTTATGCCAAGAGAGAAAAAAACAACTAAAAATAGACATATTCAAATAAAACATGAATGTGTTTCTTTATTCTGTAAACACATGACATTATTTAAAGTTGAGAGGAGCTTGAATAGTGTAAAGATACACACAGCACTTCAAGAACAAGTGCTGGGGGTAGAGGAGTCTGCCACTTAGGGTTTACAAGGAGTGTAGGTCAAGCTGTGCTATTCAACTATGGAATGGAAAACGGCAGGAAAGATTGCCTGGAACACTTTTCTGTGTTTTGTAATGAGGTGGTCCTTTCACTTTTGCACATCATTTTGGTTAAATGGTTGTTGGAGCTCAGTTCAATGCCACATATAGCAAGAATGTCTGAAGTGTCATGTGATTGAGTCCTCTGGAAGAAACAATACTTCACAGTACTTCACAGGTACTGTTACAAACAAAAGCTTCTCTTAAAAATGGAATTATTATACATTAAGAAAGTTTATAGAATATGCATTTAATGCCATTTATGACCTCCAATGTCATAGTTAATTAAGCATTTTTCCATGAACACTTGTGTACTTAGTCTAAAAACTTTCCTGTTGGGGAACCTTCGAATGTTAATACAGAGAAACGTAATATGCCAGACGGTGGGATAAGCTAAAAAGCATTTAACGTAGTTTAAATAAGTTCCCTTTCTCTATGATGACTGTTAGGCATCTCTGATAGTTTAATTAAGCTTATTACCCACATGGGGTTCCAGTGGCACCAGATTTTGAAGACAGTAAAAGAAAGCCTTGAAAATGAATACAAAACAATTACTACAATTAGGAGCTCATTTATTTATTCACACATTATGGATAAGGATATATATTGAAAGCAGACTTTCAAATTTACTGGTTCAATGAATTTCCTGCATCAATGAGTCATATATATGCATAGGTCAAAATAGAGCAGAGATTAAGGGAATGTCCAACCAATGCCTGGACCAATCCATGACCCACCCTGTGGGAGAGAACCAACCCCTGACACTATTAATGTTACTCTGATACCCTCGCAAACAGAACTGTAGGAACATGTTCCTTTGAGAGGCTCCACCCGTCAGCTCCTCAAAATGAATGCTGAGAGTCAAGGCCAAACATCGGCTGATGCATAGGGAGCCTTGTGGTATGGGTGGG